>CM035118.1:69107150-69707150 GCA_020205555.1 Panax stipuleanatus
TCAGTATTTTTTTAGTTTCAGTTTGAAAACCTACCTCGCGGCCCTTAGATCGCTATCTAGTGGGAACGAGATGCTTCGGCCAGGTGTGAACCATGATTACTGATGAATCCTTGGTTCTGGCGATATTTGGATATATTCTGTGCAAATTTGAGTTGTGCAGGTTATTGGCCTCCCTATGTGAGCCTAGGAATCGTGGGATTCATGATCCAATTTATCAGAATCTGATTCCCACGATGGATAAACTCCACTTTACAAATGTACCCTACCAGTTTTCTGTAAAAATGTACATGCAAAAGACCTTAAAATGGTTATTCGGTTTTAAGGTCTCAACATAGTAAAAAATAGTTTATCGTGTCAGAGTCACTCCGATGGCTGTCATACCCATGAGAAGACCGATACTTGTATATATGTTGTGGTCGAGGCTGATTCGCAGTCCAACAATCACCATTAAAAATTGAGCGTTAAGGCTGAAAAGATAAAACTGAAGTATCGATGTGTTTTAATTCCTATGTTTGCGTAAAGGGATTGAAAACCTTCTTTCAAAACATCATTTCAATAACCTTATCAAAAAAAGAAACTTTTAGAAATCAAATCAAACACTTTTGCAAATCAAATCAAAGACTTTTTGCAAATTAAATCAAACCCTTCGTATATAGGTTCAACGATGCATAAACATACTTTCAATCGAACATAGGCCCAATTTCTTACAGCATTCACACACATTGCAGATTTAAAAGGAAAATATTAAAAAGATACGGTACCGTGTTTACACGGGAGTTGTGGGGTGCCTAACACTTTCCCCACATTTAACCAAGCCCCCGAACTCAAAACTTTGTTTTCAAAGATCAAGTTTCGACAGTGTCCAGCAATTGGGCCTCTTTCAAACAAAACTCGTTTGAGTTGGTACAACCATTTCAAATCTACCAACTAGCGACTCTGTAAAACATTCAATCGTCGACATAATACATGTTGGCCTTTTCCTAAAAAACCATTCAAAACCTTTTTCACAAATAAAAAGAGTAAGGGTAGAGATAACTTAAGAAGAGAGAAAGATCCGGGTTGTGACCCGACCCGCGGATTTTTTCCCGACGTCGACAGGTGGTGACTCTGCTGGGGATGTAGAGGGCTTGGCCGCGTTCAAATCTTTTCAAAATAATTCCCTTTTAAAAACTACGTATGTGTGAATGCTGCTTCTTTGCATTGAATGAATGCGTGAATGCTGCGTCTTTACATTGAATGAATGTGAATGAAGCTTTCCTTCCTTTTTAGTGCTTCGCACCCATGTCATCATATGCATAACGGTGAGACACGATGTATGTGAATGTATGTTGTGTGATTCCTCCTCCGGGAGGCAAACCAATCGATGATAAGTAATGTCTCTGGGGACGGCATCGATGATAAGTAATATCTTTTCAAAATAATTCCCTTTTAATAAGACTCCTCTTATTAATTTATATTAATATTTCCAAAATATTAAATAATAAACATTAAGCTATTTAATTTATCTATCATAGATTAAATTAATTACACTTAATGCATTATTACGATTATGCCATTACCTTCTTAAATAATTATTCTTCCTTTTATGGTGTGACCCTTTAGGTTTCTATATTAAACCGGTTGTGAATAAATCAATTAGAACAATTCTAATCTTATTTAAATAAATAAATTAAACTAATAATCTATTTAAATAAATAATATTTATTCTACAATAGGGATAAGCCTCCCTAGCGATCAACGACTTTCCAGATAATATAGATTTCAACATTAATCATAAAAGAACCTGTGAGTAAATAGTTACCATACAATTCAATTCTTCCACCATACAATATCCCAATTAAATATAAGACATGAATTTACTGTCACGTCTTATTTTATTTAATTATATGTATTTTGATTAGAAAATGCACAACTCCAAATAATGCAAATTAGAAACTCCTTTCTAATTTCATTTTACCTTGGCCAAGGATTCCTGGGTTGTCATTTAACGAATCACATAGGATATATCTCCTCTTTTACTAGAGGTGGTAGATTCTTTATTGATCATTCATTATCTCCATATGTAACTCATTATACCCAAGCATACCCTTTTATATACCCTAAAGGACTTTAATGAATAAGTTAAAGTATAATTCATTACATACAAGATACTATGATGATCTCAAGTCCAAGATCACTTGTACTACTATCACATTAGGAATTCCTATTGACAGGCGAGTAAAACTCCATTAGGTATTCCATAGCGAGTCACGTTCAGTAAACTTATTCTCCAATAAGCACCTACATACTTGCTTTAGTGTCTCCACACAAATGATCATGAGATCAATCATCCTCATCCAATGAGCAAGCAACATATGTACCAATCTATCCGATTTACTAATCCCCTTTTTAGTAATCCCACGATTGGGAACTATTTTAGTTTTAGAGCTTTCTAAGAATTTAGATCTCATTAGCATGATCATCATCATGATTCTAAAAGCATTACTTAAAACTATGGGTTATTTACATATTATAAAAAACAGCACCATGTAGATAATTAAATGCCTTTAATAAATGAATATTTTATTAATAAATAAATAAGATTGTTTACAAAGTACGTGCTTTATCATCATCCATGATTGGCTTGTATGCACACTATTATCAATCTCCCACTTGCACTAAAGCCAATCGCCATGGTATCTCATACCCATCTTCTCTAAGTGACGATCAAACTGCTGTTGTGTTAAAGCTTTAGTAAATGGATCTGCAATGTTGTCTTGAGAGTCTACACGCTCCAAGGTGACGTCTCCTCTTTCAATGATCTCCCTGATCAAGTGAAATCGCCGCAACACGTGTTTAGATTTTTGATGAGACCTTGGTTCCTTAGCCTGTGCAACTGCTCCTGTGTTGTCACAGTAAACGGGAACTGCTTCTCCAATGCTAGGAACCATACCAAGTTCAGTTATGAACTTCTTCATCCAAACAACTTCCTTTGCAGCTTCACTTGCAGCTATATACTCTGCCTCTGTCACTGAATCAGCAACTGTTTGCTGCTTGGAACTCTTCCAACTCATTGCGCCTCCGTTCAAGGTAAAAATATACCCCGAACAGATTTACTGTCATCTTGGTCCGTTTGAAAACTTGAGTCTATGAAGCCCTCGAGTTTTAATTCAGACCCACCGTAGACAAAAAAATATCCTTAGTCCTTCTCAAGTATTTTAGGATATTCTTCACTGCCTTCCAGTGCTCTTCTCCTGGATTCGATTGGTATCTGCTCATTACACTAAGTGCATGAAGCAACATCCGGTCTAGTACATATCATACCGTACATGATAGATCCTATTGCAGAAGCATAAGGGATCTTACTCATACGGGCTCTCTCCTCAGATGTCTTTGGGGCCTGTTTCTTGGAGAGATGTATTCCATGGCTCATCGGTATGAGTCCTCTTTTGGAATCTTCCATGCTAAATCTCTTTAGCATTGCATCAATGTACGTTCCTTGGGATAAACCAAGCATCCTTTTAGATCTATCTCTATAGATCTTTATCCCCAAAATATAGGATGCTTCTCCCAAGTCCTTCATGGAGAAGTGTTTAGATAACCAGATTTTAATCGATTGTAGCATAGGAATGTCATTCCCTATCAGTAATATATCATCAACATATAATACAAGTAATGAAACTGCGCTCCCACTAACCTTCTTGTACACACATGGTTCATCGTCATTTTTGATAAAATCAAACTCTTTGATTGTCTTATCAAAACGAATGTTCCATCTACGAGAAGCTTGCTTCAATCCATAAATGGATCGTTGCAGCTTACAGACTTGATTTGTTCCAACCTTTGAAACAAATCCCTCTGGCTGTGTCATATACACATCCTCCTCAAGTTTCCCATTGAGGAAGGCCGTTTTCACGTCCATCTGCCAGATCTCATAGTCGTTATAAGCTGCAATCGCAAGCAAAATTCGAATGGACTTGAGCATAGCTACTGGTGAAAAGGTTTCATCATAGTCAACTCCTTGTCTTTGTTTGAAACCTTTTGCAACCAGTCGGGCCTTATAGGTCTCTACCTTGCCGTCCGCTCCAGTCTTTCTTTTAAAGACCCATTTACACCCAATAGGCTTAATGCCTTCAGGTGGTGAAACCAAAGTCCATACTTTGTTTTCATACATGGAGTCCATTTCGGATTTCATAGCTTCAAGCCATTTTCCTGAGTCTTTATTACTTAGCCTGTTCGTAATTCAATGGATCATCATCATTCATGATGTGTACCTCATCGTCATCCTCTATAACGAATCCATACCTCTCAGGTATCTTCGGTACTCTTCCAGATTTACGAACAGGGTGTGGTATAGTAGGTTCTTCTACTTGGTCAGGTACCTGACTTTGATCCGTGGTAATTTGTGGTTCTTGAACTTCTTCAAGATATATCTTACTCCCACTGACCCCTTCATGGATAAACTCCTTTTCCAAGAAGGCAGAATGTTTCGCAACAAACACCTTTTGATCAGTTGGATGATAGAAATAATATCCTATAGTTTCTTTAGGGTATCCCACAAATCTACACTTATCGGATTTAGTCTGTAGCTTATCATTTTCAAACTTTTTGACATAAGCTGGGCAACCCCAAGTCTTAACATGCTTAAGATTTGGTTTCCTCCCATTTCCACATCTCATATGGAGTCTTTGGGGCGGATTTGGTAGGTACCTTGTTAAGTAGGTAAGCAGCCGTTTCTAGGGCATATCCCAGAAAGAAATTGGAAGGTCGGTAAAACTCATCATGGATCGAACCATGTCCAACAGTGTTCGATTTCTCCTTTCAGATACTCCATTTAACTGTGGTGTACCTGGAGGAGTCCATTGTGAGATTATACCATTTTCTTTGAGACAATTGAGAAACTCACCGCTTAAGTATTCTCCACCTCGATCTGATCGAAGTATCTTTATACTCTTGCCCGTTTGTTTCTCTACTTCACTTCTGAACTCTTTGAACTTTTCAAATGATTCTGACTTGTATTTCATTAAATACACATATCCAAATCTTGAGTGATCATCAGTGAAAGTAATAAAATAAGAATACCCACCCCGTGCACTTGTTGTCATAAGTCCACAAACGTCTGTGTGAATCAATGCCAACAACTCTGTAACTCTTTCTCCTTTTCTACTAAAAGGAGATTTAGTCATTTTACCCATGAGACAAGATTCATAAGTTGGATATGATTCATAATCAGATAACTCAAGGAGCCCATCTTTATGCAACTTGGATAATCTTGTTTCATTGATATGACCGAGTCTACAGTGCCACATGTAGGAATAATTAATATCATCTCTTTTCCTTTTCTTAGTTTGTTCAATTTGAAAAATATTTTCTTGTGAGTCAAGTGTATAAAGTCCATTTCGCAAATTTTCAACACCATATAAAACATCGTCTTTATAAATAGAACAACTATTGTTATTTATAACAACGTTAAATCCTTCCATATCCAATACAGAAATTGAAATAATATTTTTAATAATATTCGGAACATAATAACAATTATTAAGATAAATGGACTTGCCCGAAGGCATTGCTAAATAATAAGTTCCTACAGCTAATGCAGCAACCTTTGCTCCATTCCCCACTCGTAGGATCACCTCATCATTGTTCAGCTTTCTACTTCTGACCAGTCCCTTCACATTATTACATATGTGAGAACCACAGCCGGTATCCAATACCCAAGTAGAATTTTGACTTTCTGAAAAATTAATTTCAATCATGAACAAACCTTGATTGGAAGTCGAAGCTTCTCCAAGCTTCTTCTTTGCCAGAAACTTCTTGCAGTTCCTCTTCCAATGACCCGGCTCGTTGCAATGGAAGCACATTCCTTTGCTAGCTGGATCAGATTTCTTTTGTTCCTTTATGTTCACTTTGCCCTTGGTCATCCGAGATCGGAAGAGCTCCTTAGATATCTCATATCTAGCAGTCCTACTTTGTTCACCATACAACTCCTTGAGATGAATCAACATAGTAGGAGCATCCATGTTTTCGTGCTGACGCTGAAGCTCGTTATTCATAGATGCGAGCATGATGCATTGAGCCACAGATGCATCATCTTGCCACTTTACAATGGTGGCAATCTCTTCCTCAGAGGCTGTTTCTAGAACAGTTCTAGGGACAGGTGAGTTTAGGACATAAGAAATCTTTTCAGCAGTGAGAACTATTCTCAGATTTCTTAGCCAGTCCGTATAATTCGGCCCGGTAAGCTTATTAGCATCAAGTATGCTTCGCAGTGAAATTAGTGATTTTGACATTTTTAAAATTCTGCATGTGAAAAACAGCATTTTAGCAAACATTCATTTTATTAATTTTGCATACCAAAATAAATTTAGGTCTTTATTTTAAATTGGTATCTCCCACTATTTTTATCAAACTATATTACCCTCACTTATATAGTTCGGCAACATCTAATTAAAGATTTGCTAGTGAGAATAAGGATCCCATTTCAAATGTATATAACCTTGTGGATAGCACAACAAGCGATATACAAATAAATAGGTAGACAACTCTTGTCAATTACATCACTATATAACTCCTTTTATTTTGCCTCTTAAATCATAATGGTCAAGTGTGTGTACATCCGAACTAAAATGATTTAAGTTAAGTCCAGCCTAGCACTTCTATAAATTCAAAAAAGAAAAATTTTCGTCCTTGTGGATAGCACAACAAGACTAGATCGTTCAATTTTCTTGATAAGCATCAAATGTGATTAATTAACATCTTAAATACACAATACTCGCCTTGTGGATAGCACAACAAGCTCATATTAAATATTTAATACTCTATTAATTTATCATGCTAGAAGGCGACGTTCGATATTCCAAATATCATTTGAACGCTTCGGACTTAATATTATTTCTTTGAGGGGTTTGTTATTATTTGTCTCATCTTGTTTAGCGCACATGCACATATATATATATATAAAATACGCGTCATTTTATTAAACATGCGAAGCATGTTTGCATAAAATATAATATATATAATATTTAGCATGCAATATAGAATATTATATTCTACCCGGATTGATAATGGACTTTTATTCTAGTTTGGTTCACTAGAGCCACCAAGTGAACCAAAAGGTCAAACCTCGGAGTGCAAGAATTTAAATTTAAATATAACTATTACATTTAAACCGGGCTCCATACAAACGGGTCTTCACGCGCTCCTTGCTCCTTGGTCTCCAATTTCTTCAAGATAATTCTAACTATTTCTATTACATTAAACTATTTAATTTAAATAGAAACCTTGATCAGCAGTCAAGTGGAAGTACATAGGAGGGAGATAGAATTTTACATCAAGAAAAAAAAATTAGAGAAGACGAGGTACACAGACCCCATTTAATAAAACCCATTCATTCAAGCATTTAACTAAAATAAAATTCAATCACATTGGTCAAATAGTCCATAATCAATCCCCATTTATTATCATACATATCACCATATATATCAATAAATAAATATTCATCTCATGAATTAAAACATTTCAAATATATATGAGTATCATTTAATGGGCAATTTTAAATTGCATGAAATCCAATTTCAAGATTAAAATAAACTCTTTATTTTAATTATAAAATTATTTAGAATATAATATATAAATATATCATATATATATATATATATATAATAAAAATTCACATTTATTTTTTAAAAAGAAGTCACCTTCTTTTATTAAAAGAGTCCTGCAGGTTTATTAAAAGAGTCATTTATTGATGGGTCATCTTCTTTTTGGAGTAAGAAAGAGACAACACCTTTTCTTTGCAGAATTCAAGATTAGCACCCAAAAAAAAAATTCTGATTCGTCCCAAAAAAAAAAACGACATTTTTTTTTTCTTAAAAAAAATAATTTTATACAATAAAATTATGCCCAATAAATTATTTTAATTATATACCCATATGTATATGAAATCAAAAATAAATTAATAATTGCATAAAGGTTTGGCTCTGATGCCACTGTTGGGTTTGTACGAAATCGTGATGCAATCAAATTGTAAAAATTAGCGGAAGCATGGTATATCAGAGTTTAAAAAAAATTCTACAAAACCATTATCCGGATCATCCTTTATGCAAATTATTAATTTAAAACGATAAATAAGAAGTTATGGAATCATACCCTTGTAGAACGAAGCTTCCACAGGTACTAGTTCAACTCCTTGTTCTTCGTGATCTCCTTGAATTTCCGGGTTAGATTCCTTCCTTTGATCAACGTTAGCCACCCAAGTGTTTGGCCTCTAGAGGTGATCCACCAAAGAAGAGAAATTATCAAGAAGGAGGGTGTTTGGCTAAACCTTAGTTTTCTATCCTCTATAGAAAATGAGTACTCTCCAACAATTGGAATTTCATCAACCGATATCTATTATAAGACTCCTCTTATATAGATATTGGTCAACCCTTCTAATCCTATTAGACATGGGATTTCTTTTAATTAATTAAACTCCTTTAATTAATTTAGGCTTCCCACCACATGGGGAATAATTAATTAAATTTATTTAATTAATTTATCTCCTAATCTTATTAGGAATAAATGAGAGTACTAATATTAAATTAATTACTAAACTCCTTTAGAAATTAAAATAATAATAATTGTAATAATATTAATAAGACTCCTCTTATTAATTTATATTTAATATTTCCAAAATATTAAATAATAAACATTAAGCTATTTAATTTAATCTATCATTATAGATTAAATTAATTACACTTAATGCATTATTACAATTATGCCATTACCTTCTTAAATAATTATTCTTCCTTTTATGGTGTGACCCTTTAGGTTCTCTATATTAAACCGGTTGTGAATAAATCAATTAGAACAATTCTAATCTTATTTAAATAAATAAATTAAACTAATAATCTATTTAAATAAATAATATTTATTCTACAATAGGGATAAGCCTCCCTAGCGATCAACGACTTTCCAGATAATATAGATTTCAACATTAATCATAAAAGAACCTGTGAGTAAATAGTTACCATACAATTGAATCCTTCCACCATACAATATCCCAATTAAATATAAGACATGAATTTACTGTCAAGTCTTATTTTATTTAATTATATGTATTTCGATTAGAAAATGCACAGCTCCAAATAATGCAAATTAGAAACTCCTTTCTAATTTCATTTTACCTTGGCCAAGGATTCCTGGGTTGTCATTTAACGAATCACATAGGATATATCTCCTCTTTTACTAGAGGTGGTAGATTCTTTATTGATCATTCATTATCTCCATATGTAACTCATTATACCCAAGCATACCCTTTTATATACCCTAAAGGACTTTAATGAATAAGTCAAAGTATAATTCATTACATACAAGATACTATGATGATCTCAAGTCCAAGGATCACTTGTACTACTATCACATTAGGAATTCCTATTGACAGGCGAGTAAAACTCCATTAGGTATTCCATAGCGAGTCACGTTCAGTGAACTTATTCTCCAATAAGCACCTACATACTTACTTTAGTGTCTCCACACAAATGATCATGAGATCAATCATCCTCATCCAATGAGCAAGCAACATATGTACCAATCTATCCGGATTTACTAATCCCCTTTTTAGTAATCCCACGATTGGGAACTATTTTAGTTTTAGAGCTTTCTAAGAATTTAGATCTCATTAGCATGATCATCATCATGATTCTAAAAGCATTACTTAAAACTATGGGTTATTTACATATTATAAAAACAGCACCATGTAGATAATTAAATGCCTTTAATAAATGAATATTTTATTAATAAATAAATAAGATTGTTTACAAAGTACGTGCTTTATCATCATGCATGATTGGCTTGTATGCACACTATTATCAAGAGTAGCCTAAGATAGGTCAGCCTCTGATTAACCAAATCCGATGGGAAACTTCTTCATGCCTTCCTCTTTCAATTCAATATCAAGTTTTCAATTCCAATGTAAAGGAGTACAATGTAAATACCATAATAAAAAATTTTACATTCCTTGTTATATACATCTTGTCATCCTGTTATCAAAACAACTTACCTCTGTTTTGCAGGATAAGATTAAAAAACCACAAAAACACATCATGACATGCATCCTATCCCAACCTACCTCAAGATATTGACACGCCTACGTTTTGTTGTAGGTGAAAAATTGGTCCTGTCACTAGATCTAAGTCTAAGAAAGCACTAAGTCCATCCACGAACATGACTTCCAGTGCTCAACCAAAATCCACCCCTGTCTCTAGGGAAGAGTTCGAAGAACTGAAGAATCAGATAGCCGAATTGGCCAATTTCCTGAGAGAACAAAGTAAAGCTCTTAAAGGGAAGCAAACCCAAGCTCACACAAAACCAGGAACACCCGGTGGTAGTGGTGGCAGTCAAGAGACCGAAAAAGCTGAGACTCAAATTCCTGGACCATAAAACTAAGACACAACCAACAAAACCCCTGAAATCACCACCCTCAACAAAGAACAAGAAGATGGTGACATTCTAAAGAAAGTATAGCAGATGGAAGAAACCATCCAGTCTATCAAAGGACTGGGGCATTTGGAAGTATCAATTATTCAGACCTCTGTATATTCCCTAGGGCTCGTTATCCCAAAAAATTTAGAACTCCTGATTTTGAGAAATACGATGGATTGGGAGACCCTTATACCCACTTGAAATTATTCATTGGAGAACTCGGATCCTATGCATAGGATGAGAAACTTTGAATGCAGTTATTTCAGAAGAGTCTGACCGGAGAGGCTAGAGCCTGGTACGCCCGTCTAGACAACTCCAAAATTCACAGTTTGGAAGAGTTGGCCCATTCCTTCCTCGGTCAATACAGTTTCCAATCTTAGCTGGCTCCAGACAGATACCAGATTATAAAAATTAAGAAACAAATTTCTGAGTCATTCAGAGAATATGCTCAACGCTGGAGAAGGGTTACAGCACAAGTCACCCCAGCTTTGACTGAGTCTGAGATAGTCATGACCTTCATCGATATTCAAGATGCTCCATATTACGAGAGGGTCCTAGTAGGCATAGGAGAACATTCTCGGAAATGATCAAGCACGGTGAAATGGCTGAAATGTGATTGAAGTCTGGGAAGATAAAGAACCTGACTGCCTTGGAAGCCATTGCCGAACATATCCAGTCCGAAAGTTATGGGAGTAATCCTTGGAGAACACATAAGAAGAAAGATGAAGAAGTCTCCTTAGTATTGCAAGGACAGAATCCAAGGGGCGAGTCAAACAATATGCCCATTCAAAGGAGGAACTATACCCCTTTTTAAGCTTCAGCTCAACCTTTGACCTCCATTTCAAAAGACTATGGAGGCCAAATATCGGAGAACATTCACCCTATTAGGGGATTCACTCAAGAATGTGCTGAAACTATTAACTGCACAAAAAAAGATTGTGCAACTCCTTCCACCAACCAACACTGGTGGATGGAATTTTGACCCAAGCAAGAAGTGTGCCTACCATTCTGGATCTTCGGGCCATGACACCCAAGACTATTGGTCTCTCAAGCACAAAATCTAAGACTTGATTGACAATGGAGAGATTGTGGTGACAAAATCGAAGCAACCACACGTGCAGGATAATCCCTCCCTCAACACAAAGAGGAAAATGTCAACATGATCAACACAAAAAATAGAGAAGGATCCAAATACCTCCATTATGTGGGGGAATTGACTCCATCTAGCAATAACAGCCCAGACAGTTGGGAAGTCTCGGAAAGGCGATTCCTGATCGAGCAGGAGATTAGGTCTATCAAGGAGCAGATTGAACAGTTAGCAGAACTGGTCGCATATCAACATCAGATCACCAGACAGATGATGAACCAGACCAACCAGTCTGATGCAAGTCCTCCCACACCGGAGATCAGTCCCATTCCCATGAGGGATCACTACCGGTCTCAGGAGCATGAACCCTGGGCCAATAAGATGGCCAAAGATGAGAATTTCCAAGCAGGTAGGAAATTCTTATTTCAAAGGAATTTCACCAACCTGAACCAGCCGATGAAGGAAATCCTCCAGATGTTAATCAACGAAGGAATGGTTGCAGATTTATTACCTCCATTGAACCCTCGATCCAAGAAATTCAAGCCTGCCCAAATTTGTTAGTACCACTCCAATGCACCCGGCCATGATACTGAGGATTGTTGGGCACTTTGTAACCTGATTCAGAACATAATTGAAAACGGTGAATTGATAAAAGAGAATCGGGATTATGGCCTCCCAGATGAAGACACTCTCTTTATTCCCACCACGTGGAATCAGGATATAGTGGCTATTGTTTCCTGTAACAATGAACCAACCCTCACACCCTTAGTACTGCCATGGAAAGGAGTCCAAGAAACATAAAATCCTGTGAAGGTGGCCGCACCCGAGCCTTTAATCTTGCCATTCAGACCTCAGTATCCACTTATTAGTCTGAAGAGGGTCCCGTGGAACTACGGGAATGATGAAGGTTCCACCTCCAACAACATTGCCACTGTACCAAAGGATAATCCATTGTACATGCCTCAACGGGTGATCAAACCAATCATCAAAGCTAAAGAAAAGGTGGCTGAAGAGAGAATCAAAAAGTTCCTCAGTAAAATGGGACACAATGAAATCAAAGTGGTGTAGAGCCTAAAAGATGCACCCAAGCAAATGTCCATCCGAGACCTGGTCCTATCATAAATGGATCATCACAACATTCTGCTGAAAGTACTGGAAAAAGCCCATCTGCCATATACCGTGGATGCCAAGAAATTCTGTCACGTGGTAGAACACATTTTCAACAATAATGTGATATCTTTCACTAACGTTAATATACCTACAGAAGGGACGGGTCATTGCAAATCATTACACATAGCAGTGATGTCTTTCGGGTATGTGACCGAAGGTGTGCTCATAGATGGAGGATCATCCCTCAACATCTGTCCCTACGATACCCTGGAGAGAATGAAGATTAACCCGAACCGGATCAAAACCAATCATGTGGTCATCCAGGCTTTCGATGGATCTCGCCGACAAGCTATGGGAGAAATAGAGCTTCCACTAGAGATTGGTCCGCACACTTTCTATGTGTCCTTTCAGGTGCTCAACATCGCAACTAGATACAACTTGTTATTGGGTAGCACATGGATCCACATGGCAGGGGCAGTGCCATCCACCCTCCATCAATAACTCAAATACATTATCAACGACAACCTAATCACGGTGAATGCCGAATCAAAATACCCTGTCTACATACAGGGAGATATGCCTGTGATCAGCCTGGATGCAGGAATTGAACCTGCTAGTTTTCAAGCCCTGGAGGTGAGTGATACTCAGTATCTACCTATCGAAGCACCATCCTTGAAGCCTAAAGTCTCCCCTGAAGCGATGACAGTAGGTCAAGAGATGGTATCTTTAGGTTTCCAACCCGGAGACGGGTTAGGAAAGAATCAACAAGGTATTACAAGTCCATTCCAAATCCCGAGCCAAACAGGGAGAGCCGGATTAGGTTATTCATCCAGGTCAAGCCGCCGGAACCCACATAAGCACCCTAAGGCTCATGTTTTCACCATATTACTGTCGAATCTCACTGATGTTGACTTTGTAAAGCCAATGAGGAAGATTCCTACTGTGATATCAGCCAAGCTATTTCTTCCAATCATACCAGCCGGGGAAAGGAAATCCCCAAAGCCTGAAGGTGATAGCAAAAAGGGAAAAGAAAAGATCCTGTATGAAGGACAAGAACCATTTGCTAACATGCGGGTTATCATAAACTACGAGGGTATAAATGATGAGATCCCGGACAGTAACGACGAGGATCAGATTCAAATTCCTCACATCAAGAAAGGAAAGGGGGACAGTTCAAAGAAAAACCCCAGCCCTATTTTAAAGGATGTCTCGATCATTATACGAGACAAGGAAGACGAGCACAATTCCTTGATCCTGCCTGTTCATGAGGATCTAACACTGGATAACTGGAGCAGCGTCCCTTGCCTCAGTCAAAAAGGGTAAAAAAGGCAGAGAGTCCATCTGCCCTGTAACATGCTTTCATTTACTGCTTACTTTTGATTGCACAGCTATAGCAGTAACTTTTATCATGTTTTGCCAAATGCTTCGTATATTTAAGTAGTTGTATATATTAAGGTGAAAGCATTTTTGTTTTCAGGACTCCAGAGTTGGATTTATTTGGCAGTGCTGATGAGATGCCAACCTATCACAGTGACTACAACTTTGATGTAGAACTGAACTTCGACTTAATGGATATTGATCAAGAGGAGGAAGATGACTATGAGGTGCCCGAGGAGATCAAAGAATGGGTCAAAGACAAATCCAAACCAAATCTCGACCAAACCACCACTATCAACATAGGAACCTCCGAAAACATCAAAGAAATCCAGATAGGCATAGACCTCACACTAGACCAAAAAATCGACCTAATTGAACTCCTAACACAGTTCCAGGATGTGTTTGCATGGTTATATAAAGACATGATTGGCCTATCTACTGATATTGTCATCCATCGAATCCTCATCAAAGATGGATTCAAGCCAGTCAAATAGAAGCTTAGGCAATTAAAACCTGAATGGAGTCTGAAAGTTAAAGAAGAGGTCATTAAACAATTCAAAGCCGGTATCATCATGGTATCAACATACCCCAAGTGGCTATCAAACATAGTCCCCGTACCTAAACCCGGAGGGAAAGTACGAGTATGCATGGATTACCGGGATTTGAACAAAGCCTGCCTCAAGGATAATTTCCCGGTACCTTTCATCCACATCCTAATCGACAATACGATGCAGTATAGCAGGGATCCCTTTTTGGATTGCTTTGCTGGTTACCATCAAATCATGGTTGCTGAAGAAGACCGGGAGAAAATAGCTTTCATCACTCCCTGTGGAACCTTCTGCTACAGAAGACTATCCTTCGGCCTCATCAATGTTAGAGCCACATATCAACGAGCCATGATAGCCCTATTTCATAACATGATGCATAAGGAGATAGAGGTTTATGTGGTTGACATCATCATCAAATATTGGAGGGAGGATGATCACCTTGACCATCTCAAGAAGCTGTTCAATAAGTTGTGTAAGTATAACCTCAAGCTGAATCCAGCCAAATGTGCTTTTGGCGTCAAATCAGGCAAGTTATTGGGATTCCTGGTGAGCAATCGAGGCATCGAGCTAGACCCTGCCAAGATCAAAGCCATTACTGAAATGCCAGTACCTCAAATAGATAAGGAGATACGCGGGTTCCTAGGAAGGATCAATTTCATAAGCAGGTTCATTTCCCAGCTCACAGCAACCTGTGAACCCATATTCAAGCTACTAAGGAAGAATTCCTCCACCAAATGGAATTAGGATTGTCAGAAAGCCTTCCTCGCCATCAAGAAGTAGCTAATCAAAGCACCAGTCTTGGTACCCCCAAGGGACAGAGTTCCCCTGTTTATGTACTTGTCTCTCAATGACAATGCAATGGGTTGTATGATGGGACAAAAAGATGATAGTAGCAAGAAAAGAGCCATCTACTACATCAATAAAAGGTTCAGCAGTGGTGAGCAGAAGTACACCCTGATCGAAAAGACATGTTGTGCTTTAGCATGGGCCGCCATGAGGTTACAACATTACCTCCATGGGCACATGACCTACCTCATATCCCGTATGGATCCACTGAAGTATGTATTCAACAAGCCAATGTTGAATTGTCTACTGTCCAAATAGCAGTTGATCCTACAACAGTTCGACATTATCTACGTAACTAAGAAGTCCATCAAAGGTCAAGGCATTGCAGATCAGTTAGCCAAAGCACCATCAGGAGGGTTCGAGCACCTAGAGACTTATTTCCCGGATGATGGGATCATGACAATTCAACAACTCTAACAAGAGAATACAGTCCAACCATGGAAAATGTATTTCGATAGAGCGATTAACAGGAAGGTGCCGGAGCTGGGGCAGTCCTTATCTCTGGTACAGGAGAACAATATCATGTGGCTACCAAACTTCAATTTTGCAACACCAACAACACTGCCGAGTATGATGGCTGTATAATGGGGTTAAATTTAGCCTAATCCATAGGTATCAAACATCTACTGGTCTTTGGATACTCTGAATTGGTTATCATACAAACCACCGGCGTATACCACGCCAAAGAACTACATTTGCTGCTCTATCATCGGCAGGTCGTCAAAATGTCCTTGGAATTTGAAGACCTAACCTTCATCCATATTCCTCAGGGTAGGAATGACTCGCTGATGTATTGGCGGCGTTAGCTTCCTTGATCCACATATCTAATAGGAGTGGGATTCCCTGCATTAAATTCATAAGTTAGAAGGCCCCGATATACGGGAATTACATTGGAGACATATCAGATGAAATACCTCCTATTAAATAGCCTTGGTATCAAGACATCAAAGAATATCTCCGAGATAGATCTACACCCGCTGGGGCAAGCTAATCCAAACGAAAATGGATTCACAAAATGGCTATGAAGTTCTATCTGAGCGGAGATGCACTATACAAATGGGATACTAGAATAAGCCTGTTAAGTGCCTTGATAAAGAGCAAGCGCAGAGATTGATGGATGAAGTCCACGGTGGAGTCTATAGTCCGCACATGAGTGGTCACCTGCTAGCCAAGAAAATATTAAGAGCAGGACATTACTGGATCTCTCTCAAAGCTGACTGCGATGACCACGTCAAGAGGTGCTACCAATGCCAAGTACATAGAAATGCCATGCATGCTCCTCCAAATGAGCTACACAACATGAGTTCACCATGGCCTTTCTCTATGTGGGGAATGGATGTGATCGATCTAGTAGAACCAAAAGCCATTAATGATCATCGATTCATCTTCACTATGATCGATTACTTCACCAAATATGTTAAAGCTGCCTCTTTCCCCAAAGTCACGAAAGAGGTCATCATTGGTTTCATCAGAAATAATATCGTCTGTCAATATGGACAATCGGAGGTGATCGTATCAGATAAAGCCAAAAACTTGAACAATAAGATGATGAGAGAACTATGCAGCAAGTTCCACATCAAGCATCTCAATTCCGTCATCTATCGGCCCAAGAGGAATGGTGCTGTCGAAGTGGCCAACAAGAACATCAAGAAGATTATGAAGAAAATGTCCGCTAATCACAAAGAATGGCCTGACCTGCTGCCTCTAACCCTGTTAGTATACAGGGCATCAATGTGTACCTCTACTGGGGCTACCCCCTATGCATTGGTCTATGGCATGGAAGCTGTCTTTCCCATAGAAGTAGAGATGGAGTCCTTGCGAGTGTTAATCGACGCTCAGATGGACGAAGATCAGTGGTTGCAAGATTGGTACCACCAACTATCCCTGATAGATGAAAAGAGGGCTACGACCATTTTCCACGGGCAGTTGTATCAGCAAAGGATTGCTCGATCCTACAACAAGAAAGTCCAAATATGATAATTCAAAGAAAACGACTTGGTGCTGAAGAAAGTACTGGCCAATCAAGACGAAGCCAAAGGAAAGTTCACCCCTAATTGGGAAGGCCCTTTCATTGTCAAGGAGGTGTTGACGAGAGGAGCTATCAGATTGTAAGAGATGGACGGAACCAAATTTCCCCAACTCATCAACTAAGACACCATAAAAAGGTACTATATCTGAAACGCATGCATACCCGCATCATGGACCTATAAATCAAATCAGGTTCGATTTTAACTAAAAACTAGAACTACGAATAACCTGATCTCCCTCCACCCGGGAGTACGTAGGCAGCCATTTTTGGTGCGGTTAAACCAAACTCAAAAACTCATCAAACCAAACTCAAAAGAGATACTTTTCAAATATCTCACACAAAAAACTGAACTACGAATGACCTAATCTCCCTCCACCCAGGAGTATGTAGGCAGCCATTCATGGTGCGGTTTGACCTTCAAGAAAAAACAAAAAATCAATAAAAACCAGTTCCAAGACACCGAAACAATATAAAACCTAAAAACTATCAAGCCTCCTTGGTCAGCAGGTCTGTCTGAGATACTTTCTGACATCTCACAGTCAGTCCATCAAGGAGAAGCTCAAGATACATCAACAACAGCAAGTCATGAAAGAAGTGGTAATCACTCAGCAATGACAATACATATCCAAACAGGGAAGTGAATCAAAATATATTTCTCTGATATATAATACTGTTTGATATATACATAGTGTCCTGTACATGACAAAAATAGCTGATCTAGTATGTGCAGGAAAAACAAAGCTAGTTTATAGACCCATGGATAAGCGGGTCAATAGTGCCAACATGGCATCTCTCTCTGAAGATGGAGGAGCAGCTGCAAGTGCAATACCCTCAGCCTCCATATGGGTCAAAATATCCACAGTTATCTGCAGTGTGGCACTGTGATCATCCATATATGCACTCATGTCAGTAACTAGACCATGAGTATAAGACTGGAGAGCAGTACTGTCAGTAATGTGGAAATCCCGGGAAGCTATAGCCTCATCCCTCTCCACAAAAGCAGCATATCTGGCAATCAAAACCTCCTCAATCTCCCCATAGGCTGCGTCTCTGGCAGATCGGATCTCATCCCTCTCCATAAAAGCTGCTTCCCAGGCAATCAAAGTCTCCTCAATATCGACAAAAGCAGCATCTCAAGAAGATCAAGCCTCATCTCTCTCAATCAATGTCATATCCTGAGCAACTCGAGCCGCATCCCTCTAACAAAAGTTATATCTCTGCCAGACAGGGGCGTCAACATCAGTGCTCTAGCCTGATCTCTCTCAAAAGTCATCCTAGCTAGTGAGTCTGCCAAAGCTAGATCTGTCCTTACAAGAATAATCGGTGAGTCACTAACTAATGCTGCTGTCAGACCCATGAATAACTCATCCTCAGTAGGAGACTCAGGATCCTCCATGGGCTCCTCCTCGTCTGAATCCACTATCAGAGCTGACTAGATGAATGCAGCGGATGCTATATCTATCTCTAACCATGCTGAGTACTCTGGAGAACGGCCCGGATGGCTATTGGGGAAATCAGCCCTCTCCTTATGAGTCCAACAATCATACACTCGGATTAAATCAGTAGATGATAGAGACGAAGCTAACATCCTTTGATCAACAACCCCCTCGAACTGATGCAGGTTCTGAAACTGATCAAACTGGCCCATAACAGCCAGAGGATGATAAGTAGTCACTCCCCTCAATCCCGCTAAGGGTAAATAGTCTATGCCAGATGCATGGGTGATGAAGCTATAGGGGGAAACTAGCCCTGAGCAGGGCAGAATCAAGAATGGATGCGAAATGTCAAACAGAAATGCTGACCATAACCCCGCATTTGAGCACTCCGCGGGCTGGAAGGAGTAAGATGTGGCTACCTCACGGGTGAAGCAATACCCCTGGGGTCGGAAAAAATCTCCTCATATCACTGATCGTCGTACGAGCGCAAGGCACCTCTAAAGCTAAGCCAGTAAACCGCTAGTACTCCTCAAGGGTCAGAGTCAGCTCATGATGCCCAAAGTGAAAGACCTATCTATCGGGTATCCAACAGGATAAGATGCCATCTATAAACCTGTATGGCACCTGAAAGTCTACAAGGGCCAACGAATGCCCCAGTATCTGATCCACTGTCCCTCTAGCTGGGATCTCAAGGATGATGCCACAACAGATGGTGGCGAGTGCTCGATACGGCTAACAGTAGATGACAACATCTGTATCACCGTATCACAAGACCATCTAGGGGTCAAATCTGAACTCATCTATCTAAATGCATACACATGACATAATACATGCATGATGATAAATATAAAATATGATGCAATAGATATGAAATATCATGCATATCTATAATAAACTATCTACTTCAAGCATCATCCATGTCTGATAATACAAAGAAAAATAAAAAGTACAGGAATATGGGGCACCACCACCCAACTGATAACAGTGGTCTATCAAAATGGGGCACAGCCACCCAAACAGCCAAAATAGTGGCCGACCAAAAGATATAGCTACAATAGCTATCCAAAAAGATCCAAAATATCTACACTCAGGTGGTTAACTTGCTCCATCTCCTCTATGGACACAAAGTCACGGCTTTCAAGCAAGTCTGGGCGGTACAAGGGAGGATTAGCCCCTGCAAAAATGTTAGAAAATGGACCTGATGGGAGGCCCGCTCTTGAGCTAGAAGGGCCAAAAGAAGATGCCTCTGACAGATCTCTGCCAAGATGCTTGATGAATAAATGAGCTCTCTCCAACTGCTGGGTCAGCCCTGTGATCTGGTCCAAATGGGTCGACTCCCTGAGGCAAGTTATTCAGTCTGTCATCATCACAGACCCAGGCACCATGTCTGCCGTAAACTGGGTAGCACGAGTCTGAGCTCCAATCACGCGAGGGCTCCACCAGTTGCTGAATGCCTCCTAGCTATAAGGGCCCTCTGATAGGGCAAAGCTGTTTACGCCCTCCATAGGGATATTTGTCAGTGGCTGGATTAATGGCCAATGATGCCAAGCAGGAGGAATAATGGGAATGCAGATCTACCCTGTAATACTCCTGATAGATCGCTCTCCTAGATAGAGCTCCCAGCCTCACTCTATCAAATATGGGACTCAGCGGGTGGACAATGCAAACTCCCAACCAGTGGGGAAGCCTCCCTCAAATCCAATAGTCAAAAACTCAAATGTATATGGGATCCACGAGATCGCTCCGGCTGTCAAAAGCTCCAACTACAGGCGGGAATGAGTAAAGCCCTCAGCAACAGGGACCTCCGTCAAAGTGGAGTGATGCCAACGCCGTCCCCGGGGATAGGTCTCTAGACCTAAAGTAGTGGCAGGCCGTAGGCAAGGAAGCCTCTCATACACCCAGAACTGGCCATATAAATATCAAAAGTCCTCAGTGACTAAGACTGACAAATGTAAATACATAAATTAAAAAGGTACAAGAAAGATGTACTCACCAGCAAAAATGGGTAGAACCCTAACCAAGCCTCTGTCAAACGCTCCGAAAGCATACACATACCTCGTAGAAAATAGGCAAAGGTGTAGGAACCCCAATCAAAGTCACTGAGGTGCTCTACATATCGGGTAGCACTGACCAGGGCGAAGGACACAGTCGATGAGTTATCCACCACAAAATAACCCCTGATGATTACCAAAAACAATCGACTCAGGATGCAATCCCTAACCCTCTGACCATCAGGCAGAGGCTCAAGTAAAGCCCCACTCTGGGCATCTATGCTCAAGGGACCTGATCGGACCGTTCGACCCTTGATCACCATCGCAGGAACTCCCAACAAGGATCGAACAGCAGTGGGTGTGATGTCAGCCACGACAGACACTGGCTCACCCTCGAACTCGATGCCGGTGATGAACCTCCAGTTCGTAGGGATCATCATCATCTCACAATCCAATAAATGAAGGGACTGAGTCTGGTGGAACCAGCGCTCAGACAGAACCCTCATATACCCCCAGGGGCAATGGCGGAGAAGAATAGAGAAGAAGGCCTAAAACCCCCAGCCATTAACAATGTCCCTATAATCCTGGTGCAGAGTGTCATAAAGAGAATGCACGTTGAACCAGTTCCCTTGAGGCTGCATAAAGCCGGGAACCTGCATCAAAAACCAACCCATGTCAAAAAACCTGTGCCCCGAGAATGGCAAAAGAAAGAAAGAAAAATCCAGAAAGAAGAAAACTTTAAGTCACCTCGTTGGCATGGAGAAATCTCGATGGATGATGACTCAAGTGTCCCAGCAACTCCTGGGTCGGCACAACGATGCCATGAAGCTTCGCATGTGGGGCCAGAGTAGAGGCAAGAGCAGCAAAAGGAGCCTCCTCATCATCTATATCAATCGGAGGCTCGTCCTGGGCTGGACGAATCACCGACTCTGCTAATCTGCGAGGTGGCCGAGCTAGACGTGGCTGAGGAACATCAGAAGCTCGCCTCTATCTAATTCCTGAAACTACCCTGCTAGCACTGCCGGGTCTGTCTCTATCCATCACCTGGACAAAGTCTCCAAATCACTATAGAAAGGGTGTGGTAAGCCTAAAATCTGTGGCTTATTAATTTAAATCAGTATTTTATGCATTTCTAAGTCTTAAAATGTGCACGGGTCAGTCAAAAATCCCCAGTAGAGTCAAAATTACATTTTTATTAAATGCTCGGGCTTTTAAAAAAAATTCGCTAGAGTCTCCTTTGTAAAATGGACTGTCCGCATGCACACAGGCATGTCTAGGTGGCCATTCTGTAGCACACCTGCCCAAAAACAAGAACAATTTATATTTATGAAATAAAATCAACAGTAAACCTCACATGGTATCCAAATTACCATGGACATTTTTAGTTGAAAATCCAGGCTCACTAGGCCTAAAAAAGGATGAGTAAATTGATAAAAAAAAAAAAAAAAAAAAAAAGCAAAATATGACTGTCTCAGAATCTAAATTTTCTTACGTCAAAATGTGGATTACAGTAATATATGCATACATATGAAGTTAGAAAATTTTTAGCAGGTCACATAGGCATATATTTTTCATACATAGCGTCTGAAAGCACCCTACGTGGTTTACATGCTTTTAATGGTTAAAACTTGTGAAAAAAACGTAAAACGTTACCTGCGATACGCTGAACGCGTGGGAACTGACGAAATCTGAAAAAGGCTACCCGAACTCTGTAGATCTGAAAAAGAAGATTGAATTCCGTTTGAAACTCGAAATGAAACTGATTTCAAATGAACTCCCGCAATAAATATAAAGCCACAGGTAGAAGCGGGCCCACCTGCGGTTGCCGTACCTCTACCTGCTGCTCCCCAGGGTGGGTCCTGCTCCCTTCGACTCGGTTTAATTCTAGTTAAAATGGAGTTCATATGAGCTGCCAAGTTAAATCTAAAGAAAAATCGCTATGCGATTGAGCGGTTTGTCCTGAAATACTGCGTTTAAGCAGTTGAATCTTGACAGAAAGGGGAACTCTCTAAAAACCTTTGGTATTCATCCTGAAGTAATGTCTGGGGATCAATGATGAAGAATGCTGAATAACTGCCAAAAAACTACGCAAAACTGCCAAAAACTGCCACTTTCGAAGCGTAGGATACAGACCGGTGACAGTTCAGCCGTTAGCCCAACCCCAGCGAAGCGTCGGGTACAGACCGGTGATAGTTTAACCATTGGCACAACCCCAGCGAAGCATCGGGTATAGACCGGTGATAGTTCAGCCGTTGGCCTAACCCCAACGAAGCATCGGGTACAGACCGATGATAGTTCAGCCGCTGGCCCAACCCCGACGAAGCATCGGGTACAGACCGGTGATAGTTCAGCAGTTGGCTCAACCCCCAATGAAGCGTCAGGTACAAATCAGTGACAGTTCAGCCGTTGGCTTAACCCTAGCGAAGCGTCGGGTACTGACCGATGACAGTTCAGCTGTTGGCTCAACCCCAGCGAAGCGTCGGGTATAGACCGAGACAGTTCAGCCGTTGGCTCAACCCCAGCGAAGCGTCAGGTACTGACCGATAACAGTTCAGTCATTGGCACAACCCCAGCAAAGCGTCGAGTACTGACCGATGACAGTTCAGCCGTTAGCACAACCCCAGCGAAGCATCGGGTACTGACTGATGACAGTTCAGCCGTTGGCTCAAACCCAGCGAAGCGTCGGGTACAGACCGGTGATAGTTCAACTGTTGGCACAACCCCAGCGAAGCGTTGGGTACTGATCGAGGATACTTTGGCCATTGGCTCAACCCTAACGAAGTGTCGGGTACAAACCGAGACAGTTCAGTTGTTGGCTCAACCCTAACTAAGCATCAGAAGGGATCCGGTGACGGAAGCAATATAATAATCCATCCCCGTTGATGGAATCTGTTATACACATCCTCAGAGGGAGCATTAAGAAGGATTGGTGATTCAAACCCTTGTTGCCAACTACCGGTGTAAATTATCGTCAGGATAAGCATCAGAAACGCCCACTGAGATAAATCTGCAACAAAGATATATCCCCAGCGGAGGGCCTTCAGAAATATACAACAACATCAACCGAAAGGAAATATGCTCTCGCGAAGAATATCGACGAATGAGGGAAAACCCTTGGTCTCAAACCAAGAATTCACCTAGGCTATCATGAATGACGTCATCCCAAGCAGAAAGTGACAAAACAGTTCGCGGTAGCCTATTAGTGATATCCCCAACAGAAAGTAACAAGAACAATCTGTGATAGCAGCCTAACTCTGATGACTTGTCAGTGGATGTCCTACCAGCAACCGGCTGATAATGCTACAACAAGGGTTATCACGGGTAACGTTATCTCCAGCAGAAACTACCGTAATCAATCAGTGATAACCCTACCCCCTTGAAGGTATCTAACATTCATCGCGTATCCTGCCATGCATTGCTTTGCCTTTGCATTTGCATTTTCCGTGTCTACTAATCTTTATCATATTCATTTCACTGCATTACATGAACATGATAAAAAGGGGCATCTATAGACACTCAAAATTTCCTTTCCCTGTTACTAACACTGTAGGAGGGAAAGATTGTCTTTTCAACTCAACCCCGGTCTCAATACCGGGCCGTCAACTCAACTCCGGTCTCAATATCGGGCCGTCAACTCAACCCCAATCTCAATACTGGGTCATCAACTCAACCCCAGTCATAATACCGGGCCGTTAACTCAACTCCGATCTCAATACCGGGTCATCAACTCAACCCCGATCGCAATACCGGGCCGTCAATTCAACCCCGATCTCAATACCGGGTCATCAACTCAACCACGGTCGCAATACTGGGTCGTCAATTCAACATCGATCGCAATACCCGGCCATCAATTCAACCCCGATCTCAATATCAGGCCGTCACCTCATCCCCAGTCTTAATACCGGGCAGTCAACTCAACCCCGGTCTCAATATCGGGTCATCAATTCAACCCCGGTCTCAATACCAGGCCGTCAACTCAACCCCGATCTCAATATCAGGTCATCAATTCAACCCTGATCTCAATACCGGGCCGTCAACTCAACCCCGGTCTCAATATCGGGCCATTAAATCAACCCCGATCTCAATACCGGGAAGTCCAATCAGCCCCAATCTCAACCCAGGAGGTACATGTCAGCCCCGGTCTTAATATGGGGGGAACAGGTTAGCCCCGTTCTCAACCCGGGGGGTACAGGTTAGCCCCGATCTCAACCCAAGAGGTACAGGTCAGCCCCAGTCTCAACTTGGGAGGTACTGGTCAGCCCCGATCTCAACTTGAGAGGTATAGATCATACCCGATCTCAATCTGGAAGTACAGGTCAGCCCTGATCTCAACCCGGGAGGTACAGGTCAGCCCCGATCTCAACCCAAGAGGTACAGGTCATCCCCGGTCTCAACCCGGGAGGACAGGTCAACTTCAGAAATAATCCTGAAGCATCACAACATCTCCAGAGGAAAACTTGGAATAACAAAGTCTACCTCAGAGACAACAATGAGGACAAACAGATTCGAATGGGATCCAATTCTTGGAAACAACTCCAGGAAGTCAACCAAAGGCCATGCCGACACTAAGGGCAACTCCGGGAAGGGCAAAACGATCATTTTATCAACTCTAAGTTGATTCGGTCAAACTTAAGCTGAATTGATGCCATTAAGGTCAGAACAAACCATTACGATGATCCCAAGTGCAAACAACGCAAGACAGCTCAACAGACAAACTGCGGAGAATCAAAAACCTGGTTATGAACCCGTCTTCTTGGACACGAAAAATGTTTTATCCAATGTCATTATGACACTCTCGGCGAGGGCTTTCCATAAAGGTACAACACGCCTCAACAGACGCTCCGATCAAAAGTTAGAAAGTTTTAACTTTGACCTAGCGTTGCTCGGAGTGCACGTACTTTGAGATGATAGAACCCGCCTCGGGGCCCATGCCACATGGAATGCATCTCTACCTGCTGATGTCGTAGGTAGAGTGGAGGCTCTCGGGTCTATAAATAAGTGGTGACCCCCAACTCATTTAAGAATTCAGAAACGCTCTGAACCCCTGCCCGTTTGGTTTTCCAGCTATTTTCTTGTCTTCCAAACCCTAATTTTTTCACTCTGCCACGTAGATATACCCACATACTACCACATATCAGAAAATAACCGATAGATTTGGACGTTTAAAGCCTACGATTTGGCAAAAATCCCTTGTAGAAGTCCATTGTGAGTATTTTTACGATCAGAAAGTTATTATTATTTATTCGCACTTTTATACACTTGCATATCAAGTTTTGTTTTCTAAATATGCCCGGAACTCAGTTCCGTGGCCGATTTTGTTAACTTTTGGTACATTTTAGTACCTAAACGCATTTTTTGGCATTTTAACAACTCGAATTGATGATCCGTCGCTTCCAGCAGCTTTCATATACTAATATCTTCGTGTTGAGAAACTTCACCGGACTAGGTTATCTTCTCAGTCCGGGTTTGGCTTTTTTTGTATATATTTAACTGTATATATATACTAATTTTTCAATTCAGTCAAGCCTGGATGTCAAATTCGTGGTACTTTTATGCTTTTATATATATATATATATATATATATATATATATATATATATATATATGCATATATAAGCAACATTCACCACACTGGGTTATCTTCCCAGTCTTGGTTGACTACTTTTCTGTCTATATATATATATATATATATATATATATATATATATATACATTTTAGTTCGGCCTGGATCATTCTGTGGCCTTTTTACTGCTTTTATATATATATATATATATATATATATATATATATGCATATATAAGCAACATTCACCACACTGGGTTATCTTCCTATTCTTGGTTGACTACTTTTCCGTCTATATATATATATATATATATATTTACATTCCAGTTTGGCCTGAATCATTCTGTGGCCTTTTTACTATTTTTGGTACCATTCACCATTACTGGGTTATCTTCCCAGTTCTGGTTTGACTATTTTTCTATCTATATTTAAATATATATTTATATTTCTGTCTGGGCCTCGGAGTGAAAACCCATCGCCCTTTATAGCTTTCGTATATATAATTATCTATATATATTGCTTTACTAATTTTTATTAAATTATTGCTTTGAATATTCATTTGATATGAATCGGTACCTCGCAGCCCTTAGATCGCTATCTAGTGGGAACGAGATGCTTCGGCCAGGTGAGAACCAAGATTTACTAATGAATCCTTGGTTCTGGCGATATTTGAATATATTTATGTGCAAATGTGAGCTATGCAGGTTTATTGGCCTCCCTATGTGAGCCTAGGAATCGTGAGATTCATGATCCAATTGATCAGAATCTGATTCCCACGATGGACAAACTCCACTTTACAAATGTACCCTGCCAGTTTTTCTGTAAAAATGTACATGCAAAAGACCTAAAAACGGTTATCCGATTTTAAGGTCTCAACATATTGAAAACATAGTTTGTCGTGTCAGAGTCACTCTGATGGCTGTCATGCCCATGAGAAGACTGACACTTGTATATATGTTGTGGTCGAGGATGCTTCGCAGCCCGATAATCACCATTCAAATTGAGCCTTAAGGGTGAAAAGATAAAACTGAAGTATCGATGTGCTTCAATTCCTATGTTAGCGTAAAGGGTTTGAAAACCTTCTTTCAAAACATCAGTTCAATAACCTTATCGAAAAAAGAAACTTTTACAAATCAAATCAAACACTTTTGCAAATCAAATCAAAGACTTTTTGCAAATCAAATCAAACCCTTCGTATATAGGTTCAACGATGCATAAACATACTTTTCAATCAAACATAGGCCCAATTTCTTACAGCATTCACACACACATTGTAGATTTAAAAGGGAAATATTGAAAAGATGAGGTACCATGTTTACACGGGAGTTGTGGGCTGCTTAACACCTTCCCCACACTTAACCAAGCCCCCGAACTCAAAACTTTGTTTTCAAAGATCTAGTTTTGACATTGTCTAGCAATTGAGCCTCTTTCAAACAAAACTCGATTGAGTTGGTACAACCATTTCAAATCTACCAACTGGCGACTCTGTAAAACATTCAATCGTTGACATAATACATGTTGGCCTTTTCTTAAAAAACCCTTCAAAACCTTTTTCACAAATAAAAAGAGTAAGGGTAGAGATAACTTAGGAAGAGAGAAAGATCCGGGTTGTGACCCGACCCGCGGATTTTTTTCCCGACGTCGACAAAGGGTTATTTAGGAAAAGGCCAACATGTATTATGTCGACGATTTGAACGTTTTACAGAGTCGCCAGTTGGTAATTTTGAAATGGTTGTACCAACTCAACTGAGTTTGTTTGAAAGGAGGCCCAATTGCTGGACACTGTCGAAACTTGATCTTTGAAATCGAAGTTCTAAGTTCGGGGGCTTGGTTAAGTGTGGCGAAGGTGTTAGGCAGCCCACAACTCTCGTGTAAACACAGTACCGCATTTTTTCAATATTTTCCTTTTAAATCTGCAATGTGTGTGTGTGTGAATGCTGGAAGAAATTGGGCCTATATTTGATTAATTTGAAAGTATGGTCGTGCTTCGTTGAACCTATATACGAAGGGTTTGATTTGATTTGCAAAAGTCTCTTTTTTAGACAAGATTATTAAGATGATGTTTTGAAAACAGGTTTTCAAACCCTTGCGCACACGTAGGAATTGAAGCATATGGATACTTTCATTTTTATCTTTTCATCTTTTAGGCTCAATTTGAATGGTGATTGTCGGGCTGCGAAGCATCCTCGACCATAGAATATATACAAATGTCGGCCTTCTCATGGGCATAACAGCCATCAGAGTGACTCTGACACGACAAGCCATATTTCACTATGTTGGACCTTAAACCCGGATAACCATTTTAAGGTCTTTTGATGTACATTTTTACAGAAAAACTGGCAAGGTACATTTATAAACTAGAGTTTGTCCATCGTGAGAATCAGATTCTGATCAGTTTGATCATGAATCCCACAATTCCTAGGCTCACAAAGAGAAGCCAATAAAACCTGCACAGTTCAAATATGCACAAAAAATGTGTATTTATCCAGATGTCGCCAGAACCAATGATTCATCAGTAAATCCTGGCTTGCGAGTAGCCGAAGCGTCTCGTTCCCATTAGATATCGATCTAAGGGACGCAAGGTTGCTTTCATAACTGAAACTAGAAAAAATGATATATTTAAGTAAATCTCAGCCATTCTAGATTTTCAGTTCCGTCTGGACCTATTTTGAACCGTTTGAAAGTTAGAGTTGGCGAGATTTAAAGAAATCTAGTTCACCCAAAGAGATGTCAGTGCCGATCCATATCAAATGAATATTTAAAGCAACAATTTAGTCATAAATGAGTAAAGAAATATATATATGAAAGATGTAAAGGGCGATGGGTTTGCACTCCGATGCCCGGACTAGAATGTAAATATATATATATATATATATAGGGTTCTAATCCGTGGCAACCGGTTGCCACGGACACTGTTCAGCAACCAACTTTTGTACCGTTGATCTGAAGGAGCAACGGCTGAGATCAAAAAAATTCCTCCCCTGCCGCAACAGCCTCTTGTGGCAACACTACAGGACAAAAACTGGTTGGCGAATTTACTGTTATGCCCTCCCCTCATATATATGTATTAGCTTATTACTGTTATGCCCATTGCCTTATACATTATTATTATTATTATTATTATTATTATTATTATTATTATTATTGTTATTAATAATAAAAATAACAATAATAATTATTATTATAATGACAAAAATAATATTAATAATTATTATTATTATAATTATAATACAATAATAATATTAATTATAATAATAATAATAATTATAATAACAATAATAATAATAATTATAGTAATTATTATAATGACAAAAATAATACTAATAATACTAATACTAATAATACTAATAATTATTAGTATTATTAGTATTATTTTTGTCATTATAATCATTATTATTGTTATTATTATTGTTATTATAATTATTATTATTATTGTTATTATAATTAATATTATTATTGTTATTATAATTACTATTATTATTATTGTTATTATAATTATAATAATAATAATTATTATTATTATTATTATTTTTGTCATTATAATAATAATAATTATTGTTATTTTTATTATTAATAACAATAATAATAATAATAATAATAATAATAATAATAATAATAATAATAATAATAATAATGTATAAGGCAATGGGCATAACAGTAATAAGCTAATACATATATATGAGGGGAGGGCATAACAGTAAATTCGCCAACCAGTTTTTGTCCTGTAGTGTTGCCACAAGAGGCTGTTGCGGCAGGGGAGGAATTTTTTTGATCTCAGCCGTTGCTCCTTCAGATCAACGGTACAAAAGTTGGTTGCTGAACAGTGTCCGTGGCAACCGGTTGCCACGGATTAGAACCCATATATATATATATATATATATATATATATATATATATATATATATATATATATATATATAAAAGCTGTAAAAAGCCACAGAGTAGTCCAAGCTGGACAGAATGGAAATATATATACATATATAAAAGCAGTAAAGGGCGATGGGTTTTCACACCCTATGCCCGAACTGGAATGGAAATATATATATATATATATATATATATATATATATATATGTATATATATATATATATGCTATAAAAGAGCCACAGAATGATCCAGACTCGACAGAACTGAAATATATATATATAAAAGCTAAAAATGAGCCACGAAATTGTCTAGGCTCAACAGAAAGTAAATATATATATATATATATATAAACTATAAAGGGCGACGGACATTCTATCCTTTGCCCGGACAGAAATGTAAGTATATATATATTTATAAAAGCGTTAAAAAGGCTACAGAATGATCCAGGCTAAACTTGAATGTAAAAAGTTAATATATACAGTTAGTATATATATTAAAGCAATAAAAAGACCACGAAGTAGAAATCTAGGCCAAAATAAGTCAGAAAATTTTATATATATATATATAGTTATATATATAAAAGAAGTAAACTACCACAGATTTGACATCCGGACTTGACATAATTAAAATTTAGTATATATACAGTTAAATATATACATTAAAAAGACAAACTCGGACTAGGAAGATAACCCAATACGGTGAAGTTGCTACAAACAAATATATATATATATATATATATATAAGCTGTTAGAAGCGACGGATCGACGATCCGAGTTGTAAAAATGTAAGAATATGAGTTTATGTACGAAAATGTTCAAAAAGTAAGCAAAAACGGCCACAGAACTGAGTTCTGGGCATAATCAGAAAGTGAAACTTAACGTGCAAGTGTATAAAGATGCAATGAAGTAATATAAACTTTTTGATAGTAAAAATACTCACAATGGACTGCTACACGGGCTTTTTCCCAAATCGTAGGCTCTAAACATCCGTTTCTACCGTTTAATTTTTGATATGTGGTAGTATATGAGTATATCTACGTGTTAGAGTAATAAAATTTGGGTTTGGAGTACAAGAGTGGGGCTGAGAAACCAAACGGGCAGAGGTTCAGAGCGTTTTTCTATATAAAATGAGCTGGGGGTGCACTCATATATATAGACCCAGTGGAAGCGGCTCTACCTGCTGTAGCCGCAGGTAGAGGTGCAGCTCCACATGACAGGGCCCACGTGGCGGGTCTCATTGCATCGAAGTACATGCACTCCGAGCAAGGCGAGGTCAGATTCAAAACTTTCTAACTTTTGATCGGAGCGTCCGTTTGAGGCGTGTTATACCTTTCCGGAAAGCCCTCGCCAAGAGTGTCGCAATGACATGGGAGTAAACCTTTTCTGAGTCCAAAAAGATGGGTTCATAACCAGGTCTTTGATTCTTTGCAGTTTGTCTATTGAGCTGTCTTGCGCTGTTTTCACTCGGGATCATCGTTATGGTTCTTCCTGACCTTGGTGGCATCAATTCAGCTCAAGTTTGATCGAATCAGCTTTAATTTGGTAAAATAACCATTTTGTGTGCCGCCCCCCAGAATAGGTCCAGTCAACCCAACCCATTCTTAGTCGCCAAATACATGGTACAGAATTCAAATACAAACTTTATATCATACGGTCGTGCAAAATACGACCACACAACTATGATTGTCAATACAAATATGTAGAAAATATTAATATTCAAACTAAGTCCTCATTACAATTATTATCACACTATTTATCAGAAATAGTGAGGACTACTACTGCTCTAACTCGGACCATCACTCTGTCCCCCGACTAGTTCCCGCAACATTCTCATTTCTTGAAGAGGACAACAGATGAAAAGGGTGAGCTCAACTAGCTCAGTAAAGAATATTATGACTAAGATAATGGAAAATAAATTATCGTTAGTCTTCAACAAATAAGATAAAATATAATGGACAACCAATTTTAGATCAATACTTGCAGCGGAAATAACAATTCATTAGAAGAGTTAAGTAGAGAATGAAGTCTACTATCTTCTATTATTTAAAAGTCCATCATCAATATTTTATCCCTGTAACATCAATCAATATACATCTCGAATCAAATATCCATCTTTGCACTACGGCCAAAGATATTCATTTGTATCATCAGTGGTCATGTTCATCTCAACACCTGTCATCTTTGCACTAATGCCAAAGATATTCATCAGGTAATCATTCATCTTTGCTCTACAGGCCAAAGATATTCAGTTACATCACCTTTTAGGACTGAAGATGATGAAAAACATTTTAAATAACGAATCCAGTGAAATAAAGGATAAGATTAAGGATTCGTATTTTAGTTTATCCAATTCAAAAATACTTTGTAATAATCAATTGTGGAGCAAAATTCAAGAATAAAGCTCAAAACTTAGATCCAACCAAAGATAGTAACCATAACAGACAATTTGGACAAATAGAAGAAAATTTAATTTTTCTGTGAATAGTGTCGTATACGTGAATAGTAACTCCGACGGAAAAAGTAAGAATTTCATAATAAAATTCATGCCAATATTTTGGTATAATGATATTGAAAAGAATAATATCATTTATGAAAGAAAATAACATCCCATACCTCAAAAGAATAGTATTCTGGTTGGAATATCGGATATAATACCGAAGGAAACTTGCGCTGAATACTAATACTCAAAGTATCTAAATACTCACAAAAATACGCTCAATATTATAGAGAGAGAAAACTTCTGATTCAGGTGTGATTTTCAATTCTAACATAAGCACCCTATTTATAGGAAAAACTTAGGATGCCAAAGGAGACTAAAATAATAAAATATTATTATTTTTTCTTCCGCCGCTGGCTGCTTCTCCCAAAAAGCCATCAGCATTTTTTTCAACCAAAAGTGGGGCCCACCCATTAAAAAAATATTTATTTTCTGAATCTTCAATAATTCATAATAAATAGCCACTTTGTCAGAAAAATACAAATTCTATATCCTTCTATAGGAAATTTAATTCTCTACAACTTTGTAGAAGGAAGTTTTTCCAAATTCTAAACATAAATTATCCGAAATCCATAAACAGATGATTTCTCACACCAAAATACTGATAAAAACACATCAGCACTAATTCCTTCTTTTATATCCACAAAATAAATATTTTCTTATCATATAAATCAATAATTAATTATTCACAAATAATATTATAGAACTACAATATTGACAAACAGGTCGTTCACAGGAAAGAGGGGGCCTTCCGATAAGGACTTCTCCTTACTGGCGCGCAATTAAATAACCCCTTCTAGACAGAACTTCCTTAGACACTGTCAATAATGCTATCTAATAATATTATTCAAATAATATGAATTATTGAGTTGATAATGTGAAATACTGTGCAATGACAATTATTGAATCAATAATACCAAAATATCAACTGTAGCCATTATTGAATCAATCATATAAAATGGCAACGTAGCAATTATTGAGTCAATAAAAGATCAATGAAACAATTATTGAGTCAATAATATAAAATATCAACGTAGCAATTATTGAGTCAATAATATAAAATATTGAACAGTAATTACTGTAACAATAATTGAGTAAGTGCCTTCTCACGTAAGACTCAATAATTCGAAATATTATGCAATACCGTGTGCTATTGTGCAACACCGCGTATCACTGTATTTTAACCACCGGGTATTTCAACAGTACTAACGGTAACAATTACGCCGTTATTTTATAAAAAGGTTATTTCTGTCGCTTTCTATATCCGACAGTTATTCCGTTGTGGGGCCCACAAATAGCTGCGCTGTCGTACGAATATTCCCCGACAACAAGAATATTCCACGACCAAACGAATATTCCCCGACAACCAGAATATTTTATAACCACTTGCTCATTTTAAAATATTTGCACATTTCACCCATAACTTTCATATTTATCAAATCAACACCTTATTATTTCGAAATAATATATAAAGAAAACTAAATCTTTATTCATAAAAGTTGGGGTCTTACAACCTCCCCGCCTTATGAAATTTCGTCCTCGAAATTGACATACGTACCTGGTATGTCGAAAAGGTGAGGATACCTCGCTTTCATTTCCGATTCCAACTCCCAAGTCATTTCCTCAATTGCATGGTTTCTCCACAAAACTTTAACTTGAGGTATAATTTTCGAGCGTAGGACATGCTCCTTCCTATCCAAGATCTTGACAGGTACCTCCTCGTACGTTAAATCTTCGGCTATCTCGTCTGGTTGTAACTCAATAATGAGGTTTGGATCCTTCACATATTTACGTAACATGGATATGTGAAACACGTTATGAACACGAGACATGCTTAGAGGTAAAGCGAGTCTATAGGCCACATTTCCTATTCGGTCAAGAATCTCAAATGGACCAATGAATCGTGGATTGAGCTTTCCTCTCTTCCCAAACCTCGTCACTCCTTTCCACGGAGCAACACGTAATAACACATGGTCCCCAACATTAAATTCCACGTCCTTTCGATAAAGATCCGCATAACTCTTTTGTCGATCTTGTGCTGTTTGTATACGTTGTCGGATCATTTGGATCTTTTCTGTAGTCATACGTACCAACTCCGGTCCCAATAATGTTGCTTCACCCACCTTATTCCAGCATACTGGAGAGCGACACTTTCTCCCATACAATGCCTCGAATGGAGCTACGCCTATACTTGCCTGATAACTGTTGTTGTAGGAGAATTCCACCAATGGTAAGTACTTATCCCAACTCCCTTTGAAGTCTAGAACACAGAGTCTCAATAGATCTTCAAGAGTTTGGATAGTCCTTTTCGATTGTCCTGTCTATTTGAGGATGATAAGCCGAACTGAATCGTAAATCCGTGCCCATAGCTTTTTGCAAACTGATCCAAAATCGTGAAGTAAATCTGGGGTCACGATCCGAAACTATGGATACTAGCATGCCATGCAATCTCACAATCTCATTCACGTACATATGAGCAAGACGTTCAAGGGAATAAGTCTCTCGTATCGGCAAGAAATGAGCAGACTTGGTTAATCTATCAACAATAACCCAAATCGCATCTATGCCTTGAGAAACCTTAGGAAGACCCGTAACGAAATCCATCGTAATGTGTTCCTACTTCCATTTCAAAATCTCCAGTGGTTGCAATGGACCCTTCGGCACTTGATGCTCCGCCTTTACACGTTGACAAATTAAACATTTCGAAATAAACCCCGCGATCTCTCTTTTTATATTGCCCCACCAAAATGTATGTCGAAGATCACGATACATTTTGGTACTCCTAGGATGGATTGCAAACGGTGTGTTGTGTGCTTCCATCATGATTCTATATTTTAATTCAGAATCGTTAGGAACACAAAGTCTGGAGTTGACTCGAAGTATTCCCTCTTCATCGATTCTTGCTTCTGGAATGGCACCTTCTTGCACCTTCTTCTTCATCTTCATCAGCTCCGGATCCGTAGCTTGAGCAGCTTTAACTTTATCAATCAAAGCTGGTTCTACGCGTATACTTGACATCATTGCACTCGTTCCCACATATGATCTTCTACTCAACTCGTCAGCTACCACGTTCACTTATCCAGGATGGTATTGGATGGTATGATCGTAATCTTTCAACAGCTCAAGCCAACGTCGTTGCCGCATGTTGAGTTCCTTCTGAGTGAATAAATATTTAAGGCTCTTATGATATGTATAGATCTCCACTTTCTCTCCGTACAAGTAATGTCTCCAGATCTTCAACGCAAAAATGACAGCTGCCAACTCTAGATCATGAGTAGGATAATTCCTCTCATATTCTTTGAGTTGTCGCGAGGCATAGGCTATGACTTTTCCATGTTGCATGAGAAGACATCCTAACCCTTTGCCTGAAACATCACTGTAGATAACAAATCCATCCGAACCAGAGGAACAAATCCATCCGAACCAGAGGGTATTGTCAGCACAGGTGCCGAAATAAGTCTTCTCTCGAGCTCTTGGAAGCTCTTCTCGCATTCCTCGCTCCAAACGAATAAAACAGGTGCACCCCAAGGAGACGTACTAGGACGAATAAAACCGATGTCTAACAATTCCTATAATTAGACCTTTAACTCCTGAAGTTCAATAGGAGTCATTCGATATGGGGTTTTAGAAATGGGTTTTGTACCGGGTTCAAGGTCAATGAAGAATTCAACTTCACGTTCTGCGGGTAGACCGGAAAGTTCTTCGGGAAATACATCAGGAAACTCCTTAACAACAAAAATATCATTCAAATCTGACGTATTCTGGTTTAGATCAGTGACATGAGCTAAGAAAGCTTAACATCTATTTTTCAATAAACGAATAGCCTTGGGATTTGAAATGATATTGACTGATTTTAGTGGATTGGTGATTTGGATTCGCACAACAGGTTGATTAGGAATATGAAAACTAACAACCTTACAAAAATAATCAATTTTGGCATGGTAAGTGGTTAACCAGTCAATTCCTAAAATCACGTCAAATGCAAGTATTTTCAAAGATATAAGATCAACAGGTAAGGTAAAGGTACCAATCTGAATCAAGCAAGATTTGTAAACTGTAGATGTAACGAAGGTTTCTCTTAACGGAGTTTCAACAAATAAGTCAAAGTCTAACTTCTCAGGTGTCAAATTCAAACGTTGAGCACAAGCAGGTGAAATAAAAGAATGGGTAGCACCGGTATCTAACAAGGTGTAAAATTCGCAAGAGTTTATGATTAGCTTACCCGTAATCACCTCGTGTGGATTCCTCACGTTTTGAGCTGTCACGACAAACGCTCTTCCAGGAATCACCGACTTTGACTTGTCCGAAACCGCCTTTGGAATCACCACCCCCGCTGGACTTGGTTTCGCAATAAAACAATCTCGAGCTATATGTCCTTCTTTTCCACAGTTATAACATGCCTTGAATTGTTGTGCGCAGTTTGGGCTGATATGTCCCTCTTTCCCCCATTTATAGCATACGACCGGTGGTCGTTCTCCTCCCCTAGAAACAGTTGATGCTGATGCTGATGTCGACGTCTTCACGTTCTCATTGTTGTACCTTCTCTACTTGAAATCTCCCCCCGATTCGCTTCTTCTACTATCATGGCCACGATTATCACCGGAGTGGTTACCGCTTCTATCATACTTTCCTCCTCGCTGGTTGTCATTGCTCCGATGACTGCTGCCACCGGTACGACCTTGGTTGTGGTCCCTCGGTTGAACATAATCATTATCTCGTTCTAACAACTGGGCCCTGTTTACTACATCCGAATATAAAGAAAATTTATGAGAAATGAGGTATTGACGTATTTCGGGTTTCAAACCTCTTAGAAACATCCGCGTCATACGTTCCTCATTCTCCACCAAATGAGGTGCAAACCTGGACAGCTCCGCGAACTTAGCCTCGTACTGGGATACCGTCATGTTGTTTTGTTCGAGTCTAATAAATTCTACCTCCTTCATATGACGAATACTTTCAGGAAAATACTTGTTATTGAACAGTTTCTGGAACGCTTCCCAAGACATCTTGAGTGCGGCAGGCTGGGTACGCTTCACGGATTTCCACCAGTAATCTGCCTCTCCACGGAACATAAACGTGGCGAATGGAACCTTCTGTTCCTCCATGCATCCCAAGACATCAAATATCTTGGTAATTTGTTTAATCCACGTCTCCGCCTTGATCGGATCTGGCTTTCCCATAAACTCTGGTGGTCCCAATTCTTTGAACTGCTTGGCGGTGACAATTCGCGAGTTATTATTATCTCCACCTGTATGTTGCACACGAGTCTCCCTCGTCTGATTTTGCATAAACTGCAAAAAACTTCTAAACATCTCATCGTTTATCGTTTGACCAGCGTTATTTTCAGGATGAACATTGCCTTCTTGTTGCACGTTCTCCTGGTTAGTGATTAAAGGTGTCTCCACGGTCTCATTCACTTCGTTGTTAACATTCTCAGCTGCCATTCTCAAATACTGCCAGAAAACAAGGGTTAATTAAACAAATTAACATATCACATATTAACCCTATGCTCCAACTGACCAATTAAATACCACATAAGCTTAGGTAGGACACACTAGCGAAGGATTTACTTGTCTCTACCCTCCTAGTTCTATTTCCCGATCTCCGCCAGAGATCATATCCCTAAGCTCTGATACCAACTGTGACGCCCCCCAGAATAGGTCCAGTCAACCCAACCCATTCTGAGTCACCAAATATATGGTACAGAATTCAAATACAAACTTTATATCATACGGTCGTGCAAAATACGACCACACAACTGTGAGTGTCAATACAAATATGTAGAAAATATTAATATTCAAACTAAGTCCTCATTACAATTATTATCACACTATTTATCAAAAATAGTGAGGACTACTACTGCTCTAACTCGGACCATCACTCTGTCCCCCGACTAGTTCCCGCAACATTCTCATTTCCTGAAGAGGACAACAGATGAAAAGGGTGAGCTCAACTAGCTCAGTAAAGAATATTATGACTAAGATAATGGAAAATAAATTATCGTTAGTCTTCAACAAATAAGATAAAATATAATGGACAACCAATTTTAGATCAATACTTGCAGCGAAAATAACAATTCATTAGAAGAGTTAAGTAGAGAATGAAGTCTACTATCTTCTATGATTTAAAAGTCCATCATCAATATTTTATCCCTGTAACATCAATCAATATACATCTCGAATCAAATATCCATATTTGCACTACGGCCAAAGATATTCATTTATATCATCAGTGGTCATGTTCATCTCAACACCTGTCATCTTTGCACTACGGCCAAAGATATTCATCAGGTAATCATTCATCTTTGCTCTACAGGCCAAAGATATTCAGTTACATCACCTTTTAGGACTGAAGATGCTGAAAAACATTTTAAATAACGAATCCAGTGAAATAAAGGATAAGATTAAGGATTCGTATTTTAGTTTATCTAATTCAAAAATACTTTGTAATAATCAATTGTGAAGAAAAATTCAAGAATAAAGCACAAAACTTAGATCCAACCAAAGATAGTAACCATAACAGACAATTTGGACAAATAGAAGAAAATTTAATTTTTCTGTGAATAGTGCCGTATACGTGAATAGTAACCCCGACGGAAAAAGTAAGAATTTCATAATAAAATTCATGCCAATATTTTGGTATAATGATATTGAAAAGAATAATATCATTTATGAAAGAAAATAACATCCCTTACCTCAAAAGAATAGTACTTCTGGTTGGAATATCGGATATAATACCGAAGGAAACTTGCGCTGAATACTAATACTCAAAGTATCTAAATACTCACAAAAATACGCTCGATATTATAGAGAGAGAAAACTTCTGATTCTAGTGTGATTTTCAATTCTAACCTAAGCACCCTATTTATAGAAAAAACTTAGGATGCCAAAGGAGACTAAAATAATAAAATATTATTATTTTTTCTTCCGCCGCCGGCTGCTTCTCCCAAAAGCCATCAGCATTTTTTTCAACCAAAAGTGGGGCCCACCCATTAAAAAAATATTTATTTTCCGAATCTTCAATAATTCATAATAAATAGCTCCTTTGTCAGAAAAATACAAATTCTATGTCCTTTTATAGGAAATTTAATTCTCTACAACTTTGTAGAAGGAAGTTTTTTCAAATTCCAAACATAAATTATCCGAAATCCATAAACAGATAATTTCTCACACCAAAATACTGATAAAAACACATCAGCACTAATTCTTTCTTTTATATCCCCAAAATAAATATTTCCTTATCATATAAATCAATAATTAATTATTCACAAATAATATTATAGAACTACAATATTAACAACCAGGTCGTTCCCAGGACAGAGGGGGCCTTCCGATAAGGACTTCTCCTTACTGGCGCGCAATTAAATAACCCCTCCTAGACAAAACTTTCTTAGACATTGTCAATAATGCTATCTAATAATATTATTCAAATAATATGAATTATTGAGTTGATAATGTGAAATACTGTGCAATGACAATTATTGAATAAATAATACCAAAATATCAACTGTAGCCATTATTGAATCAATCATATAAAATGGCAACGTAGCAATTATTGAGTCAATAAAATATCAATGTAACAATTATTGAGTCAATAATATAAAATATCAACGTAGCAATTATTGAGTCAATAATATAAAATATTGAACAGTAATTACTATAACAATAATTGAGTAAGTGCCTTCTCACGTAAGACTCAATAATTCGAAATACTATGCAATACCGTGTGCTATTGTGCAACACCGCGTATAACTGTATTTTAACCACCGGGTATTTCAACAGTACTAACGGTAACAACTACGCCGTTATTTTATAAAAAGGTTATTTCTGTCGCTTTCTATATCCGACAGTTATTCCGTTGTGGGGCCCACAAATAGCTGCGCCGTCGTACGAATATTCCCCGACAACAAGAATATTTCACGACCAAACGAATATTCCCCGACAACCAGAATATTTTATAACCACTTGCTCATTTTAAAATATTTGCACATTTCACCCATAACTTTCATATTTATCAAATCAACACCTTACTATTTCGAAATAATATATAAAGAAAATTAAATCTTTATTCATAAAAGTTGGGGTCTTACATTTTGCCCCTCCCGGGTAGCCTTCAGTGCTGGCATGGCCTTCGGCTGACTTCCCGGGGTTGTCTCCGAGGTTTGGATCCCAGTCGATTCTTTTTGTCCTCAAGGTTGTCTTTGAGGCTAACATGGTTCTTCCAGGTTTGTCTCTAGAGATGATGTGAGGCTTTGGGGCTATCTCCGAAGTTGAGTTGGCCTCCTGGGTTGTGACCGGAGCTCGACTTGACCTACCGGGTTGAGATCGGGGCTTACCTGTACCTCCCAAGTTGAGACCGGGGCTGACCTGTACCTCCCGGGTTGATACTGAGGCTGACCTGTACCTCCCGGGTTGAGACCGGGGCTGACCTGTACTTCCTGGGTTGAGACCGGGGCTGACCTGTACTTCCCGGGTTGAGATCGGGGTTGACCTGTACTTCCCGAGTTAAGACCGGGGCTGACCTATACTTCTAGGGTTAAGACCGGGGCTGACCTATACTTCATGGGTTGATATCGGAGCTGACCTGTACTTAATGGGTTGAGACCGGGGCTGATTTATACCTCCTGGGTTGAGACTAGGGTTGACCTGTACCACCCGGGTTGAGACCAAGGCAGACCTGTACTTCCTGGGTTGAGACCGGAGATAATCTGTTCCTCTCGAGTTGAGACCGGGGCTGACCTGTACCTCCCAAGTTGAGACCGGGGCTAACCTGTACCTCCCGGGTTGAGGCCGGGGCTGATCTGTACCTCCCGGGTTGAGACCGGGGTTGACCTGTACCTCCTGAATTGAGATTGGGGCTGAGTTGACTGTTTTACCCTCCTGTAGGGTTAGTAATAGAAACACAAAATCTCGATTGTCTACAACAGAACTGAAGAAAATTTCGTGTGTCTACAATCATGAGATCAATCGTCCTCATCAAATGAGCAAGAAACATATGTAGCAATTTTTACGAATTTACTAATCCTATTTTTAGTAATCCAATGATTGGGAACTATTTTAGTTTTAAGCTTTCTAAGAATTTATGTGACACCCCCAAATCCGGGTACTTCGTTTCCACATGATTTGGTGTTCACTTTCTAATATAACATACATCTACCCAATCAATAATGTAAAATAAACTACAACTTAAATTAGAATAGATAAATCTCCCTTAAAACAAGGGTTACAACCTTTTCAAGATAATTCCGGTTTACTCTAACCCTGACATGAATATAATAAAGTGCGGAAACAAAAAATAATAACATTCAAGTCTTATTACAATCATTCTCAATATATAAAAAAAACAAGTCTTCACTTGCTTTGCTTTCCCTTGCCCTTACTCGTAGACGGAGCATCAGCGTTATCAACCTTAACTGAAATTGTTATTTAATGCAAGAGTGAACAAACCACAGCTCACTGGAGTTTAACAATAACATAGACATGAAAGGATATATTTAAAAGAATCTGAACAACTTAGCTTGCTTCAATAATAAAGAATTGAATAATAATTCTCTATCAACATTAAAATTCGAATATAGAATTTATCTGAGTGTCATAAGACCTTTGAACTCTTGTCCTAGGTAATAAATATTTCTATTTAAATCTTTAACAGTTAATAAGACTATGAACCTTAACTCGTACTTAGGGGGATCAGCCCTTCGTACCATGTATTGTGCACAAACATCTTAATGCTATGCGTAGTAACCTCCCCAAGTAAATAGGGTTGTTCAACTCAGTAATTTGAATTCAAGTCCGCACCAAAGAAAGTTTGGTTTGGATAAGCTTACAAGGGTAATTTAGAATTCACGTTCATCAACTAAGGATTAGTTGAATCAACTTCCAATAATTCATAAATAAAAGAATTCTGAATTAACATATGCTTTAGAATCAACTTAAAGTATTTAAAATAATAACTAGATCTTACTTGAACAATAAGTTAAGATCATTTCAATTAAATAAACAATTGTCTAATACAGAAATAGAAAGGACATTCTCAACAATGAATATATGAATTCAAGAATTTGTATATAATCAGCAAGTTTAGGGTACAGAAAACTTGCATAAAATTAACGAGTTTAGAGTTTGGAAGACTTGCCTCAAGCGCAAGCTACTTAACACAATTCACATACTTTAATACTTCCTACACATATATATTCAATCACAATAACCTAAACTAGTTAACACGTAACTAATTCACATAAGTGGTTAACCCTCATGGTTAACTCACTCTAATAATAATAATCAACTATCACATAGTTAATTAAATCAATTATGTATTTAACTAAATTATAATTAAATAATTATAATTCAAACACTTAATCAAATTATAATTACTTAAATTATAATTATAAACAAATTATAATAATTATAATCAATTAAACCACATCATGCATTTAATTACACAAATTATAATTAATCATGAAATTATCAATTTATAATCCATAATTGAACATGCATTTATTAAATTAAAATTATATAAATTATAATTTAAATTAACATCTAATTGATTAAAATAAATCAACTTCTATACATTATAATTTCACAAAAATTATAATTTAAATTAAACATTTACTCTTAATTATAATTAATAAAATTATAATTAAGTAACTTATTGTACAATTAAACAATTATAGTTTATAATTTAAATACCATATTAGTTTTTTCAAAACTTTCTTTTTCTCGAATTATGAAATTATCAACTTCATGTTAACACATGTTATAGCAGCTAGATACATGCTTATTATCTTAGCAATAATGTAATAGAAACATAACAACGCATTGCACACACTTGACTAAAACTCACTGCCAATGCACTGTGCACGGCGCAGCTGCGCAGCCACAGGCCTTGGCACCGGCGCAGCTGCGCAGGGTAAGGATCTGGGAAGGACAAGCGGCGCAGCTGCGCTGCTCCTGGCCTTGCTGCCGGCGCAGCTGCGCAGCAACTCGGCCAGACGCAGACATCCACGTTACTCTGCTTCACCGATTAACCCATACAAGCCAACAAATGGATATTTACAGTAACTTAAACATTGTAAATCATACCTATGCAATTATACATGTATATAACATGCTTCCACAACACAAAATCATTTAAACAATGATAATCACAAGTTTTAAAAATCCAATTTGGCCATTTTCATGAAAACTCATATATTTTCCAAAATAAGTCACTGTAATCAAATTCTTAAGCAATTCAACTTATAACACATGCTTTATTCTCATGATTCAAGGTAGTATCATAGAAAATTTCTAAACAACATACTAACATATACCAATTTCTCAATGTAAAATCACCCATAATATATAAACTCATGAAATTCCATATGAACTCATATAAACATGAATTTTCTGTTAAAATATATTTCTACAGTAATTTGATTTCTGAAAATCATTGATAACCCTATAATTCACCATGAACAACACCACCTATATATATATATTATCCATGTTTATGCTATTACATGAAAACTCAGTTTTCACAGAGAATAAAACATTAAACTTAAATCGAGTTTTGAAAATATGAAAGTAGAGATTATGGATTACCTTTCGGTGATAGGAGAAGAAAACAAAGATTCACTCTAGCCTTCACAAGCTTCTTCTTCCTTCTCTTCCTCTCCAACTCTTCTCTGCTTTCTCTTTTTCCTCTGCTCTTTTTTTTCTTCTTTGCTCTTAGTTTAGACTTAGGATTAATCTAACGTAGTATAGAACTAACGTAATATAATATAATACGCGTACTAACTAATACTAATTAGCCTAATTAATTTAGCAGTTACATAAGTTTCAAAATTCAAAAAGCCTTAAGGCTTTGTTTGGCCAAAACAACATTATTTTAAAAAAATAGGTTATTATTACTAAGGCCATGTTTGGTAGAATAGATTTAAAACAAATGCAAAGCCTTGTTTATTTAAACTCATTTAAAAAAAAATTCTTTTATTTTAACAAATTATTTAATGCATACCTTAATGTCATATTTTAATTAATTAAATATCAATCATCTAATTTAATCAATTAAAATCTAACATCAATTAATCACATAAAATTACCACATAATTATAATTACTCGCTAATTATAATCCATGTAACACTTCATCACATAATTCATCTAATTCAATTATCTCAATTAAATTAGAACTATAATATAACATTAATATTAATTAAATAAATATTACACATTCATTTAATTAGTATATAACACTTAATTAAATCACATAATTTATTTATTTAACTCAATAAATAAATCACATAAAATATTTATTTATCTCAATAAATATTAAAATTAATTATAAAATCTCAATCGTTACAATCTTCCCTCCTTAAAAGGACTCTGTCCCCAGAATCACACAAAAAAAAATCTCGTCTATTACATTCTTCCCTCCTTAAAAGGATTCTATCCCCAGAATCAGTATATAAGGGGTTACACATAACTAAGCAAATAAATGCGGATAAGACTTCATCATAACATCTTCGAGTTCCCACATAACTTCTTCAGCACTGTGGTTTCTCCAGATTACCTTAACAGAAGGTATCACTTTATTCGTAAGTACTTGTTCCTTTCTATCAATTATTTGAACAGGCACTTCTTCATATGTTAAGTCTTTATCAAACTGTAAAGGTTCATATTCTATTATATGTTTATAATCGTGCTTGTAAGGTCTTAACACAGAAATATGGAAGACATTATGTATATTCTCGAGCTCCAGAGGTAATGCAATCTCGTAAGCAACCTCGCCCACCTTTCGTAGTACCTCAAAAGGTCCAATGAATCGGGGACTCAGCTTCCCCTTCTTACCGAATCGAATTTTCCCCTTCCAGGGAGATACTTTCAGGAACACGAAACTTCCTGGTAAGAATTCTCGGTTCTGTCGATGTAAATCGGCATACTTCTTCTGTCTGTCTTGAGCAGTAACTAATCTCGTTCTGATCAGCTTCACAATTTCGGCGGTTTGTTGTACCAATTCTGGTCCCAACAATTGACGTTCACCGACTGCATCCCAGAATAAAAGAGTTCTGCATTTTCTACCGTATAACGCTTCGTAAGGCGGTATGCCAATACTCGCATGATGACTGTTGTTGTAGGCGAACTCCACCAATGGTAGATGATCCTCCCAGCTTCCTTTGAAGTCCATCACACAAGCTCTCAGCATATCCTCAAGCGTTTAAATCGTTCTTTCGCTCTGTCCATTAGTCTGAGGATGATACGCTATACTCATTCGCAATTGCGTTCCCATACATTCTTGCAATTATTTCCAGAAATTAGACGTAAAATACGGATCTCTGTAGGACCCAATCGACACTGGAACACCATGTCGAGAAATAATTTCCTTGACGTATAGCTTCGCTAGCTTATCCAGGTTGTACTTAACCCTGATCGGCAGAAAATGGGCTGACTTCGTCAGTCGATCCACTATAACCCATATCGCATCGAATCCCTTCTGAGTCGTTGGAAGTCCTACCACAAAATCCATCGTGATGTGCTCCCACTTCCACTCTGGAATTTCTAACGGTTGCAGCAAACCACTTGGTCTCTGGTGTTCTGCTTTGACTTTCTGACACGTTAAGCATTTTGCAACTCATTCAGCCACGTCCCTCTTCATATTCGGCCACCAGAAATGATGCCCGAGATCCTGGTACATCTTCGTACTCCAAGGGTGAATAGAATATCTAGAACTATGAGCTTCGCTCAAAATCTCCTCTTTGACCTCCGGTACTGGCGGTACCCAGATTCTACCTTCAAATCGTAACAGTCCTTCATTATCGACCTTGAACTTGAACTCTTCGCCATCAGTTAACCTCGTTCGAATCTTTTCACATTCTTCATCATGAAGTTGTGCTTCTTTCACTTTGTCTATTAAAGTAGAACCAGTGGTTACTTGAAACAACATCTCATCCGATTCTTTCAGAAACTTCACTTCTAACTCCAATCTAGCCATCTGTTCTATTAACCGATCCTGATCAGTTAATACGTTCAGCTTCTCCCGACCTTTTCTGCTCAATGCGTCGGTAACAACGTTAGCTTTACCCGGATGGTAAAGTATCTCGCAATCGTAGTCTTTAATCAGTTCCAACCACCTTCTTTGGCGCATGTTCAAATCCTTCTGGGTAAATATATACTTCAAACTCTTGTGATCTGTGTATATTTTACACTTTTCTCCATATAAGTAGTGCCTCTAAATCTTTAGGGCAAACACTACTGCCGCCAATTCTAGGTCATGGGTCGGATACCCCTTCTCGTAATCCTTCAGCTGACGTGACGCATAGGCAATGACTTTGCCGCTCTGCATCAATACACAGCCTAATCCTTTATGTGAGGCATCGCTATATACTACGAAATTCCCCGAACTATCCGGTAAAGATAATACAGGCGCAGTACTCAACCTCTTCTTCAGCTCTTGAAAACTCTCCTCACACTTCTCCGTCCAAACAAACTTAACTATTTTACGAGTCAAATTCGTCAACGGAGTTGCGATTCTAGAATAGTCTTGAATAAATCTTCGGTAATAACCAGCCAATCCTAAGAAACTTCTCACTTCAGACGGCGTCTTCGGCTGTTCCCAACTAATTAAGGCCTCAACTTTCGATGGATCTACCGAAATACCATCCTTGTCGATCACGTGGCCAAGGAATTGCACACGTTCCAACCAAAATTCGCATTTCGAGAATTTAGCGTAAAGCTTCTCTCGTCTCAGTGCTTCTAAGGTTAGTCGTAAGTGTTCAGCATGCTCCTCCTCGGTCTTGGAATAAACCAGGATGTCATCTATGAACACTACCACGAACTTGTCCAGAAATGGTTTAAACACCCTGTTCATTAAGTCCATAAATGCAGCTGGGGCATTCGTGAGACCAAATGGCATCACCAAGAACTCGTAATGACCATATCGAGTCCTAAAAGCCGTTTTGGGTATATCTTTCTTCCTCACCTTTAATTGATGATACCCGCTTCTCAAATCAATTTTTGAGAAGTATTTCGCACCCTTCAGTTGATCAAACAAGTCATCAATCCTAGGTAAAGGATACCTATTCTTGATCATAACTTTATTCAACTCTCTATAATCAATGCAAAGACGCATCGACCCATCCTTCTTCTTCACGAATAAGACAAGCACTCCCCACGGCGAAACGCTCGGTTGAATATACTTCTTGTCTAGCAGTTCTTGTAGTTGAACCATCAGTTCCTTCATCTCGACTGGAGCCATTCGGTACGGAGCCTTCGAAATCGGAGCAATTCCCTGCGCTAGATCGATCACGAACTCTGTCTCCCTATCTGGCGGAAGTCCTGGCAAATCGCTTGGAAAAACGTCCATAAATTCCTTAACTACCGATATCTCCTCCACCTTCGGGCTTTCCTTACGCGAATCTACTATATAGGCTAGATATCCTATACAGCCTTGCGTCAGAAGTTTCTTGGCTTGCATAACCGTCAGACAACTCGCTTGCCTAGGCAATTTACAACCATAGAACACCAACTTCGACGGAGTCGTAAGGTTTACCAACTTCTTCTGACAGTCGAATATCGCCCCATGGTTGAATAACCAATCTATACCTAGTATGACGTCGAATTCCCCAAGTTTTATCGGAATCAAATCTACTCTAAGCTCCTGACCCTTAATGTCTAATCTACAGCTCTTATAAACGCTCCTAACAGGAATAACCTCCTATTCGCAATCTCTATGTTCAAAGGGTAAATTAACTCCTCTACAGGTAAGTCTAGGGTTCTAGCAAAATCATCAGATATGAATGAGCAAGTAGCACCCGAATCAAATAATACATATGCATTTATACTATTGACTGGAATAATACCTGACACCACATCTTTTGATTACACAGCATCCTGCACCGTCATATTGAATGTCCGTGCAGTGGTCGAACAGCTTGCAATGGTGCAGTGATAGTAACGGTACTGCCGCTTCCATTCCCTCCGCTCCCTGTTGACCCTGCCGTCAGCTTCTTCGGGCAGTTGCGAGCCATGTGATCTTTGGATCCACATGTAAAGCAAGCTCCCTTCTTCAATTTTGGGCAATTAGGCGCGATGTGGCCTTCCTGACCACAGTTGAAGCACACCCGCTTCCCCTTCATGCACACGGCAGTGTGATTCTTACCGCATGTAGCACATGCTTCGAACTTCCTCTTCTGCTGGCTTCCTTGCTGACTCCCAGCAGAGGTATTATCAAACCACTTCCTCTTCTGGTTCACAGTGCTGCTACCCCCAGACTTGGTTTCTACCTCATTCTTCTTCTTCTTATCTTGGTTGAACTTCATCACCGCTTCGCTTCCTCCCTCAGCAAGTATGGCCTTCTCCAGCATCGCTGCAAAGGTATTCAGCTAGAACATGGAAACCTTGCTGTAGAGCCAGGGCTTTAGTCCCCGCTCAAACCTTCTCGCTTTCCTAGCGTCAGTGCTGACCTGGTAAGTAGCGAACCTGGCTAACTCGTTAAACTTAGCGGCATACTCAGACACCGTCATCCCTCCTTGCTTAAGTTCTAGGAACTGGACCTCCATCTGGTCCTGCGAACTCACTGGAAAATACATCGTGTAGAACATTTCCTTGAAACTTTCCCACGTGATGACTCCCTCTCCCTCTCGGGTCTTGTTAGCCTGCCACCAAAAGCTAGCATCCGACTTCAACATGAAAGCCACGAACGTTGTCTTTTGGTCTTCTCCTACCCTAGCCACGTCAAATACCTTCTCCATTTCCATAACCCATATCTGAGCTTCGATAGGGTTAGTCGATCCTTTGAACTCAGGCGGTCCTACTGCCTTGAATTCCTTGAAAGTAGTACCCTGCACCTGTGGCTAATTCGCAAGATCTCCTGTCAACAGATTCACCAACTGCTGAACCGAATTGGGATTCGTTCCCTCGTTATTGTTGTTGTTCGTCGAACCCTCGGGATTTTGACGTGTTACTCTTCTTCTAGGAGGCATTTTCTATTAAGAAAATATTATTATTAGACCCTTTTATCCAACTATTAAGTATCCAAGTTCATACTTGAACGTTCTAGACAATTCAGTTCACATAGAACACCAAGCACGTCAATAGACTTCTTTTATTCATTAGTCGTAGTTTAAAAACATCAATCAGATAGTATTTCTGCCATTTACATCATCCTTCCTGAACTGGAAAAGTTGCAGGATTATATTATTAACTCATCCCATTCTTATCTCAAATTATGGAATTTACATTATTTAATACAAAAAGCAATACATAAATAAAAGCTCTACTATTGTCACTACTGCTACTGCTACTGCCACTGCCAAGGCATATTAATACGTCGCACAGCCTCTCTACGTTCCTCTTCCATTACCCGAAATGCCGTTCTTCGGTCCACCACATACCACGGTAAACCTTGGAACTGAGCTGGGTAGTAGAAAATATGGTCCTGAGCTCTCTCTATCACTGTATGAAATGCATATTCTGTTTCCCTCAGCTTGGCCCTCTTGGCTTCAGCTTCATCTTCAGCTCGATCAGCTCGTTGATTAACCCTCAAGCTTGACTCTTCAGCTCTGGCACGCTTCCTCGACTCCTCCTGGATGTCTTGCTTCAGCTTTGCCAATTCAAAATGAGCAGCATCTCTTTCGACCTCCATATGTATCAGGTTCCACTGTGCATCTCCTAGTGCACTATCCATCTCTTCGATAGTCTCATCACGCTGCTGAATAGTCTCCTCGAGATCTCCTATTCGTCTATGAAGTTCCACATTGCTATCGTAGACTGCCTCGTACATCTCAGTACTAGTAGAGTGAGGTGGGAATTCCTCTTCGGGATCCTCTTCCGCCTCTTCCTCCTCTTCAGACTCGTCCTCGTTCTCATCCTCTGGAATAGGTGTCAGCTCACGCTCCCGACCAGCTACGGTGATCACTGGAGATGGCTCTCTCCTAACCAGCTGCTCCCAGACAATATGTATGTCACGGGGCTCCTCCTCTCTAGGCACCTGAGGTACATCCTCTCTAGCCTGACTAGGTTCTCCCACGTTCGACATCTTGACAAAAGAATTTTAAAGTTCATTATTACGTGATAACGAATCGTCACTCTTCGAATACTATAATGTAAACATATAGCACATAAGGTAGTTTATTATCTTTACCTAGCATCACTATCTTTTCGATCTTACCATAAGGCTACTACCTAAGGTTTTTCCCCACCTAAGGTTTCATAACCTACAGCTTTGATACCAACCTGTGACACCCCCAAATCCGGGTACTTCGTTTCCACATGATTTGGTGTTCACTTTCTAATATAACATATATCTACCCAATGAATAATGTAAAATAAACTACAACTTAAATTAGAATAGATAAATCTCCCTTAAAACAAGGGTTACAACCTTTTCAAGATAATCCCGGTTTACTCTAACCCTGACATGAATATAATAAAGTGCGGAAACAAAAACATAACATTCAAGTCTTATTACAATCATTCTCAATATAATAAAAAAAATAAGTCTTCACTTGCTTTGTTTTCCCTTGCCCTTACTCGTAGACGGAGCATCAGCGTTATCAACCTTAACTGAAATTGTTATTTAATGCAAGAGTGAGCAAATCACAGCTCACTGGAGTTTAACAATAACATAGACATGAAAGGATATATTTAAAAGAATCTGAACAACTTAGCTTGCTTCAATAATAAAGAATTGAATAATAATTCTCTATCAACATTAAAATTAGAATATAGAATTTATCTGAGTATCATAAGACCTTTGAACTCTTGTCCTAGGTTATAAATATTTCTATTTAAACCTTTAACAGTCAATAAGACTATGGACCTTAACTCGTACTTAGGGGGATCAGCCCTTCGTACCATGTATTGTGCACAAACATCTTAATGCTATGCATAGTAACATCCCCTAGTAAATAGGGTTGTTCAACTCAGTAATTTGAATTCAAGTCCGCACCAATGAAAGTTTGGTTTGGATAAGCTTACAAGGGTAATTTAGAATTCACGTTCATCAACTAAGGATTAGTTGAATCAACTTTCAATAATTCATAAATAAAAGAATTATGAATTAACATATGCTTTAGAATTAACTTAAAGTATTTAAAATAATAACTAGATCTTACTTGAACAATAAGTTAAGATCATTTCAATTAAATAAATAATTATCTAATACAGAAATAGAAAGGACATTCTCAACAATGAATATATGAATTCAAGAATTTGTATATAATCAACAAGTTTAGGGTACAGAAAACTTGCATAAAATTAACGAGTTTAGGGTTTAGAAGACTTGCCTCAAGCGCAAGCTACTTAACACAATTCACATACTTTAATACTTCCTACACATATATATTCAATCACAATAACCTAAATTAGTTAACACGTAACTAATTCACATAAGTGGTTAACCCTCATGGTTAACTCACTCTAATAATAATAATCAACTATCACATAGTTAATTAAATCAATTATATATTTAACTAAATTATAATTAAACAATTATAATTCAAACACTTAATCAAATTATAATTACTTAAATTATAATTATAAACAAATTATAATAATTATAATCAATTAAACCACATCATGCATTTAATTACACAAATTATAATTAATCATGAAATTATCAATTTATAATCCATAATTAAACATGCATTTATTAAATTATAATTACATAAATTATAATTTAAATTAACATCTAATTGATTAAAATAAATCAACTTCTATACATTATAATTTCACAAAAATTATAATTTAAATTAAACATTTACTCTTAATTATAATTAATAAAATTATAATTAAGTAACTTATTGTACAATTAAACAATTATAGTTTATAATTTAAATACCATATTAGTTTTTTCAAAACTTTCTTTTTCTCGAATTATGAAATTATCAACTTCATGTTAACACATGTTATAGCACCTAGATACATGCTTATTATCTTAGCAATAATGTAATGGAAACATAACAACACACTGCACACTTGACTAAAACTCACTGCCACTGCACTTTGCACGGCGCAGCTGCGCAGCCACAGGCCTTAGCACCGGCGCAGCTGCGCAGGGTAAGGATCTGGGAAGGACAAGCGGTGCAGCTGCGCTGCTCCTGGCCTTGCTGCCGGCGCAGCTGCGCAGCAACTCGGCCAGACGCAGACATCCACGTTACTCTGCTTCACCGATTAACCCATACAAGCCAACAAATGGATATTTACAGTAACTTAAACATTGTAAATCATACCTATGCAATTATACATATATATAACATGCTTCCACAACACAAAACCATTTAAACAATGATAATCACAAGTTTTAAAAATCCAATTTGGCCATTTTCATGAAAACTCATATATTTTCCAAAATAAGTCACTGTAATCAAATTCTTAAGCAATTCAACTTATAACACATGCTTTATTCTCATGATTCAAGGTAGTATCATAGAAAATTTCTGAACAACATACTAACATATACCAATTTCTCAATGTAAAATCACCCATAATATATAAACTTATGAAATTCCATATGAACTCATATAAACATGAATGTTCTGTTAAAATTGTGACGCCCCCAAATTCCAGGACCGCCACTTGGTCTCTCGAATTCGGTTCATCACGTGCTCATGGTAATATATCACAATAATAATAATTAAATATCATACGATCACAGCGGAAAATCTATTCTAGAATAATTTACAACGATTTATTATAATTATTCCCCCAAGTCTCGCAACCTACAGTACTTAATAGATTACATAATAATATCAGTTAACGACTTATTACATAATCTAACTTAAGCTTAAACATAATCAAATCCAGTCTTACTACATCATCATCATACAATATTAATATATTTAAAACATAACAGACATAAGCTAGTTGGTAGCTTTGCCCTTGCCCTTATCAACGCCCGAAGGTTCGCCATGCTCTGCCTTAACTGAAATGTTTTAGGGAAAGCAAGAATGAGCACAAATTGCCCAGCAAGTAATATACAATAAGGGTGAGTAATAAGATTCTCAATTCTCGAAAGGGTATAACAAGATTTGATAGTTCAAGAATAACAAGAATATCAACAGTTCTCAATATCAGTCGCTAAGGACAGGATAATATCAATATGATTCAATAATAAGTCAATTCAAGATTTCAAATAATTGAATACTGAGTAGTCACTACGGACTATGAACTTCTACTAGAATTGACAGTAATAAACTGAAAATCCAACAAAAACAGGTACAACAGGTGATCAGCCTAAAGTACCCTTGTTATGCATAACAATCAACCATACTCAAGTGTGCACGTCGGTTCTCCGACAATTATATATTCCCTTCAAAGAAGGTTGTTCTTCTCAGTCAAATACAAGATCCCGCACCAATCAATTAGTTTGGGTTGCTTTTCAATAACATAAGTCCAGCCGAATCAAATGGCATAGACACTTCCACAATATTCAAGAACAATACTAAGTTCAACATGAATAATAGCTTTAATGAAATAAGAGTTCAAGTATGCTAATTCGATTCAACCGATTAAATAGGAAACTAGTTCGCAATACACAAGATAGGATACTTGCATAGTAAAAGAGTATAAGTTAGGAAACTTTCACAATCATAGATTTCCTTGCATAAAGTAAATGCGTCGGTTAGGATACTTGCACTTTAAAAGAGTGTAAGTAAGAGAACTTGCCTTTAGCGTAGTTTATCCACGAAAAGCAATCAACACTTTCGAATTCCTATCGTAATACAGTTACGTATATATATGATATTCATTAGTCATATAATTTAACTTCACATTTTCTCTTTGAATATACGATCAACACATAAGCTAAGTTTTACCTAGCTACACAGTTATATAGAATATAATTTCTATCCTTAACGTTCCTTCTTTAGAGTTTAAACGCATTCTCATATTATATAAGATCTCAACAATTAGCAAACATGCTTGCATATTATTAATATCACATAAGACCACAATCAATACTAAATATATTTCATTTTAGCAAGTTACGGCATCTCCTTAAGTTAACCGTCAAAATCGGGTTCAAGTAACATCATATAATATCGCGTAGCATGTATTCATATTTAAAGGATACTTTCATGCTTGTATAACTTTTCCAAATCCAATCGTACATGGTATAGGTTCTTAAGTTAATACTTAAAGCCATTCAAGGACACGAACTCATATGGTCTAACATTATTGCTTTTAAACACATAAGATATTCATATAACTTGTATTAGTCATGCTCATGAGTACTCGTATTGCATATATGTAGCTAGCATTGTTATTATCTTGAAAACATGCTTTGTTCATGCTAAACTTTAATCACGGCAACTAATCATGGTATATATACATGCATAACACATGAATGAGTCTAAGAATACTATCACATGTGTCCATAAATGTCAAATTCTAATTCTCGTCATAACATACCAACGTTCACGTTCAAAGCTTATACTTTGTTAGTATAGTTCATTAATAAGGTCTATCATGTTCATGCTTCCTTATGACACCTACATATGTAAGTTAACATGCTTTTCATGTATTTCAAGGCCCTATAAACATGCTCGAAAAGTCAGAATGTATACATGCTTCATATATGTTAACGTCGTTTATGAAACTTTAAATTCGTTTCCAAACTATGTGTCGTTTGGTTAACCATGCATGCTAATATACTAAAACATGCTTACATTGCCTCATTAGGTTTATATATATGTATTAATCATGCTCCCATGCTTGTTTAAACAAAAATCAAACAATTGGTACATAACAGTTTTGCTGCAGAATGCAGAAAACTGAACACAGAGGCTGGCGCTGCGGCGCGGCAATACTGGCGCTGCGGCGCGAGTGACGCTGCGTGCGGCGCTGCGGCGCGGGCTGCGGCGCGTGTGGCGCTGCGGCGTCGAGGCAGTTTTCTGGTTCAGACTGCAGCGAAAACCGACCCAAAACCTCCCATTTCATCGATTTACCCAGATATTATCCTTGTTTAACTTACTAACACATACATATATGCTTATATAACAGTCAATAGCAATTATCAATTCCCAATTTCATGAACTCTAACTAATTTACGAATTTCATGTATTTACAGAAATTGAAGAGGAACAATGGAAATGAAAGACTATTCAGTGGTTCCATCATGTGTGTATGTTCATATAACAACAATATAAGGGTTCTACAAACCAATCATGAACCAATTTGGCATAATCAAGAATTTCAACAAAACTCAGAGAACAACAATGGAGTTCTTTTGACAAAAAATGAAAATGAAGACACGAAGAGGATTTATACCTCTGTTATGGAGTAAGCTTGCTGATGCTACAATAAAAATTCCTTCTGAACTAAATAGACAATCACAGTATACTCTCCTCTCTTAGAAATATTTCAGCAATGAAATGAAGGTGCGGGGAGTTCTTTATATAGAAGAATGAATACACAGTCCAAGTTTCTAACTCCCAAATCAAACTAACGGATTGTCAAATTGCATGAAGGTTATAGAATGGTAGGTATTTAGTTGTTAGAATCCATCATTAACACCACTCCCTTGCTCATCATTGCTACAAGGCTATGGAAATTTACTGAGTTTAAGGAGAAGCAATAGGCTTAGGCCATAATGGCTGTGCACGTGAATGAGGGAAAGGAGAGTGACTATTATATTGGAACAAGGCCATATATCAGCATTCTATAATTTGTATATATACACAACACTTATGCCAACATATGTTACATGTATATATACTATATAATTAGGCCACAATTATAGTTACAATGTAATTCAAATGATACTAACATGGATTCACATAATGTAATATGTGTGAATTGTGCACATATAATTCATGTACATTTTTATCATACTGGTATAATTTAATCGGATGTTATCACATTACATTATCTCATGTATTATTAAATTGTTCACCATATATTCATGATGTCTCACTTTATTAAAATTAATAGTTTACAATATGTTCATGATATATTATACAGTGTATTCTCACATATTTATTGTCACATCAGTATTATCATGCATTCATAACATATAGTTTTAACATAATCACATTATGCTTCATGTAATATATGGTTTCTATGTGTAATATATTCGCATTGCATTATATAACATAGTTTATGTATATACATGCATGGTCACACTTAAGTGTCTCTCTACACTATATAATATAGTTGTATTCCATATACTTTATATATTCAAATATTGCACATTTGCACATATCAATTAATATAATCTTATTATATTTATAAACACGTTGCTCATTATTATTATGTTTCTTGCAATAATAATCACATATTATTAATCAATCCTCATTAGTATTTTATAACAGTTAATTAATATTCTTCGATTAACAATTAATATAGATTAATTGTTCGCTTAAATTAATATAATCATTCTTATATTACGTCACTGTGCCACACAAGGCAATCAACGAGTTTATCACAAACTCCACCAATTTCTCAATTATCATAGATATTCAATGTAATATAATTGAATTAATCATTCTCATAACACAAAATCATTTATATTCAAATAAATTCTCATTTCCATTAATATATTTATTTAATAATATATGGAAATTCTCGGGTATTACAAAAATATATTTCTACAGTAATTTAATTTCTGAAAATCATTGATAACCCTATAATTCACCATGAACAACACCACCTATATATATATATATTATCCATGTTTATGCTATTACATGAAAACTCAGTTTTCACAGAGAATAAAACATGAAACTTAAATCGAGTTTTGAAAATATGAAAGTAGAGATTATGGATTACCTTTCGGTGATAGGAGAAGAAAACAAAGATTCACTCTAGCCTTCACAAGCTTCTTCTTCCTTCTCTTCCTCTCCAACTCTTCTCTGCTTTCTCTTTTTCCTCTGCTCTTTTCTTTCTTCTTTGCTCTTAGTTTAGACTTAAGATTAATCTAACGTAGTATAGAACTAACGTAATATAATATAATACGCGTACTAACTAATACTAATTAGCCTAATTAATTTAGCAGTTACATAAGTTTCAAAATTCAAAAAGCCTTAAGGCTTTATTTGGCCAAAACAACATTATTTTAAAAAAACAGGTTATTATTACTAAGGCCGTGTTTGGTAGAATAGATTAAAACAAATGCAAAGCCTTGTTTATTTAAACTCATTTTTTATTTTAATAAATTATTTAATGCATACCTTAATGTCACATTTTAATTAATTAAATATCAATCATCTAATTTAATCAATTAAAATCTAACATCAATTAATCACATAAAATTACCACATAATTATAATTACTCGCTAATTATAATCCATGTAACACGTCATCACATAATTCATCTAATTCAATTATTTCAATTAAATTAGAACTATAATATAACATTAATATTAATTAAATAAATAAATATTACACATTCATTTAATTAGTATATAACACTTAATTAAATTACTCCATAAATTACATAATTTATTTATTTAACTCAATAAATAAATCACATAAAATATTTATTTATCTCAATAAATATTAAAATTAATTATAAAATCTCAATCGTTACAATTTAGATCTCATTAGCATGATCAACATCATGATTCTAAAAGCATTGCTTAAAACTATGGGTTATTTACATATTATAAAAATAGCATCATGTAGATAATTAAATGCCTTTAATAAGTTAATACTTTTATTAATAAATAAATAAGATCGTCTCCGAAGTAGATGCTTTATCATCATACATGATTGGCTTGTATGCATACTACTTTCAATCTCTCACTTGTACTAAAACCAATCGCTATGATATCTCATACCATCTTCTTTAAGTGGCGATCAAACTGCTGTTGTGTTAAAGCTTTAGTAAATGGATCTGCAATGTTGCCTTGAGAGTTTACACGCTCTAAGGTGACGTCTCTTCTTTTAATGATTTCTTTAATCAAAGTGTCACAACACATGTTTGGATTCAAGATGAGACTTAGAAACTATCCCTAGTTCTGTAATGAAATTTTCATTTGAAACATCAACTTGCAGCTTCATTTACAGCTATATACTTTATCTTTGTCACTAAACCATCAACCTTTTGCTGTTTGGAACCTTTCCAATTCACTGCACCACCTTTCAAGGTAACGGTTACCCTAAAGTGGATTTGTTGTCGTCTTGGTCAGTCTAAAAACTTGAGTCTGTTTAGTCCTCTAGTTTAATTCAGACCCATCATGTGTCATGATGACATCCTTAGTGTCAGTTAAGTACTTTAGGATATTTATTGTTGTCCTACAGTGATCTTCTCCAGAATCTGACTGATCAACATCAAGTCTTGTATATTTCATTGCATACATGATAGTAACTCATGTGATCTCTCTTTTATTGAGGACAATTTTAGATATATACACAGTGACGCCCCCAAATTCAGACCGCCACTGGTCTCTCGAATTCGGTTCGTCACGTTCTATAATCTAACACCATGATAATAATATGATGACTAAATGTCGCATTGCACAGCGGAATAATATACATCACTACTACCAAATAGATTATATTTAATTAATATAATTTATTCATGTCCCAAGGTTTCGTAACTAAAACATTGATTACATAGCTTAGACATAACTTAAGCATACATAACCTTAACTAATATATAATAGAATAAGTTCTTATTATAATCATAAGTTCTACATAAATAAAAGCTACCCTGTAGCCTTTCCCTTGCCTTTGTCGGCGCCCGAAGGTCCGCCCTGCTCTACCTTAACTGAAATATTATAGGGAAAGCAAGAATGTGCAACAAGTTTGCTCAGCAAGTAATATAACAACAAGGGTGAGTAATATAGTTCTCGAATCCAAAAGGGTATAGCAAGATATAAAAGTTCAAGGATAGCAAGAAATATCCACAGTTCTCAATAACAGTCGCTAAGGACAGCAGAATATCAATAAGATTCAATACAAAATCAATTCAAGATTTCAATATAATTGAATACTGAGCAGTCACTAAAAACTATGAACTCTTACTAGAATTAACAATAATATACTGATAATCCAACAAAAACAAGTACAATAGGTGATCAGCCTAAAATACCCTACGTTATGCATAACATTTAATCATACTCAGGTGCGCACGTCGGTCTCCCGATAAATTATATTTTTTCTTCAAAGAAGGTTGTTCATCTCAGTCAATATAAGACTCCACACCAATCAATTGGTTTAGATAGCTTTCTAATCATGATATGAGTCTAGTCGAATCAAATAGCATAGACCACTCTTTATAAGTTCAATACTTGACATAAAATTTTAAAGAATATAATCGACTTTATCTTATCCATGAAGTATACATGAATTGCAATTCAATAATAGCACAAGCTTAATGAACACTCAATAAAGAGTAGGGTTAGAAACTTACTTACAATGTTCCTTGAATAAAGTAAACACAAGGATAGGATACTTGCACATTATATATTACGAACTTGCACAATAAAAGAGTGTAAGTCAGGGAACTTGCCTTAAGCGTAGTCTATCCACGTTAAATAAATAAACACTTTCGAATCCTATTTACAGTATATAATATGTATAGGATGTGCATTAGCTAAACACATTCGGTACACAAGCTTGATACCCAAGTTAAATATACACACATGTTACTACCTTAGTCACATGTCATTACATTCTTATACGCACATGGTATGAAATCAAATTATAAGTTACCACGAAATCAAATAACATTCGTATAGCATTATATCATTTTTAGTCGATTAGGTTTTCATTAGCTATGGAATTCTTTTTCTATATTGAAACATCTTCATGGTATGCTACTATCATATATCAGTAACAATTAGACTTGTTTAGCAGCTATAGCATTTATATGAGTTCACTATCAAAAATTAGATTAACAAAACTGTCCAGATTTCATTTTGGCCTGGTGCAGCTGCGACCTAGTTAGGCCTAGGGACGGCGCAGCTGCGCAATCCCCCGGCCTGACCAGAGTTGATATTTTGCTCTTCCTGGATCCGTCTCATGATAACAACACACAGCATATTAGCATATAAAGGGTCTCGCATGCTTTTACAGTGATCTTACACTTATTCTTGGTATGTTATGGTTTTAACTTAGGATTTTAAATGAGCTAAGGCAAATCAAGATCATGAAATTACAAAGGCTACAATGTCATCCATGCGTACATGTGAGGTAGTCATGAAATCAGTTTGTATGTATGCTTACATAGGTTCTCATCTTATACGCATAACAAGTATCAATTATTTCCTCAAAATATCTCTAACTCATGCTTGAGTAACTTTCAATATGTTTAACCAAAATAAGCATTCGTTTGTAATATGTGTGGTCACATAAGAAATATAAATCACATATGTTCTAATTCCAGAATATACACCGCATCATGTTTATTAGATTATAACACATCCAAGTTTGTTTTGAAAAGTTATTGTAAACCAATTGGAATTACATCTTAGTACAAGTATATAATCTTAAATCACATCTCATACGTAGCTAGATCATATATTCATGTTCACAACATCAGAACTTAAGGTTCATTAGTTTCACCAAAGTCTATTTTCAAAACTATCATTTAGTTCATGCATACTAACACCAACCAACTCATTCATGCTATGCCAAGGAACCTAAATCCTTATGTTAAACTTATTTCCATGCATGTTCAAGTCATATCAGTATGCTAGAATTAACCAGATTGAAAACAGAAGTCAGAAACTGGTGCAGCTGCGCCCCAATTCACAACTGGCGCAGCTGCGCCATTGCCTGAACCGAACTGAAAGCTTCTGCTTCGGTAGAAACTTAAGCCAATTTCCAAATTTCTTCATAAATTCGATTCTAAGCAACTACATTGCCTTACTAACTTACTTATAAGTCCATATAACAACTAAGCAATTATTATACAATCCAATTATAATCTAATTTAGCATAATCAAGAATTAAAGAAATTTCAGAAAACAAAATGAAGAACATGAGCTTGCTAAAATCTTCAACTCACAATGTTGCTATATCACTAATGCAATCTTACTCTTACTATGCTCTCACTCAACATTTAAGCAAAATCTTAGCAAATGAATTTGAAGGAGGAGAAGCTATATATATAGAGTTTCAAATACACGGATAATTCCTTTGCACTTCAAATTAAACCAATGAGAGAATGCATTTCATGGTGGTTATAGAGAAGTTGGTGAGTAGTTGGTGATGAACACTATTGAGTCCACTCCCCATGCCATGATTGCTATGAAATGCTGAGTTTTAGAAAGAAATAGGCTTAGGCTAGCCTTTGTAATACACGTGAGGGAGGGAATGACTCACTTTGTGGGACAAGGAAATAAGAACTCAGCAATATAGCAACATGAATATATACAATACTTATGTATACACATGTTATATATATACTTAGGCATACATGTACACTTGGGTTATAATTTCAATGTCACAATGTAATTCAAATAAATACTATTTCAATGTGGTAATTGTAATTTGCACATATATAATTCATGTACATTTTGTTAATACCGGATATAATTCAAATGGGTATTATATCATTATCTTATCTCTACTATTCAATAAATTCATTACAATCATTATCAATCAACAATTGTTCACTACATATTCATGAGGCACTAATTTAAAGTTCACACATTCACATTATCACATAACCTCATGATATATTCATACAACTTAATTAATTAGTCATAACATATAGTTTCTATATATTGTATAGTCACATTACACTTTACACTTCATATAATATATAGGTAGCTACCATACATTATACATTTAATTAGCGCATGCTTGCACATAACAATTAATTGAGCAAATATTATATTAATTAAGTAATCACTATATTAACAATTCATTCCCATAACAACAATTATGTGATTAATTATCGCATTCCTTGGTAATAAATATAATCTTATTATATTTATAAACAAGTTACTTATTATTATTCTATTATTTGCAATAATAATAATCAATATATTATTAATTAATCATCATTAATATTCTATTTCTCATAATAACAATTAACAATTAATATAGATTAATTGTTCACTTAATAATTCTTTCGCCCATGAATTAATTAACTCATCATCTTTTCTATTCCCATGCCACACAAGGCATTTCAACGAGCTTATCATAAACTCCATATTTTCCTCAATTATTATATATTCAATTTGAATTCATTTGAATTTACTCATCTCATATCACATAAATATTTATATTCAAATAAATATTCATTTCCATTAATATATTCATTTAATAATATTCAGAAATTCTCGGGTATTACATCCTCCCCCCTTATAAAATTCCGTCCTCAGAATTGTTACAAGGTTACACAATTAGATGGGGATAGTCCCTCATCATCCTATCTTCTAATTCCCACGTAGCTTCCTCGACATCGTGGTTACGCCAAAGTACCTTTATAGATGAAATAACTTTATTTCTTAAGGTTTGCTCTTTCTTATCTAATATTTGGACAGGAATTTCTTTATACGCTAGGTTCTTCTCCACTTGAATGGGCTCGTAAGAAATCATGTGCTTGTAGTCGGCCTTGTATGGTCGTAACACGGAGATGTGGAACACATTATGGATGTGCTCCAACTCGGGTGGTAATGCAACTTTGTACGCCACTTCGCCCACTAGCTTCAGTATCTCGAACGGTCCTATGAATCTTGGACTCAATTTTCCTTTCTTGCCGAAACGGATTTTTCCTTTCCATGAAGATACCTTCAAGAATACGAAACTGCTGACTTTAAAGCCCCGGTCCTGCCAATGCAAATTTGCGTACCTTTTTTGGCGATCTTGAGCTGCTACTAATCTGGCTCTTATCATTGTCACCACTTCTGCGGTTTGTTGAATGAACTATGGTCCGAGTATTCGTAGTTCTCAGACTTCATCCCAACTTAATGGCGTTCTGCACTTTCTTCTGTAAAGAGCTTCGTACGGTGGCATGCCGATACTCGCATGGTAACTATTGTTATACGCGAATTCTACTAAGGGTAGGTGGTCGTCCCAATTTCTCTTGAAATCCATCACGCAAGTCCTAAGCATGTCCTCCAGCGTTTGTATTGTTCGCTCACTCTGTCCATCTGTCTGAGGATGATAGGCGGTACTCAACCTCAATTGTGTTCCCATTCTCTCTTGCAAGCTTTTCCAAAAATTTGACGTGAAGCGCGTATCTCGATCAGAGACAATTGACACCGGCACTCCATGTCGTGAAACAATCTCCTTTACGTATAGGCTTGCTAACTGATTCAAGCTATAGCGGATCTTGATTGGTAGAAAGTGTGCGGTCTTCGTTAGTCGATCCACGATAACCCAAATGGCATCATAACTTTTCTGCATGATTGGAAGTCCCACCACGAAGTCCATCGTAATGTGCTCCCATTTCCACTCAGGTATTTCCAACGATTGTAAAAAACCACTCGGCCGCTAGTGCTCTACTTTAACGCGCTGGCAAATCAGACATCTACTAACGCACTCTGCAACTTCCCGTTTTAGATTGGGCCACCAAAAATATTGTCTCAAATCTCGGTACTCTTTGTACCTCCCGGATGAACGGAATACGTCGTATTGTGTGCCTCATGCAAAATCTCTTCTCTCAATTCGGTTACCGCTGGCACCCACACTATCCCTTTAAATCTCAAGATACCGTCTTTATCCATTCTGAATCTTTCCTCTCCATTTTCTGCGATCCTCTTTTTAATTTTCTCGCACTCTTCATCTTTCTCTTGTGATTCCTTCACTCTATCCAATAATGTCGGACGAGCTTCCATTACGAACAACTTTTCTTTAGACCTCTTCCGTCCCTTCACCCCTATTTCCAATTTCTCCATCTCTCTTATCAACTCCTCTTGAGTCGTCAAGTGAAATAGTTTCTCCCTTCCTTTTCTACTCAGAGAGTCGACAACCACGTTTGCCTTACCCGGGTGATAAAGAATTCACAGTCATAGTTTTTGATCAATTCTAACCACCTTCTCTGATGCATATTCAACTCCTTGTATGTGAAGATATATTTCAAACTTTTGTGGTCCGTGTATATCTCACATTTCTCTCCGTATAAATAATGCCTCCAAATCTTCAACGCAAAAACTACTGCCGCTAACTCTAAGTCGTGAGTAGGGTATCATTTTTCGTAGTCCTTTAATTGTCGTGATGCATACGCAATGACTTTGTCGTGCTGCATTAGCACACAACCAAGTCCCTTATGTGATGCGTCACTATACACTATAAAATTTCCCGCATCGTCTGGTAGTGATAACACAGGCGCTTCGCTTAATCTCCTCTTCAGTTCTTGAAAACTCTTTTCGCATTTGTCGGTCCATACAAATTTCACCGTCTTCCTCGTCAGATTTGTCAACGGGGTTGCTATCTTAGAAAAATCCTGGATGAATCTTCGATAGTACCAAGCTAACCCTAAGAAACTTCTCACCTCCGTTGGTGTTCTTGGCTGCTCCCAATTACTAACTTCTTCGACCTTTGCAGGGTCTACTGAGATTCCATTCTTATCCACCACGTGTCCTAAGAATTGAACCTTCTCCATCCAAAATTCACACTTTAAAAATTTTGCATACATCTTCTCCTTTCTTAGTGCTTCCAAAACTATCTTCAGATGTTAGGCGTGCTTTTCCTCAGTCTTTAAGTAGATCAAGATGTCGTCGATGAAAACTACCATAAACTTATCCAAGTAGGGCTTGAAAACTCGGTTCATCAAGTCCATAAATGCTGTCGGAGCATTAGTCAATCCGAACGACATTACCAAAAACTCGTAATGTCCATAACAGGTTAGAAACGCAGTCTTTGGTATGTCCTCATCCCGTACTTTCAGTTGGTGATAACTTGTTCGTAGGTCTATCTTTGAAAAACACTTCACTCCTTTTAATTGGTTAAATAGGTCGTCTATCCTGGGTAGCGAATATCTGTTCTTGATCGTTACTCTGTTCAATTCTCGATAATCAATACAGAGCCTCATCGATCCATCCTTTTTCTTAACGAATAACACTGGTGCTCCCCAAGGAGACACACTTGGTCGAATGTAACCCTTATCTAATAACTCGTGCAGTTGTATTATTAATTCCTTCATTTCTAACAGCGCCATACGGTATTGGGCTTTTAAAATTGGTGCTGTTCCCGGTGCTAAGTCTATTACGAATTCGATTTCTCTGTCTATCGAAAGACCAAGCAGATCGTCCGGAAATACATCTTGAAATTCATTCACTACAGATATATCCTTAATTTCTACTCCCTTTTTTTGAGTATCTATGATGTAAGCTAAATAACCTACATATCCTTTGCTTAATAATTTCTTGGCCTGCATCATCGTAAGACAACACGATTGCTTAAGCGATGAGCTACCATAAAATACTATCTTAGACTTACTCGGAGTCTGAAGGTTCACACTTTTATTTTGATGGTCAATTATTGCTGCATGGTTATAAAACCAATCCATTCCCAGTATTACGTCGAATTCTCCCAATCTAATTGGAATCAAGTCTACACTCAGTTCATGATTTTTAATGTTTGCGCGATAATTTCGGTAAACGAATGCTACATGGATTACTTCCTTATTCGCAACTTCTATGTTCAAGGAATCTTCTAATCGTTCTCGGGGTGTATTAAGTCTACTAGCAAATTCTTCAGACACAAAAGAACAGTTGGCACTCGAATCAAATAATACATATGCATTTATATCTTTGATTGGGATTATACCTGACACCACATCCTTCGCAGCTACTACGTCCTGGACGGTCATGTTAAAGGTCCTAGCGGTTGGGCGGTTGGATTATGCCGGTCCGCTGATCATCAGTTTGTTTCCACCTTGTTGGCTACCTTCGCTACTTCCCTTCTTTAGGCAGTCCTTAATCCGGTTCTCATTTGAGCCACATGCAAAGCATCTTTGTATCTTTTTCAGTTTCGGGCAGTTGGGCGAAATGTGTCCCTCCTGGCCGCAGTTGTAGCAAGTGCCGCATCCCTTCCAGCACTCGCCCTGATGATTTTTCCCATATTTTGGGCATCCCTCTGCCCTCTTCTTGAAACCTCCACGAAAACTCCCTGATTAATTGTTGTACTTGTTATTGTTGTTGTTATTCTCCCATTTTCTCTTACCTAAGTTACTTCCTCCACTGCTACTTCCTCCTCCACGATTTTCTCCTTTGGTATTCTTTTTTTTTTCTCCTTGTTGTACAGACTTAAGGCCTTACTGCCACCTTCCGCAATGATCGCTTTTTCCAGCAATGTCGCAAAAGAATTAATTTGAAGAACTGATACCTTGTTAAATAGCCAAGGCTTTAGTTCTTGCTTGAAACGTCTCGCCTTTCTTTCCTCATCTCCAACTTGGTGTTCTGCAAATCGCGCTAGTTCATTAAACTTAGCTGCGTACTGCACCACCGTCATATCACCTTGCTTCAGTTCTAAGAACTTAACCTCCATCCTATTCTTCATACCTTTCAGGAAGTAGTTCTCGAAAAACAGAGTCTTGAATCTATCCCACGCTATTATATCTTCTTCAGCTCTCTGTTGATTCGCCTCCCACCAGTAGTTCGCTTCTCCTCTCATCATGTATGTAGCAAATACTGTCTTCTGGTCTTCACCCACACGAGCTATGGTGAAAGCCTTCTCAATATCCTTAACCCATGTCTGAGCTATGATCGGATCGGTAGTACCTTCAAACTCTGGAGGTCCTACTCTCCTAAAATCTTTGAAGTTTGTCACTGGGACAGCTTGAGGGTTAGGACAAACGGGTTCGTTGTTTCTTCCCCTTAGAGCTTCTCCTAGCAAGTCTACTAACTTCTGAATCGGGTCTACTTGTTCCCTCTCATTGTTAACTGATTCCTCAGGTGCAGTTAATCTACGTCTGGGTGACATTTTTTGCATCACAAAATTTTCACTTTATTAATACTCAATTTATATTACTTAAGTATTTCTTTAATACTAAAGGCATAAAATCTTATAACACGTTTTTGAAATAAGCTTCATTTATATTCATATGTCAAATCGTTTCATTATATGATTTTTCCTAGCATATTTCTATAAATGTTATCACATATCCCCTAATATCATAAGAGACGGGGAACGCTAACATACTACCCCTCTAACATAAGCTTACTCGGGGTTTACATCACCATCCCATATCTTACACAAAAGACTGGGATTACATCATAGTATCTACATAACATAAAGTAAATACTACTAATACTACGGCAAGACTGACTAAGGGTCTCATCCCATTATCCCACGCTTCCACAGCGCTCTTGTACTCAATTTGTGCTATATACGCCATCAACTCTCGGCTCAAAGTATGTAGGGTCTGTCCCTGCTCCGCTGGATAGTGGTATACACCATCGATCACCCTCTCGAAAGCCGAACGGAACACATACCCCATCTTGTTCATCTTTCTCTTTTTGCATCTGACCTCATCCTCTATGTCGTCAGCTCACTCGTTAGCCGCTTCCCACTTCTCCTCGAAGTGTATCCTATCTATAGCTCTAACTCTAACTGAGTACGGAGTCCTTCCTTCTCGGTCTTCTCACTCAACTCCCTCTGTTCGACTTCTTCTAACTTTCTTGTCAGATCCACGTTCCTAGCTACCGACCTGTGAAACAAAGTCTCCATCTGGATCCCTACCTCCCTGCGGTATGCAATCTCCACCTCTAACTCTTGCATCTCTAGCTTCCTCTGATGGTCCTTATCCCTCAGCTTCTGGAACTCGGACTCTCTCTCCTGAGCCTCAGCCTCAGCCTCGAGCTCCTGCACTCTGCAGTCCAACTCCAGAATACGCTCCTCGTACTCTCCCAACATGTGCTCCTCCAGGTTAGGCTCGTAGGAGTCCTCCATGGGCTCCTCCTCTGTAGGCTCGTCCTCAACAGGATCGTCCTCTTCTAGATCAAACTCCACCTCGATCTCATCCTCGTCATCAAACTCGGATGGTGCAATTGCCTGCACTGGCACAGCCTCTAAAGGTGCCTCGTATACTACATGTATATCTCTGGGCTCCTCCTCGACCACTCTGCTAGATACCTATGTGTCTGCCATCCTACAATCACAAACACAAGACAAACAAACAGCAACTCCATTAGATTGTTAAATAAAACATAAGTTCATTGTATAGAATGAAGTTACATTTCATAACATACTAAGTCTCTTAAGGAAAACTCTACATGAGTTTTATATCCTTTCTAACTTCTAAGTTCTCCTAAGTTATAATCTAAGGACACTCACTCCTAAGGTTTATAACTACAACTTTGATACCAACCTATGACGGCCCCGAATTCGAACCGCCACTGGTCTCTCGAATTTGGTTCGTCACGTTCTATAATCTAACACCATGATAATAATATGACGACTAAATGTCGCATCGCACAGTAGAATAATATACATCACTACTACCGAATAGATTACATTTAATTAATATAATTTATTCACGTCCCAAGGTTTCGTAACTAAAACATTGATTACATAGCTTAGACATAACTTAAGCATACATAACCTTAACTAGTACATAATAGAATAAGTTCTTATTATAATCATAAGTTCTACATAAATAAAAGCTACTCTGTAGCCTTTCCCTTGCCCTTGTCGGCGCCCAAAGGTCCGTCCTGCTCTACCTTAACTGAAATATTTTAGGGAAAGTAAGAATGAGCAACAAGTTTGCTCAGCAAGTAATATAACAACAAGGGTGAGTAATATAGTCCTCGAATCTAAAAGGGTATAGCAAGATATGAAAGTTCAAGGATAGCAAGAAATATCCACAGTTCTCAATAACAGTCGCTAAGGACAGCAGAATATCAATAAGATTCAATACAAAATCAATTCAAGATTTCAATATAATTGAATATTGAGCAGTTACTAAGGACTATGAACTCTTACTAGAATTAAAAGTAATATATTGATAATCCAACAAAAACAAGTACAACAGGTGATCAGCTTAAAGTACCCTACGTTATGCATAACATTTAATCATACTCAGGTGCGCACGTCAGTCTTCCAACAAATTATATTTTCCCTTCAAAGAAGGTTGTTCATCTCAGTCAATATAAGACTCCGCACTAATCAATTGGTTTGGATAGTTTTCTAATCATGATATGAGTCTAGCCGAATCAAATGGCATAGACCACTCTTTATAAGTTCAATACTTGACATTAAATTTTGAAGAATATAATCGACTTTATCTTATCCATGAAGTATACATGAATTTCAATTCAATAATAGCACAAGCTTAATGAACACTCAATAAAGAGTAGGGTTAGGAACTTGCTTACAATGTTCCTTAAATAAAGTAAACACAAGGATAGGATACTTGCACATTATATATTACGAACTTGCACAATACAAAAGTGTAAGTCAGGGAACTTGCCTTAAGCTTAGTCTATCCACGTTAAATAAATCAACACTTTCGAATCCTATTTATAGTATATAAGATGTATAGGATGTGCATTAGCTAAACACATTCGGTACACAAGCTTGAAACTCAAGTTAAATATACACACATATTACAACCTTAGTCACATGTCATTACATTCTTATACGCACATGGTAAGAAATAAAATTATAATTTACCACGAAATCAAATAACATTCATATAGCATTATGTCATTTTTAGTCGATTAGGTTTTCATTAGCTATGGAATTCTTTTTCTCAATTGAAACATCTTCATGGTATGCTACTATCATATATTAGTAACAATTAGACTTGTTTAGCAGCTATAGCATTGATATGAGTTAACTATCAAAAATTAGATTAACAAAACTGTCCATATTTCATTTTGGCCTGGCGCAGCTGCGCCCTAGTTAGGCAGGCCTAGGGACGGCGCAGCTGCGCAGTCCCCTAGCCTGACCAAAGTTGATCTTTTGCTCTTCCTGGATCCGTCTCATGATAACAACACACAGCATATTAGCATGTAAAGGGTCTCGCATGCTTTTATAGTGATCTTACACTTATTCTTGGTATGTTATGGTTTTAACTTAGGATTTCAAATGAGCTAAGGCAAATCAAGATCATGAAATTACAAAGGCTACAATGTCCGTCATGCGTACATATGAGGTGGTCATGAAATCAGTTTGTATGTATGCTTACATAGGTTCTCATCTTATACGCATAACAAGTATCAATTATTTCCTCAAAATATCTCTAACTCATGCTTGAGTAACTTTCAATATGTTTAACCAAAATAAGCATTCGTTTGTAATATGTGTGGTCACATAAGAAATATAAATCACATATGTTCTAATTCCAGAATATACACCGCATCATGTTTATTAGATTATAACACATCCAAGTTTGTTTTGAAAAGTTATTTTAAACCAAATGGAATTACATCTTAGTACAGGTATATAATCTTGAATCACATCTCATACGTAGCTAGATCATATATTCATGTTCACAACATCAGAACTTAAGGTTCATTAGTTTCACCAAAGTCCATTTTCAAAACTATCATTTAGTTCATGCATACTAACACCAACCAACTCATTCATGCTATGCCAAGGAACCTAAATCCTTATGTTAAACTTATTTCCATGCATGTTCAAGTTATATCAGTATGCTAGAATTAACCAGATTGAAAACAGAAGTCAGAAACTGGTGCAGGGGACTAGCGCAGCTGTGCTGCGCCCTAGTTCACAACTGGCGCAGCTGCACCATTGCCTGAACCGAACTGAAAGCTTCTGCTTCGGTAGAAACTTAAGCCAATTTCCAAATTTCTTCATGAATTCGATTCTAAGCAACTACATTGCCTTACTAACTTACTTATAAGTCCATATAACAACTAAGCAATTATTATACAATCCAATTACAATCTAATTTGGCATAATCAAGAATTGAAGAAATTTCATAAAACAAAATGAAGAACATGAGGTGTTATACCTCTGCTAATGTGTATCGAGCTTGCTGAAATCTTTAACTCACAATGTTGCTATATCACTAATGCAATCTTACTCTCACTATGCTCTCACTCAACATTTAAGCAAAATCTCAGCAAATGAATTTGGAGGAGGAGAAGCTATATATATAGAGTTTCAAATACACGGATAATTCCTTTGCACTTCAAATTAAACCAATGAGAGAATGCATTTCATGGTGGTTATAGAGAAGTTGGTGAGTAGTTGGTGATGAACACTATTGAGGCCACTCCCCATGCCATGATTGCTATGAAATGCTAAGTTTAAGAAAGAAATAGGCTTGGGCTAGCCTTTGCAATACACGTGAGGGAGGGAATGACTCACTTTGTGGGACAAGGAAATAAGAACTCAGCAATATAGCAACATGAATATATATAATACTTATGTATACACATGTTATATATATACTTAGGCATACATGTACACTTAGGTTATAATTTCAATGTCACAATGTAATTCAAATAAATACTATTTCAATGTGATAATTATAATTTGCACATATATAATTCATGTACATTTTGTTAATACCGGATATAATTCAAATGGGTATTATATCATTATCTTATCTCTACTATTTAATAAATTCATTACAATCATTATCAATCAACAATTGTTCACTACATATTCATGAGGCACTAATTTAAAGTTCACACATTCACATTGTCACATAACCTCATGATATATTCATACAACTTAATTAATTAGTCATAACATATAGTTTCTATATATTGTATAGTCACATTGCACTTTACACTTCATATAATATATAGGTAGCTACCATACATTATACATTTAATTATCGCATGCTTGCACATAGCAATTAATTTAGTAAATATTATATTAATTAAGTAATCACTATATTAACAATTCATTCCCATAACAACAATTATGTGATTAATTATCGCATTCCTTGGTAATAAATATAATCTTATTATATTTATAAACAAGTTACTTATTATTATTCTATTATTTGCAATAATAATAATCAACATATTATTAATTAATCACCATTAATATTCTATTTCTCATAATAACAATTAATAATTAATATAGATTAATTGTTCACTTAATAATTCCTTCGCCCATGAATTAATTAACTCATTATCTTTTCTATTTCCGTGCCACACAAGGCATTTCAATGAGCTTATCATAAACTCCATATTTTTCTCAATTATTATATATTCAATTTGAATTCATTTGAATTTACTCATCTCATATCACATATATTTATATTCAAATAAATATTCATTTTCATTAATATATTCATTTAATAATATTCAGAAATTCTCGGGTATTACATACACTACATGGCTCATCATCATAAGACACCTTTTTGGAGTTTGCCATGCTAAACGCCTTTAGCATCTAATGAATATACGTTCCTTGAGTTAAGCCAAACATTCTTTTAAATCTATCTATACAGATTTATATCCCCAATGTAGAATGTTCTACCAAATCAATCATAGAGGAAAGTTTAGACAGCTTTATTTTGACCGATTGTAGCATAAGAATGTCATTCCCTATCAGTAATATATCATCAACATATAATACAAGGAATGAAACAGCGCTCCCACTAACCCTTTTGTACACACAAGGTTCATTCTCGTTTTTGATAAAATTAAACTCTTTTGACTATCTCATCAAAATGAATGTTCCATCTATTTTCCTCCCACTAGCCCTTTCAAGGGTAAACTCCTTTTCCAAGAAAGCAGCGTATTTCGCAACAAACACCTTTTGCTCAGTAGGATTGTAGAAATAGTATCCCAAACTTTCTTCAAGATATCCCATAAACGTGCACTTATCAGGTTATCATTTTGAAACCTTTTCACATAAGCTGGACATCCCCAAATCTTAACATGCTTAAGACCAGGTTTCCTCCCTGTCCACATCTCATATGGAGTCATGGGGACGAATTTCGAGGGGACCTTATTTAGTAGATATGTAGTCGTTTCTAGGGCATGACCCCAGAATAAAATTAGAAGATCGGTAAAACTCATCATGGAACGAACCATGTCCAACAATGTTTGATTTCTCCTTTCAGATACTCTATTTAATTGTGATGTACCTGGTGGAGTCCATTGTGAGATTATACCATTATCTTTGAGACAATTGAGAAACTCACCGCTTAAGTATTCTCCACCTCGATCTGATCGAAGAATTTTAATACTTTTGCCAGTTTGTTTCTCTACTTCACTTCTGAACTCTTTGAACTTTTCAAATGATTTAGATTTGTATTTCATTAAATACTCATCAAAATCTTGAGTGATCATCAGTGAAAGTAATAAAATAAGAATACCTTTCCCGTGCATTCGTTGTCATAGGCCCACAAACGTCTGTGTGAACCAACGCTAACAACTCTGTAACTCTTTTTCCTTTTTCACTAAAAGGAGATTTAGTCATTTTACCCATGACACAAGATTCACAAGTTGGATATGAGCCATAATCGGATAGCTCTAAGAGCCCATCCTTATGCAACTTGGATAATCTTATTTCATTGATATGACCGAGTCTACAGTGCCACATATAGGTATAATTAACATCATCTCTTTTCTTTTTCTTAGTTTGTTCTATTTGAAATATATTTTCATGCAAGTTAAGTATGTTAAGTCCATTTCGCAAATTACCAATACCATATAAAATATTATTTTTATAAATAGAACAATTGTTGTTCTTTATTATAATATCAAATCCATCCATATCTAATACGAAAACAGAAATAATATTTCTTATGATATTCGAAAAAATAACAAGTATTTAAATAAATGGACTTGCCCGTAAGCAGTTCTAAACAATAAGTGCCTACAGCTAATGCAGCAACCTTTGCTCCATTTCTCCACTCGTAGGACAACCTCATTCTCGTTCAGCTTTCTACTTCTGACCAGTCCCTACACAGTATTACATATGTGAGAACCACAGCCGGTATCCAATACCCAAGTAGAATTTTGACTTTCAGAAAAATTAATTTCAACCTTGAACAAATCTTGATTGAAAGTTGAAGCTTCTCCAAGCTTCTTCTCTGTCAGAAAATTCTTGCAGTTCCCCTTCCAATGACCCGGACCGTTGCAATGGAAGCACATTCCTTTGCTAGCTGGATCAAGTTTCTTTTGATCCTTCATATTCACTTTGCGCTTAGCCTTCTTAGATTTCTTCTTTTTAGAAGATACCTTAGGTCTCTTCTTTTTCTTGGAAGAATCATTCACCATTAAGACATGGTTCTTCTTGGATGGGATGTGACCTTCTGTAGTTTTCAACATGTTAAGTAATTCAGGCAAGCTGACATCTAACTTATTTATGTGGAAATTTACTACAAACTATGAGAAGGTCTCAAGGAGTGACTGCAAGACTAAGTCTTGACTCAACTCCCCATCCATAACGAACCCAAGCTGTCCAAGGCGTTCAATCAGATTGATCACCCTTAGGACCTGAGTCTCAACGGTAGTGCCCTCAATCATCAGAGATCGGAAGAGCTCCTTAGATATCTCATATCTAGCAGTCCTACTTTGTTCACCATACAACTCCTTGAGGTGAAGCAACATAGTAGGAGCATCCATGTTTTAATGCTGACGCTGAAGCTCGTTATTCATGGATGCGAGCATGATGCATTGAGCCACAAATGCATCATCTTGCCACTTTACAATGGTGAAAATCTCATCCTCAGAGACTGATTCTGGAACAGTTCTAGGGACAGGTGAATTTAGGACATAAGAAATCTTTTCAGTAGTGAGAACTATTCTCAGATTTCTTAACCAATCCGTGTAATTTGGTCCGGTCAGTTTGTTAGCATCAAGTATGCTCCGTAGTGAAATAAGTGATTTTGATATTTTTAAATTTTTATATGTAAAAAGATAACATTTTAGCAAACATTCACTTAATTAATTTAATATAACAAAATAAATTATGTCTTATTTTAAATTGGTATCTCCTACTATTTTATTCAAACTATATTACCCTCACTTATATAGTTCGGCAACATCTAATTAAAAATTTGCTAGTGAGATTAAGGATCCCATTTCAAATGTATATAGCCTTGTGTGTGCACAACAAACGATATATAAATAAATAGTTAGACAACTCTTGTCAATCACATCAACATGTGACTCCTTGTATTTTGCCTCTTAAATTATAATGGTCAAGTGTGTGCACATCTGAACTAAAATGATTTAAGTTAAGTCCATCCTAGCACTCAATATATTAAAAAAAAAATTATTGTTCTTGTGTGTGCACAACAAAATAATATTGTTCAATTAACTTTATAAGCATCAAATGTGATTAAATTAATATCTTAAATACTCAATGCTCACCTTGTGTGTGCACAACAAACTCGTATTAAATATTTAATACTCTATTAATTTATCATGCTAGAAGGCGACGTTCGATATTCCAAATATCTTTGAACGCTTTAGACTTAAAATAATTCCTTGAGGGGTTTGTTATTATTTGTCTCATCTTGTTTAGCGCGCATGCACATATATATATAAAATACGCGTCATTTTATTAAACATGCGAAGCATGTTTGCATAAAATATAATATCTATAATAGTTAGCATGCATATATAGAATATTACATTCTACCCGGATTGATTATGGACTTTTATTCTAGTTTGGTTCACTAGAGCCACCAAGTGAACCAAAAGGTCAAACCTAGGGTTGCAAGAATAAAATTTAAATTTAAACGTAACTATTACATTTAAACCCAGGCTCCATACAAACGGGTCTTCACGCGCTCCTTGTTTCTTGGTCTCCAATTTCTTCAAGATAATTCTAACTATTTCTATTACATAAACTATTTAAAATTAAATAGAAACCTTGATCAGCAGTCAAGGGAAAGTACATAGGAAGGAGATAGAATTTTACATCAAGGAAAAAATCAGAGCAGACGAGGTACACATGCCCCATTTAATAAAACTTATTCATTCAAGCATTCAACTAAAATAAAATTCAATTACATTGGTCAATAGTACATAATCAATCCCCATTTATTTTCATACATATCACAATATGCATCAATAAATAAATATTCATCACATGAATTAAAACCATTCCATATATATGAGTATCATTTTAATTATAAAATTATTAAGAATATTATATATATATATATAATATATCTTATATATATATATAATATACCCGTACCTTTTTTAAAATAAAACTTCTTGGGTAACGTGATCATACTTGAGTCTCTTTATAAAAGGAGTTCGTGAATCTTATAATATATATATTATATATATATATATATATATCTTATTAGTAAAAGGAACCTGTAGGTATATATAGTGGTTTATATATTACCACCTTCCTGCTAAGTTATCTTATATACATATATATGTAAAGTGATTGCAATTCACCACTTTTCCTTTTGAAACAATTATGCATCACGTTAAAAGGTCACCTGCTAGAATAGCACGAATCCCACTTGTTAAAAGCACGGATCCCACATTTTGACAGCACAGTTTCCAACAGCACAGAAAATAAAAAAAAACTATTTGGCGATTTGTTTTTTTCATAACAAATAATTTTATACAACTAAATATGCCCAATAAATTATTCTAAATACATACCCATACATATATGGAATCAAAACAATTAATAATTACATAAAAATTTGGCTCTGATGCCACTGTTGGGTTTATACGAAATCATGGTGCAATCAAATTGCAAAAATTAGCGGAAGCATGGTATGTCAGAGTTTAAATTTTTTTTTACAAAATCATTACTCGGATCATCCTTTACGCAAATTATTAATTTAAAACGCTAAATAAGAAGTTATGGAATCATACCCTTGTAGAACGAAGCTTCCACTGGTACAAGTTCAACTCCTTGTTCGTCGGATCTCCTTGAATATCCGGGGTAGATTCCTTCCTTTGATTAACGTTAGCCACCCAAGTGTTTGGCCTCTAGAGGTGATCCACCAAAGAAAAAAAATTATTCAAGAAGGAGGGTGGTTGGCTAAACCCTAGTTTTCTATCCTCTATAGAAAAGGAGTACTCTCCAATTATTAGAATTGCATCAACTAATATCTATTATAAGACTCCTCTTATATGGATATTGGTCAACCATTCTAATCCTATTAGACATGGGGTTCATTTAATTAATTAAACTCTTTTAATTAAATTAGGCTTCCCACCACATTGAAAATAATTAATTAAATTTATTTAATTAATTTGCCTTCTAATCGCATTAGGAATAAATGGGAGTACTAATATTAAATTAATTCCTAAACTCCTTTAGACATTAAAATAATAATAATTGTAATAATATTAATAAGACTCCTCTTATTAATTTATATTTAATATTTTCAAAATATTAAATAATAAACATTAAGCTGTTTAATTTATTCTATTACCATAGATTAAATTAATTACACTTAATGTATTATTACGATTATACCATTACCTTCTTAAATGATTATTCTTCCTTTTATGGTGTGACCCTTTAGGTTCTACATATTAAATCGGTTGTGAATAAATCAATTAGAACAATTCTAATCTTATTTAAATAAATAATATTTATTCTACAATAGGGATAAGCTTCCTTAGCGATCAACGACTTTTCAGATAATATAGATTTTAACATTAATCATAAAAGAACTTATGAGTAAATAATTACCGTACAATTCAATCCTTCCACCATACAATGTCCCAATTAAATATAAGACATGCAATTACTATCAAGCTTTATTTTATTTAATTATATGTATTTCGATTAGAAAATGCACAACTCCAAATAATACAAATTAGAAACTCCTTTCTAATTTCATTCTACATTGGCCAAGGACTACTGGGTTATCATTTAACGAATCACATAGGACATATCTCTTCTTTTACTAGAAGTGGTAGATTCTTTATTGATCATTCATTATCTCCATATGTAACTCATTATACCCAAGCATCCCCTTTGATATACCCTAAGAGTTTTTAAGGAATAAGTCAAAGTATAATTCATAACATACAATATACTATGATGATCTCAAGTCCAAGGATCACTTGTACTACAATCACATTAGAAATTTCTATTGACAGGCAAGTAAAACTCTATTAGGTATTCCATAGCGAGTCACGTTCATTGAACTTATTCTCCAATAAGCACCTACATACTTGTTTTAGTGTCTCCACACAAATGATCATGAGATCAATCATTCTCACCCAATGAGCAAGCAACATATGTATCAATCTATCTGGATTTACTAATCCTCTTTTTAGTAATTCAACGTTTGGGAACTATTTTAGTTTTAAGCTTTCTAAGAATTTAGATCTCATTAGCATGATCAACATCATGATTCTAAAAATATTGCTTAAAACTATGTGTTATTTACATATTATAAAAATAGCATCATGTAGATAATTAAATGCCTTTAATAAGTTAATACTTTTATTAATAAATAAATAAGATCGTCTCCAAAGCAGATGCTTTATCATCATATATGATTGGCTTGTATGTATACTACTTTCAGAAACTTCTTGCAGTTCCTCTTCTAGTGACCCGACTCGTTGCAATGGAAGCATATTCCTTTGCTAGTTGGATCAGGTTTCTTTTAATCCTTGACTTTCTCCATGCCCTTAGCCTTTTTGGGTTTCTTTTTTTCAAAAGATACCTTGGGCCTCTTCCTTTTCTTGGAAGAGTCATCTACGAGTAAGACTTGGTTCTTCTTGGTTGGGAAGTGTCCTTCAACAGTTTTCAACATGTTAAGTAATTTAGGCAAGCTGACATCCAACTTATTTATGTGAAAATTCACAACAAATTTTGAGAAGGTATCTGGGAGTGACTGTAAGATCAAATCTTGACTTAACTCTCCATCCATGATGAACCCAAGTTGTCAAGACGATTAATCAAATTATTTATCTTGAGGACATGAGTCTCAACAGTAGTGCCCTCGGTCATCCGAGATCGAAAGAGCTTCTTAGATATCTCATATCTAGCAGTCCTACTTTACTCATCATACAACACTTGGAGGTGCAGCAATATAGCAGGAGCATCTATAGTTTTATGCTGACGCTGAAGCTCGTTACTCATGGATGTGAGCATGATGCATTGAGTCACAGATGCATCATCTTGCCACTTCTTAAAAGTAGCAATCTCTTCCTCAGAGGCTTCTTCTGCAACAGTTGCAGGGACGGACGAATTTAGGACATAGAAAATCTTTTCAGCAATGAGAACAATTTTTAAATTTCTTAACCAGTCCGTGTAATTCGGGCCGCACTACTACAAAATAGTTAAAAGATTACACTTAAACAACAATATTTTTATAAAAAATCGTTGTGTTTTTTTTTTTACAACATTGTTTTTGATAAAATGTTGTAGTTTTATATGTAAAAACCTTGTGGATTTGTAAGGATAATTTTTGGTTTTAAGGTTATAATGTTTTTTAAAAGAAAACGTTATCTTTGTAAAAAACACGGAGGGGCTAGCTTTCCGGTTCTTTGACCCCTGGATGCCGACTGACGAGCCATTGACAAAGACTGGGAGAAATAAGCTGGAAACGTCTCTAGGGTTTTCAAACACATTCGACCCTTTAGTGATGCTGAAGTTGCACACCTCTACAACCGCCTCTCACTCAACTTAGCTCTCTCCCCCTCTCACTCAATCTAGATCGGAAATCACGAAATCGTCCGACCACAGAGCAAATTTGTCGGTGTCGCTGTGCTTCCGACCATTCCACTGTATCGTTCCGCTCCACATCTAGAAGTGAGACTGGAAGATTTCAAGCTTTTCGCTATCGATTGCCTCTGAGGTATAATATCCTCATCGAATCATGCCTACTTATGAATTTTTAATGTCTGACAACTTCTAGACCGATTGAAATAGCATAGAACCAAAATCCCTCCAAAGTTAAGCTCCTCCATTATCAATCCCTCCAAAGTCAAGCAAATTTCATGGAAACCTAGGTCAATATTTCTCTAATCCTTTCTAATTTGTCCATAAATTTCAAGTAATATTTGATTTCATCAGTTAATTAGGTTTGAATATTTTTTAGAGCTTTTGTGTATGAAGGTTTTCTTACGGATGAGGAATGTGATCATTTGGTATCTATTGTAAGTTTGTTGTTATAAAACACAATTCTTGATGATTGTGTTTTAATTGGTGTTAACTGTTTAAGGTGTTGAGAAATACTAGATGGAGTGAGCAGGGCGCGTCAATACTTGTTCCTGGAGATGTAATCAGTATTAAGTTGGGGGACATAATACCGGCCGATGCTGTGTCCTGGAGGGCGCGCCCTTAAGATTGACCAATCAGCCCTCGCCAGAGTGTGTTTACCTGTAACTAAGAACCTGGGTGATGAAATATTTTTAGGTTCAACCTGCAAACAAGGAGAGATTGAGGCCGTCGTAATTGGCACCGGAGTCCACACATTCTTTGGAAAGACTGCTCACCTAGTTGACATCACCAATAATGTGGGCCACTTCCAAAAGGTATAACATATTTTGCGAATTCTTTATATCCTTAATTGTCATTTTCTTACTGTTTCTGGTTGGCTAAATCAAACTAGCTAGCTAGGCGCACCGATGGAATAATATTATTTCTGTACTTTCAATATTAGGTGTTGACAACAATTGGTAACTTCTGTATATGCTCCATTGCGGTGGGGATCATAATCGAAGTAGTGGTGATGTATCCTATTCAGCACCGCAAGTACAAGTATGGAATTAATAATCTGTTGGTTCTTCTCATCGGAGGCATTCTAATTGCCATGCCTACAGTGTTATCGGTGATAATGGCTATTGGTTCACACAAATTGTCAAAGCAAGGTGCTATCACCAAGAGGATGACGGCTATTGAGGAGATGGCTGGGATGGATGTTCTTTGCAGTGACAAGACCGGGACTTTAACCCTCAACAAGCTTACAGTAGACAAAAACCTAATTGAGGTACGTACTTTGGCCAAATATATCAATTACGGATCAATCAATATATAAATGTAAAACGCGCAGTTGATGGAAACAACTCTTCAATTTTTAGTTGAATGCATGATTGTGTTTCAGATAAGATTTTAGTTGTGATTGAGAGGCAAAGGTGGGGAATTTATTTTATATTTTTTTGGGAAAGACAATAAGCTATAAAATTATGTATCTAGTTGAAATACTCCCTCCCCAAACCGAAGTGGGTTTGTAATTAAGAAAATTAAAATTTAATTGCAGAGTTTTGAGAAAAATTGTTAGTCAGACAGTAGATATATATTTAAAAGAACTTTTTCCCCCTTTTTTATTCAGTATTTGCTTCAATAATTTAATAGGATTTTTCCCCTTTTTGCAATTTACCTAATAAAATATAATTTAAAAATGTGTGGTGTGGTGTCAAATAAAACGGAGAGGTGGTAGTAGAAAGAGGGTTAGTAATAGAAGGGACAGTTGGGAGTGATATCCTAAGGCTCACGCTTATCCTCTTCTTTTCACTCGGTCATTCAAAATTTCGGCGAGCTCTAATACCTCTTTGTTTGTTATACCTTTTTTTCCATGGATTGATTAGGTACCTTTAATCTACCCAATTGCAAGTGTCACTTGTCAAGCTTTTGCCATGGTTTCAAGTTTAAGTACTCATAACCCATGAAGGTTAACTCCAACATTGGTCCCACTTCTCAAATTTTATTTCCATGAAGATGTTAGAAGGGCTGCTGTTTCAGGTGTTTGATTGACCCTTAAATTTTTTGGATTCTGTGCAGCGTTATGTATATTTTTCTTACTAATCCTGTTTCTATTTTCGTGCTTTATGTAGCTATACCGGAGCTTCTACGTTCAGCTAAATTAGCTGTAGAGAAGGGCCAATCTCAAGGTCGAAATGAGTCTTACATTAAACAGTTATTGGATTACGTTATACCAGCTCTAGTGGAAGCTTTACACAACGTCACACTTTTTTGTCATGATTTTCTTAGATCTCTAGTATTCTACCTTAGTAATTTTCTTTTAATAAAAAACAAACTGCTTTCGCTTTGGTATTGACCTAGAAGCTGCAACAATTGCTTGCAGGAACCTGAGACAGAAATTTGTGCTAGCATGTTGGACGCTTTGAACGAATGTGATGTGGTGTGTATCATCTATTTATCAGAAATATAAGCTCATGATTTATATATATGTTCTTGTTCACAGCACCTGTCTTGCAGCTTTTCTCATTGTTGCTGCAGCCATTCAAGGCACTCATGGGGATGCCATGGTTAGTGGCACAGTCTTTTGTGAGCAATGCAAAGATGGACATATATCTCTCTTTGATTATCCCCTAAATTGTGAGATCTTACTTGTGCATTTTTATTTCCATTACTATATGTTCAATCTTTATACATATATACAGATGGAATGAGCATAAAAGCTATTAAAACTACTATAATTAGTATGTGATTCTATATTGGATCATCCATTTGTTTCAAGAAAATGTTTCCAAAAAACTTTTCTGCATTTTCCGGTGTTTGATATGACACTGGACAAGTGGTAAAGGGGAATCAAACAATGCACGTTTAAGCTTAGTTTTTTGGAAAATAAACAAACTTAGTAAAATTATATATTTTGGGAGAAAATGATATGGACACAATATTTTCTCCTAATCTCAATTAATGTGCTTAATATTTTGATGATTTTGAAAAAGAGGTAGCATACATAATTTTAACACAAGTTTATGCAGGGATAATGGTGTCAATGTCCTGTCCTGGAAGTGATGGGCAATATAAAAAGTTGGGAGAAGCAAGTACAAATTTTTTGGGAAACTATGTTATGAGGTTTAAGAGTGCCCCTGACCTGAGTGGCTATTATACATAAATAAAGGAAATGGAGGGCATTTTCACTGGCCTAATTTCTTGTAGAATCTTATTGACTACACTCTGCAGGTCCCTTCAATTTTGAAAAAGGAAAGTATGCCCAAACTTCATCACAATCCATTTAACTGGTCTAAGGTTATAACTTATTTATGAATTATTATGTTTATAATTGTGTATCTATGTCTTTTCACATTATTAGTGACATTTAACATTTAACATATAAAATTTTAGTTATTACATTCCATTTTGTTTTCTAAATGAGATAATTTGCTATGGACTTTTGCCCCCAGGTTTCCAACATCATATATTTAGACTCTCCTACTGGTGTTGGATTTTCCTACTCAGGAAATGAATCCGACTACATTACCGGAGAACAAATGAATAAAGAAGAGAAGAGTATACAAAGTTGGAATGTTTTGTTTTATTCTATAGTTCTCTGTCCTTGAGTATCTGATTTCGCAAACCCATTTATTATTGCTGTAGAGTCGTATGGTGGAGTATATGTACCAACTCTGGCTTCTGAAGTGGTGAAAGGTATTTTCTTCTGATATTTTAGCTGCATACCCGTTCCTGATTAAAAGATGAGAACTAATTGGAAGTTCTGGATATATTATTATTATTTACTGATTATTATTAACGTAATAAGAGTGTATATAATAAGTAAACTTAATTCTTTTCAAATCAAATACTACTAATACTAACTTTTGAATTGCGAACTTTTGAGTAGCTGTATTAAAATTCTGCTCCATGTTTTACTATTTATATAGTGTCAGATACTTTTTTAATTCTATCTACTTTTGAGTTATGCAGTTAGCTTATCATACACAAACCCAAATTTTCAATACTGATATTCTGTGTATGTTGCAATGTTGCCTGGTTGGATTATGACAAGTGGAATTGAGACGAGATCCATTATTGAGATATACGTCGAGTTCCATTCTGGAAAGACTCATCTTTGTCACACACTATGCGTCACTTGCCAAGTAAGAAGTAGACGATCTCTTATTTGTGGGTAATGATAGATGTGCTTCTTTTTTGCTAAATAAAATCTGGTTTGATAGGAAACTTAATGTTTTTTTTCTTCCAATGAAAAAACACCACTGCTAGGAAACTACTTGATGATTTGGGGTATGCCATCAACATCAACATTAAAAAGTTTGAACACTTGAACCTCATTAGACATTTTTGAATGATCTTCTGTGCCATCCCAGAAAGCATAATTCTGTGGGCTTTTAAATTTCAGCTTCCTGTAGAACAAGGAGGTGGTGAGGGCAAAACAATGTACATTGATGTTGAGGGAACATTCAGGCCACAACGGCTCTTACAGATAGTAGACAGGTGTTTGGACGACATCCTAAATTTATATATAGTTTGGTATATTTTGTGGATGTAGTCAAATTCACAATTCAATGTACGTAGTAATAATTATATTGAAAAGTGAATTTGAAACTGTAAACGTATGGTGTTATTGGGATGTATGGTATTTTTTAACATAGAATGCTTATATTTTGGCTTTAAATGAGAATTTAGAGCTTTTTAGTTATATATCATGGCATTAGTTGTCCTTGTTTGGTACTGAAACAACATTGTAGGTAATATGTAGTAATTATATGTATGCATATATTATATTATATGGAAAATAAATAGACAATGTTTTTTTAGAAAAAAACGTTGTGTAATGTGTCAAATAGACAATGTTTTTATAAAAAAAAGTTGTGTAATGTGCTAAATAGACAACGCTTTTTAGAGAAAACAAACGTGGTGGATTGTGTCAAATACAGGATTGTGTCAAGTACATAACGTTTTTTAAACAAAAACGTTGTGTAATATGTTAAATATACAACGTTTTTGTTTAAAAAAATATTGTGTAATGTGTCAAATTGACAACGTTTTTTAGAAAAAAAATATTGTCTAATGTGTCAAAAGATGACGTTTTAAAAACGTTGTGTAAATGTGTCTAATAGATGACACTGTTAACCACACGATATTTTTTGGGGGGCTTTGTGACGCCTCCAAATTTGGACCGCCACAGGGTGACTCGAATTCGGTTTGTCACGTTCTAATATCTAACACCACAATAAATATTAAGACTAAATGTCGCATCGCACAGCGGAATAATACACAACTATTACTGAATAGATTATATTTAATTAATATAATTTATTCACGTCCGAAGGTCTCGTAACTTAAACATCGATTACATAGTTTAAACATACCTTAAGCATATATAAGCCTAACTAATACATAATAGCATAAGTTATTATTACAAATCATAAAGTTCTACATAAATAAAGCTACTCTGTAGCCTTTTCTTTGCCCTTGTCTGTGCTCGAGGATCCGCACTGCTCTGCCTTAATTGAAATATTTTAGGAAAAGCAAGAATGAGCAACAAGTTTGATCAGTAAGTAATATAACAATAAGGGCGAATAATATAATTCTCGAATCTCAAAAAGGGTATAGCAAGATATGATATTTCAAGGATAGCAAGAATATCAACAGTTCTCAATAACAGTCGCTAAGGACAGAATAATATCAATATGATTCAATTAATTTAACATTTCAAGTTAACTGAGAATACTGAGCAGTCACTAAGGACTATAAACTTCTATTAGAATTAACAGTAATATACTGATAATCCAACAAAACAAGTACAACAGGTGATCAGCCTAAAGTACCCTACGGTATGCATATCGTTCAATCGTACTAAAGTGCGCACGTCGGTCTTCCGACAATATAATTTCCCTTCAACGAAGGTTGTTCATCTCAGTCAAATACAAGATCCTGCACTAATCAATTAGTTTGGATTGCCTTTCAACAATATAAATCTAGCCGAATCAAATGGTATAGATCACAACAATTAGAAGTTCAATCTCAAGATTTAAAGCTCGAAGAATATAATTCGACTTTTATCTTATCCATGAAGTATATGATTCATAATATCTGAATTTCAATCTCGAAAGCTTACTTGTACGACAATAATAGCACAAGTTAAATGAATGCTCAATAAAGAGTAGGGTTAGGAACTTGCTTATAACGTTCCTTGAATAAAGTAAATACAAGGATAGGGTACTTGCACTTTAAAATAGTGTAAGTTAGGGAACTTGCACAATAAATGAGTGAAAGTCAGAAAACTTGCCTTATGCGTAGTTTATTCTCGTTAAGTAAATCAACACTTTCGAATCCCTATCGTAATATAGTTACGTATATGATATACATTAGTTATATAGTTTAACATCATACTTTATCTCATATATACCATCCACATATAAGTTAAGTTTTTAATCTTATTATACCGTCATATATCACGCATAGTACTATATCACTTCACGACTCTAGATTGACATAACTTACATTATCTTTTATCCTTAAAGTTTCTCTTTTCGGGTTAAACAAGTTTACATATCGTCATTATCGCATAAGATCACAACGAATAACAAACATATTCTTTTTAGCACGTTATAGCATTATTATAAGTTAACCGTCAAATCGGATTCAAGTATCAACATATGATATCACATAACATATATGCATTTTAAAGGATACCTTCATGCTTTCCAAGTCCATCTAAGTTCTCTCTTTCATGATATGGTTCTAAGTTAACACTTTTGACAACTTACGGTCATTCAAGGTCATGAAAATCACAAAGTCTAACATTCTTGCTTTTTAAACACATAAGGTATTCATATAACTTGTATTAGACATACTCATGAATATTCATATCACATACATGTAACTATCATTGGTATTAGTTTGAGAGCATGCTTCGTTTACGCTAAACTTGGTTTCATGACATGTAACATAGTAGGCAAACATGTATGATACAAGAGTACTATCAATCATGTCCATAAATTTCAGAATCCAACTCTCAAAGTAGCATGTTAACGTTCACGTTCAAAGTTTGTATTTTCATTAGTAAAGCTCACTAATAAGGTTCGCATGTTCACATTACATTATGAAACATGTATACGTAAGTTAACATGCTCTTCATGCATTCTTAAACCCTACCAATATGTTTGAAAAAAATCAGAATACATATATGATATCTATATGTCAATGTCTGCCTTGAAAACTTACATTTTCGTTAGAAATTGTTTATCAATGGGGTCCAACATGTTCATGTTATATTATGAAATCCGTATACCTACGTCAACATGCCTTTCATGCATTTTTAAGTCATGCTATCATGCTTGCATAGTCAGAATGTTAACATGGCAAATATACATATTGAATATGTTTCCAAAATTCGAAGTTTATTTATAAAATTCGAAGTTTATTTCAAAACTATAAGTATACGTGCAACTCTTAGTAAAACATGCTTACATTGTCTCAATATATTCATATATATATATGTATTACTCATGCTAGCATGTTCGTCTAGGTTACACAAGTAAACCGACACTCAACAGTTTGCAGCAGAAAATCAAAAACTGGAACAGGCTGCTGGCGCAGCTGCGCAGCTACCCAGTACAAGTCTGGCGCAGCTGCGCCGGCTCTCGACCAGCAGCAGACAGCTCCTGCATTGGCAACTACCAAACCTAACCATAGAATTTTCCTACGAATTTGTTATTAGACCAACTACATTACCTTACTAACACATATATAAGCTTATATAACAATCAATTATCATCATCAAATCACCAAATCATGAACTCCAACTCAATTCAAGAATTAAAAATTTTACAGAATTGCAGACATATGAATTTGAAGAATATGAAAATTGTAATATACCTTTGTTATATGAATTAAGCTGGCTAAGATGAACTCTCTCAACTTCTTAGAATGTTATCACTGATATATAATTTAGCTCTCAACTCAATACTTAAGAAATCTCAGCAATTGAAAATGGAGGAGAGTTCGTATTTATAGAAAAATCAATATACAGACAATACATATATACCTCAAATTAAACCAATAGGAATGTTGAATTGCATGGTGGTTAATAGGGGGTTGGTAGATGGTTGTTGAATTTATCATGAATCCCGCATCCTTGTTCATCACTTTCTATGAAGCTATGAGAGTTTTGCTGAAGTTGAGGAAGTAGAGTAGCATAGGCCATTGGGTGTACACGTGAAGAAGGAATATGTCTCTCATTATGGGACAAGGAACATATCTTCAGCATTTTGCAAGTCTCACATACTAAGGTTACATATATAAGTCCACTTAGGTTATATATAATATGTACTTTTGGTTATAATTTAATGTCACAAGGTAATTCAAATGAATAAGTAACATTTCAATGTAGTAATTGAGATTTGTACATATAAAATTCATGTACATTTTACCTTACCGGTATAATTTACTCGGGAATTACCACATTATATTACCTCATGTATTATTCTATTAATCAGCAATTGTTATCATATATTCATGATGTATTATTTTAATGTCCACATAGGCATTATTCATGTAGCTTTCACAATTCAATAAACTTTACCATATAGTTTATATATAATTGTATAGTCACATTGCACTACACTTCATATAATATATAGGTAGCTACTATACCTTATTTAATTATCACATGCTTGCACATAGCAACTAATTGAGCAAATGTTATCTACTCGTTCATATATTATTATTCTCAATTGTAATTAATTAATTACTTATCTGATCAATTAATTAATAATAATATTAATTAATCCCTTCCTCATTAATCAATGTAATTATTAATCTCTTACAACAATTAATTGATATTCATATGATTAATGTTCACATTAAATATAAATCTTATTATATTCATAAACAAGTTGCTCATTAACATTCTATTACTTGCAAAAATAATAAATCAACAGACCATTATTATATAACAATTATCAATTAATATAGATTAATTGTTCACTTAATAATTCCTTCGTTGATTAATATAATCATTATTATTTCTCATCACTGTGCCACACAAGGTATTCAACGAGTTTATCACAACTCCATATATTCTCAATTATTATAATTATTCAATTTAATATAATTGAGTTACTCATTTCATAACACTTACATATTTATATTCAAATAAATATTTATTTCCATTAATATATTCATTTAATAATATTCAAAAATTCCCGAGTATTACATCCCGCCCTTATAAAAATTTCGTCCTCGGAATTGCTACAAGGTTACACAAATAGATGGGGATAATCCCTCATCATCCTATCTTCTAACTCCCATGTAGCCTCTTCGACATTGTGGTTACGCCAAAGTACTTTTACAGATGAAATAATTTTATTTCTTAAGGTTTGCTCTTTCCTATCTAATATCTAGACATGAATTTCTTCATACGCTAGGTTCTTCTCCACTTGAATGGGCTCATAAGAAATCACGTGCTTGTAGTCGGCCTTGTACGGTCACAACACGGAGATGTGGGACACGTTGTGGATGTGCTCCAACTCAGGTGGTAATGCAACTTTGTATGCCACTTCTCTTACTCGCTTCAGTATCTCGAACGGTCCTATGAATCTTGGACTCAATTTTTCCTTCTTCCCGAATTGAATTTTTCCTTCCAAGGAGATACCTTCAAGAATAAGAAACTGCCGACTTTAAAGTCCCGGTCTTGTCGATGCAAGTCTGCGTACTTTTTCTGGCGATCTTGAGCTGCTACTAGTCTGGCTCTTATCATTGTCACCACGTCTACGGTTTGTTGTACTAACTCTGGTCCGAGTATTCGTCGCTCTCCAACTTCGTCCCAATATAATGGCGTTCTATATTTTCTCCCATAAAGAGCTTCGTACGGTGGCATGTCGATACTCGCATGGTAACTATTATTATACGCGAATTCAACTAAGGGTAGATGGTCGTCCCAATTTCTCTTGAAATCCATTACGCAAGTCCTAAGCATATCCTCCAACGTTTGTATAGTTCGCTCGCTCTGTTCGTCTGTCTGAGGATGATAAGCGGTACTCAACCTTAACTGTGTTCCCATCCTCTCTTGCAAGCTTTTCCAAAAATTTGACGTGAAGCGCAGATCTCGATCAGAGACAATTGACACCGGCACTCCATGTCGTGAAACAATCTCCTTTACGTATAGACTCGCTAACTGATTCAAACTATAACGGATCTTGATTGGTAGAAAATGTGTGGTCTTCGTTAGTCGATCCACGATAACCCAAATGACATCATATCCCTTCTGTGTGACTGGAAGTCCCACCACGAAGTCCATCGTAATATGCTCCCATTTCCACTCCGGTATTTCCAACGGTTATAGTAAACCACTCGGCCGTTGGTGCTCGGATTTGATGCGTTGGCAAGTCAAACATCTATTAATGCATTCTGCGACTTCTCGTTTTAGATTGGGCCACCAAAAATGTTGCCTCAAATCTCGGTACATCTTAGTGCCTCCCGGATGAACGGAATACGTCATATTATGTGCCTCGTGCAAAATCTCTTCCCTTAATTCGGTTACCGCTGGTACCCACGCTTTTCCTTCAAATTGCAAAATACCGTCTTTATCCATTCGAAATCTTTCTTCTTCATTTTTGGCAATCCTCTTTCTGATTTTCTCACACTCTTCATCCTTTTCTTGTGATTCCTTTACTCTATCCAATACGGTTGGACGAGCTTCCATTATGAACAACTTCTCTTCCAACCTTTTTGGTCCTCTTACCTCTATCTCTAATCTTTCCATTCTCTTACCAATTCCTCCTGAGTCGTCAAATGAAACAGCTTCTCCCTTCCTTTTCTGCTCAGAGCGTCGGCAACCACGTTTGCCTTACCGGGGTGATAAAGAATATCGCAGTCATAGTCTTTGATTAATTCTAACCACCTTCTCTGACGCATATTCAACTCCTTCTGTGTGAAGATATATTTCAGACTTTTGTGGTCCGTGTATATCTCACATTTCTCCCCGTATAAATAGTGCCTTCAAATCTTCAACGCAAAAACTACTGCAGCTAACTCTAGGTCGTGAGTAGGGTATCGTTTTTCGTAGTCCTTTAATTGTCGTGATGCATACGCAATGACCTTGTCGTGCTGCATAAGCACATAGCCAAGTCCCTTGTGCGATGCATCACTATACACCACAAAATTTCCTGCATCATCTGGTAGTGACAACACAGGCGCTTCGCTTAATCTCTTCTTCAACTTCTGAAAACTCTCTTCACATTTGTCTGTCCACACAAACTTCACCGTCTTCCTCGTCAGATTGGTCAACGGGGTTGCTATCTTAGAAAAATCCTGAATAAATCTTCGATAGTACCCAGCTAACCCTAAGAAATTTCTTACCTCCGTCGGTGTTCTTGGCTACTCCCAATTACTTACTACCTCGACCTTTGCAGGATCCACTGAGATTCCATTCTTATCCACCACGTGACCTAAGAATTGAACCTTCTCCATCCAAAATTCACACTTAAAAAATTTCGCATACATCTTCTCCTTCCTTAACGCCTCCAAAACAATCCTCAGATGTTCGGCGTGCTCTTCTTCTGTCCTTGAGTAGATCAAGATGTCATCGATGAAAACTACCACGAATTTATCCAAGTATGGCTTGAAAACTCGGTTCATCAAGTCCATAAATACTGTCGGAGCATTAGTCAATCCAAATGACATTACCAAAAACTCGTAATGTCCATAACGGGTTCGAAACGCAGTCTTTGGTATGTCCTCATCCCGTACCTTCAGTTGGTGATAACCTGTCCATAGATCTATCTTCGAGAAACACTTCGCTCCCTTCAGTTGATCAAATAGGTCGTCTATCCTCGGTAGCGGATATCTGTTCTTAATCGTTACTCTATTTAATTCTCGATAATCGATACAGAGCCTCATCGATCCATCCTTTTTCTTAACGAATAGCACTGGTGCTCCCCAAGGAGACACACTTGGTCGTACTTAACCCTTATCCAATAACTCTTGCAGTTGTATCATTAATTCCTTCATTTCTACTGGCGTTATACGATATGGAGCTTTCGAAATTGGTGCAGTTCCCGGTGCTAAGTCTATTACGAATTTAATTTCTCTATCTGGCGGAAGACCAGGCAGATCGTCCGGAAATATATCTTGGAATTCGTTCACTACGGATATATCCTTAATTTCTACTCCCTTTTTTCGAGTATCTACAATGTAAGCTAAATAACCTACACATCATTTTCTTAACAATTTCTTGGCCTACATCATCGTACGATAACACGATTGCTTAAGCGATGAGCTACCATAAAACACTACCTTAGACTTACTCGGAGTCTGAAGGTTCACACTTTTGTTCTGACAGTCAATTACCATAGCATGGTTATACAACCAATCCATTCCCAATATTACGTCAAATTCTCCCAATCTAATAGGAATCAAGTCTACGCTCAGTTCATGTTCTCTAATGTTTGCGCGATAATTTCGATAAACGTATTCTACAGGGATTACTTCCTTATTCGCAACTTCTATGTTCAAGGGATCTTCTAATCGTTCTCGGGGTGTGTTAAATCTACGAGCAAATTCTTTAGATACAAAAGAACAGGTGGCACCCGAATTAAATAACACATAAGCATTTATATCATTGATTGGGATTATACCTGACACCACGTCCTTCGCAGCTACTGCGTTCTGGACGGTCATGTTAAAGGTCCTAGCGGTTGGGCGGTTGGATTGTGCCAGTCCGCCGATCATCAGTTTGTTTCCCCCTTGTTGGCTACCTCCGCCACTTCCCTTCTTCGGGCAGTCCTTAATTCGGTGCTCCGTCGAGCCACATGCAAAACATCCTTGCATCTTTTTCGGCTTCGGGCAGTTGGGGCCCTTCCTGTCCGCAGTTGTAGCAAGTGCCACGTCCCTTCAAGCACTCACCTTGATGGTTCTTCCCACATTTCGGGCATCCCTCAGCCCTCTTCTTAAAACCTCCACGAAAATTCCCAATTGATTGTAGTTGTTTTTGTTGTTGTTGTTGTTATTGTTCTCCCACTTTCTTTTACCCAAGTTGCTTCCTCCACTACTGCTTCCTCCAGTACGGTTCTCTCCTCCAGCATTCTTTCCTTTCTTCTCTTTGTTGTACAGACTTAAGTCCTCATTGCCACCTTCTGCAATGATCGCCTTCTCCAGCAATGTCGCAAAGGAATCAATTTGAAGAACTGATACCTTATTGAACAACCACGACTTCAGCCCTTGTTCGAATCGTCTCGCCTTTCTTTCCTCATCTCCAACTTGGTGTTCTGCAAATCGCGCTAGTTCGTTAAACTTAGCTGCGTATTGCGCCACCGTCATATCGCCTTGCTTCAGTTCTAAGAACTTCACCTCCATCCTATTCTTCATACTTTTTAGGAAGTAGTTCTCAAAATATAGAGTCTTGAATCTATCCCAAGCTATTATCCCTTCTCCAGCTCTTTGTTGATTAGCCTCCCACCAGTAGTTTGTTTCGCCTCTCAACATATATGTAGCGAATACAGTCTTTTGGTCTTCACCCACACGAGCGATAGTGAAGGCCTTCTCAATATCCTTAACCCATGTCTGCGCAATGATTGCGTCGGTAGTAGCCCTCGAACTCTGGGGGTCCTACACTCCTAAAGTCCTTAAAGTTTATGACTGGTACTCCCTGAGGATTGGGGTGAACGGGTTCGTTGTTCCTTCCCCTAAGGCCCTCTCCTAACAGATCTACTAGCTTCTGGATCGGGGTCTACTTGTTCCCTCTCATTGTTCACTGACTCCTCAGGTGCAGTCAATCTACGTCTGGGCGGCATTATCTGCATCACAAATTTTCATTTTATTATTACCCAGTTATATTACTTAAGTATTTCTTTTAATACTAAAGGCATAAAATTTTATAACACATTTCTGAAATAAGCTTCATTTATATTCATATGCCAAATCGTTTCATTACATGATTTTCCCTAGCATATTTCCATAAATGTTGTCACATATGTCCCCTAATATCACAAAAGACGGGGAACATACCAACCTACTACCATACTACCCGTCTAACAAATGCTTACTCGGGGTTTACATCACTATCCCATACTTTACACAAAAAGTTAGGATTACAACATAGTATATACATCACATAAAGTAAATACTATAACTAGACTGACTAAGGGTCTCATCCCATCATCCCACGCTCCACAACGCTCTTGTACTCGATCTGAGCTATATACGCAACCAACTCTCGGCTCATAGTATGTAGGGTCTGTCCCTGCTCCGCTGGGTAGTGGTACACACTGTCAATCACCTTCTCACACGCTGAACGAAACACATACCCCATCTTGTTCAATGTCTTTTTCTTGCATCTGACCTCATCCTCTAGGTCGTCTGCTCTCTCGTTAGCCGCTTTCCACTTCTCCTCGAAGTGTATCCTATCCATAACCTCCAACTCTAGCTGAGTACGGAGTGCCTCTTTCTCAGTCTTCTCACTCAACTCCCTCTGCTCGACCTCTTCTAGCTTTCCTGCCAGATCCACATTTCTGGATACCGACCTGTAGAATAAGGTTCCCATCTGGATCCCTGCCTCCCTGCGGTATGCAATCTCTACCTCTAACTCCTGTATGTCCAACTTCCTCTGGTGGTCCTTGTCCCTCAGCTTCTGGAACTTAGACTCTCTCTCCTGGGCCTCGGCCTCTAGCTCCTGGACTCTGCAGTCCAACTCTAGAATACGCTCCTCGTACTCTCCCAGCATATGCTCCTCCAGGTTAGGCTCATAAGAGTCCTCCATGGGCTCCTCCTCTATAGGCTCGTCCTCAACAGGCTCCTCCTCTGGATTAAACTCCACCTCGATCTCATCCTCGTCGTCAGACTCGGATGGTGCAACTGCCTGCACAGGCACAGCCTCTAGAGGTGCCTCGTATACTACATGTATATCTCTGGGCTCCTCCTCGGCCACTCTACTAGGTACTCCTGTGTCTGCCATCCTACAATCACAAACACAAGACAAACAAACAGCAACTCTATTAGAATGTTAAATAAAACATAATTTCATTGTATAGAATGAAGTTACATTTCATAACATACTAAGTCTCTCAAGGAAAACTCTACATGAGCTTTATCTCTTTCCTAACTTCTAAACTCTCCTAAGTTATAATCTAAGGACACTTGCTCCTAAGGTTTATAACTACAACTCTGATACTAACCTGTGACGCCCCCAAATTCGGATCGCCACAGGGTCACTCGAACTCGGTTTGTCACGTTCTAATATCTAACACCACAATAAATATTACGACTAAATGTCGCATCGCACAGCGGAATAATACACAACTATTATTGAATAGATTACATTTAATTAATATAATTTATTCACGTCCCAAGGTCTCGTAACTTAAACATCGATTACATAGCTTAAACATACCTTAAGCATATATAAACCTAACTAATACATAATAGCATAAGTTCTTATTACAAATCATAAAGTTCTACATAAATAAAGCTACTCTGTAGCCTTTCCCTTGCCCTTGTCGGTGCTCGAGGGTCCGCACTGCTCTGCCTTAACTGAAATGTTTTAGGAAAAGCAAGAATGAGCAACAAGTTTGATCAACAAGTAATATAACAATAAGGGCGAGTAATATAGTTCTCGAATCTCAAAAAGGGTATAGCAAGATATGATATTTCAAGGATAGCAAGAATATCAACAGTTCTCAATAACAGTCGCTAAGGACATAATAATATCAATATGATTCAATCAATTTAAGATTTCAAGTTAACTGAATACTGAGCAGTCATTAAGGACTATGAACTTCTACTAGAATTAACAGTAATATACTGATAATCCAATAAAATAAGTACAACAGGTGATCAGCCTAAAGTACCCTACGGTATGCATATCGTTCAATCGTACTAAAGTGCGCACGTCGGTCTCCCGACAATATAATTTCCCTTCAACGAAGGTTGTTCATCTCAGTCAAATACAAGATCCCGCACTAATCAATTAGTTTGGATTGCCTTTCAACAATATAAGTCTAGCCGAATCAAATGGTATAGATCACAACAATTAGAAGTTCAATCTCAAGATTTAAAGCTCGAAGAATATAATTCGACTTTTATCTTATCCATGAAGTATATGATTCATAATATCTGAATTTCAATCTCTAAAGCTTACTTGTACGACAATAATAGCACAAGTTAAATGAATGCTCAATAAAGAGTAGGGTTAGGAACTTGCTTACAACGTTCCTTGAATAAAGTAAATACAAGGATAGGGTACTTGCACTTTAAAATAGTGTAAGTTAGGGAACTTGCACAATAAATGAGTGAAAGTCAGGAAACTTGCCTTATGCGTAGTTTATTCTCGTTAAGTAAATCAACACTTTCGAATCCCTATCGTAATATAGTTACGTATATGATATACATTAGTCATATAGTTTAACATTATACTTTATCTCATATATACCATCCACATATAAGTTACGTCTTTAATCTTACTATACCGTCATATATCACGCATAGTACTATATCACTTCACGACTCTAGATTGACATAACTTACATTATCTTTTATCCTTAAAGTTCCTCTTTTCGGGTTAAACAAGTTTACATATCGTCATTATCGCATAAGATCACAACGAATAGCAAACATACTCTTTTTAGCACGTTATAGCATTATTATAAGTTAACCGTCAAATCGGATTCAAGCATCAACATATGATATCACATAACATATATGCATTTTAAAGGATACCTTCATGCTTCCCAAGTCCATCTAAGTTCTCTCTTTCATGATATGGTTCTAAGTTAACACTTTTGACAACTTACGGTCATTCAAGGTCATGAAAATCACAAAGTCTAACATTCTTACTTTTTAAACACATAAGGTATTCATATAACTTGTATTAGGCATACTCATGAATATTCATATCGTATACATGTAACTATCATTGTTATTAGTTTGAGAGCATGCTTCGTTTATGCTAAACTTAGTTTCACGACATGTAACATAGTAGGCAAACATGTATGATACATTGGCGAGTCTAAGAGTACTATCAATCATTTCCATAAATTTCAGAATCCAACTCTCAAAGTAGCATGTTAACGTTCACGTTCAAAGTTTGTATTTTCATTAGTAAATCTCACTAATAAGGTTCGCATGTTCACATTACATTATGAAACATGTATACATAAGTTAACATGCTCTTCATGCATTCTTAAACCCTACCTCTAACGAGGTGATCACAGGTAAGCTAATCATAAACTCTTGCAAAGTCTATGCCTTATTAGATACCGGTGCTACCCATTCTTTTATTTCACCTGCTTGTGCTTAACGTTTGAACTTGACTCCTGAGAAATTAGACTTTGACTTATCTGTTGAAACTCCATTAGGAGAAACCTTCATTACATTCACAGTTTACAAATCTTGTCTGATTAAAATTGGCACCCTCACCCTACCTGTGGATTTTATATCTTTGAAAATACTTGCATTTGATGTGATTTTTTGAATCGACTGGTTAACCACTCATCATGTCAAAATTCATTGTTTCGTAAGGTTGTTAGTTTTCATTCAAACAACTAGACCACTAAAATCAATCAATGTCATTTCAAGTCATAAAGCTATTCGTTTATTGAAAAACGGATGTCAAGCTTTCTTAGCCCATGTCACTGATTTAAATCAGAATACATCAGATTTGAATGATATTTTTATTGTTAATGAGTTTCCTGATGTATTTCCCGAAGAACTTCCTGGTCTACCCCAGAACATGAAGTTGAATTCTTTATTGACCTTGAGCCCGGTACAAAACCCATTTCTAAAACCCCATATCGAATGGCTCCTATTGAACTTCAGGAGTTAAGGTTCAACTACAGGAGTTGTTAGACACCGATTTTATACGTTCCAGTACATCTCCTTGGGGTGCTCCTGTTTTATTCGTAAAATAGAAAGACGGTAGTATGCGGCTATGTATTGACTATCGGGAGTTGAACCATGTCACCATCAAGAATAGGTATCCGCTACCTCGTACTAATGACCTATTCGACCAGTTGCAAGGTGCACAATTCTTTTCAAAGATCGATCTTCGTTCTAGATATCATTAGTTAAAGATTAAAACTGAGGACATTCTGAAGACTGCCTTTAGAACTCGATACGCGCATTACGAATTTCTAGTTATATCTTTTGGATTGACTAATGTCCATGTTGCGTTCATGGACACGATGAACCGAATATTTAAGAAATATTTGGATCATTTCGTGGTTGTCATTATTGATGACATCCTAATATACTCCAAAAGGCTCAAATATTTTTTCACCCAGAATGAACTCCATATGCGGCAACGACGTTTGTGACGCCCCCAGAATAGGTCCATTCAACCCAACCCATTCTGAGTCGCCAAATACATGGTACAGAATTCAAATACAAACTTTATATCATACGGTCGTGCAAAATACGACCACACAACTGTGAGTGTCAATACAAATATGTAGAAAATATTAAGATTCAAACTAAGTCCTCATTACAATTATTATCACACTATTTATCAGAAATAGTGAGGACTACTACTGCTCTAACTCGGACCATCACTCTGTCCCCCGACTAGTCCCCGCAACATTCTCATTTCCTGAAGAGGACAACAGATGAAAAGGGTGAGCTCAACTAGCTCAGTAAAGAATATTATGACTAAGATAATGGAAAATAAATTATTGTTAGCCTTCAACAGTTCAGATAAAATATTATTGACAACATGCTTTAGATCAATATTCGCAGCGGAAATAACCGTTCATCATCAATATTTTATCCCTGTAACATCAATCAATATCCATCTCATCAAATATTCATCTTTGCACTACAGGCCAAAGATATTCATTTGTATCATCAGTGGTCATGTTCATCTCAACACCTGTCATCTTTGCACTACAGGCCAAAGATATTCATCAGGTAATCATTCATCTTTGCTCTACAGGCCAAAGATATTCAGTTACATCACCTTTTAGGACTGAGGATGATGAAAATATTTTAAAGAACGAATCCAGTGAGATAAAAGACAAAGATTAGGGATTCGTCATTTAGTTTATCCAAATTCAAGAATAATCCATAATAATACTTTGTGGAGCAAAATTAAGAATAAAGCCCAAAACTTGGATACAATCAAAGATAGTAACCTTAACAGACAATTTGGACAAATAGAAGAAAAATAAATTTTCCCGTGAATAGTGCCGTATACGTGAATAGTGCCGTATACGTGAATAGTAACCCCGACGGAAAAAGTAAGAATTTCAACATAAAATCCATGACAATATTTTTGTATAATGATATTGAGAAGAATAACATCATTTACGAAAGAAATAACATCCCTTACCTCAAAAGAACAGTATCTCTGATTGGAATATCGGATATAATATTGAAGGAAACTTGCGCTGAATACTAATACTCAAAGTATAGAAATACTCACAAAAATACGCTCGATATTATAGAGAGAGAAAACTTATGATTCTGGTATGATTTTCAATTATAACCTAAGCACCCTATTTATAGGAAAAGCTTAGGATGCCAAAGGAGACTAAAATAATAAAATAATATATTTTTTAAAAAAAATTTCCGCCGCTGGCTGCTATGAAATCAGGATTTTTCAACCAAGAAACAAAAGTGGGGCCCACCATTTTATTAAAAAAAATATTTATTTTCCGAAACTTCAATAATTCATAATAAATAGCCCCTTTGTCAGAAAAATACAAATTCTATGTCCTTTCCATAGGAAATTTAATTCTCTACAACTTTGTAGAAGGAAATTTTTCCAAATTCCATAAATTATCCGAAATCCATAAACAGATGATTTTTCACACCAAAATACTGATAAAAAACACATCAGCACAAATTCCTTCTTTAATATCCCCAAAATAAATATTTCCTTATCATATAAATCAATAATTAATTATTCACAAATAATATTATAGAACTACAATATTAACAACCAGGTCGTTCCCAGGACAGAGGGGGCCTTCCGATAAGGACTTCTCCTTACTGGCGCGCAATTAAATAACCCCTCCTAGACAGAACTTCCTTAGACATTGTCAATAATGCTATCTAATAATATTATTCAAATAATATGAATTATTGAGTTGATAACGTGAAATACTGTGCAACGACAATTATTGAATCAATACTACAAAATATCAACTGTAGCCATCATAAAAATAGCAACGTAGCAATTATTGAGTCAATAAAATATCAATGCAGCAATTATTGAGTCAATAATATAAAATATCAACGTAGCAATTATTGAGTCAATAATATAAAATATTGAACAGTAAATACTGTAACAATAATTGAGTAGGTTCCTTCTCACGTAAGACTCAATAATTCGAAATACCGTGCAATACCGTGTGCTACTGCGCAACACCGCGTACTGTATTTTAACCACCGGGTATTTCAACAGTATTAACGGTAACAACTACGCCGTTATCTTGTTAAAAAAGTTATTTCTGTCGCTTTCTATATCCGACAGTTATTCCGTTGTGGGGCCCACAAATAGCTGCGCCGTCGTACGAATATTCCCCGACAACAAGAATATTCCACGACCAAACGAATATTTCCCGACAACAAGAATATTTTATAACCACTTGCTCATTTTAAAAATATTTGCACATTTCACCAATAAATTTCATATTTATCAAATCAACACCTTACTATTTCGAAATAATATATAAAGAAAATTAAACCTTTATTCATAAAAGTTGGGGTCTTACAACCTCCCCTCCTTATGAAATTTCGTCCTCAAAATTGACGTACGTACCTGGTATGTCGAAAAGGTGAGGATACCTCGCTTTCATTTCCGATTCCAACTCCCAGGTCATTTCCTCAATAGCCTGGTTTCTCCACAAAACTTTAACTTGAGGTATAATTTTCGAGCGTAGGACATGCTCCTTCCTATCCAAGATCTTGACAGGTACCTCCTCGTCCGTTAAATCTTCGGCTATCTCGTCTGATTCTAACTCAATAATGCGGTTTGGATCCTTCACATATTTACGTAACATGGATATGTGAAACACGTTATGAACACGAGACATGCTTGGAGGTAAAGCGAGTCTATAAGCCACATTTCCTATTCGGTCAAGAATCTCAAATGGACCAATGAATCGTGGGTTAAGCTTTCCTCTCTTCCCAAACCTTGTAACTCCTTTCCACGGAGCAATACGTAACAATACATGGTCCCCAACGTTAAATTCCACGTCCTTTCGATGAAGATCCGCATAACTCTTTTGTCGATCTTGTGCTGTTTGTATACGTTGTCGGATTATTTGGATCTTTTTCGTAGTCATACGTACTAACTCCGGTCCCAACAATGTTGTTTCACCCACCTCGTTCCAACATACTGGAGAGCGACACTTTCTCCCATACAATGCCTCGAATGGAGCTACGCCTATACTTGCCTGATAACTGTTGTTGTAGGAGAATTCCACCAATGGTAAGTACTTATCCCAACTCCCTTTGAAGTCTAGAACACAAAGTCTCAATAGATCTTCAAGAGTTTGAATAGTCCTCTCTGATTGTCCGTCTGTTTGAGGATGATAAGCCGAACTGAAGCGTAAGTCCGTGCCCATAGCTTTCTGCAAACTGATCCAAAATCGTGAAGTAAATCTGGGATCACGATCCGAAACTATGGATACTGGCATGCCATGCAATCTCACAATCTCATTCACGTACATATGAGCAAGACGTTCAAGGGAATAAGTCTCTCGTATCGGCAAGAAATGAGCAGATGGTTAATCTATCAACAATAACCCAAATCGCATCTAAGCCTTGAGAAACCTTGGGAAGACCCGTAACGAAATCCATCGTAATGTGTTCCCACTTCCATTTCGGAATCTCCAGTGGTTGCAATGGACCCTTCGGCACTTGATGCTCCGCCTTTACACGTTGACAAGTTAAACATCTCGAGATGAACTCCGCGATCTCTCTCTTCATATTGCTCCACCAAAATGTATGTGGAAGATCACGATACATTTTAGTACTCCCAGGATGGATCGCAAACGGTGTGTTGTGAGCCTCCATCATGATTCTATACTTCAAGTCGAAATCGTTAGGAACACAAAGTCTGGAGTTGACTCGAAGTATTCCATCTTCATCGATTCTTGCTTCTGGAATGGCACCTTCTTGCACCTTCTTCTTCATCTTCATCAGCTCCGCATCTGTAGCTTGAGCAGCTTTAACTTTATCAATCAAAGCTGGTTCTACGCGTATACTTGACATTATCGCACTCGTTCCCACATATGATCTTCTACTCAACGCGTCAGCTACCACGTTCGCTTTTCCAGGATGGTATTGGATAGTATGATCGTAATCTTTCGACAGCTCAAGCCAACGTCGTTGCCGCACGTTGAGTTCCTTCTGAGTGAAGAAATATTTAAGGCTCTTATGATCCGTATAAATCTCCACTTTCTCTCCGTACAAGTAATGTCTCCAGATCTTCAACGCGAAAACGACTGCTGCCAACTCTAGATCATGAGTAGGATAATTCCTCTCATATTCTTTGAGTTGTCGCGAGGCATAGGCTATGACTTTCCCATGTTGCATGAGAACACATCCTAACCCTTTGCCCGAAGCATCGCTGTAAATAATAAATCCATCCGAACCAGATGGTATTGTCAGAACAGGTGCCGAGATAAGTCTCCTCTTGAGCTCTTGGAAGCTCTTCTCGCATTCCTCGCTCCAAACGAATTTTGTATCTTTTTGGGTCAACTGAGTTAATGGAGTAGCGATTCGAGAAAATCCCTCTACGAACCTCCGATAATAACCAGCTAAGCCCAGAAAGCTTCGTACTTCGGTCACCGACTTAGGTTGCTCCCAGCTTTGTATTGCTTCAATCTTCGCCGGGTCCACAGATACTCCACGTTTCGATACCACGTGCCCAAGGAATGCTACTTCCTCAAGCCAAAACTCGCATTTCTTCAGCTTGGCATATAGCTTGTTCTCACGAAGCTTTTGAAGTACCAACTTCAAATGGTGTTCATGATCTTCACGACTTTTAGAATAGATGAGAATGTCATCAATAAAGACAACAACGAATTGATCTAAATACTCCTTAAATACACGGTTCATCATATCCATGAAAGCAAGCAGGAGCATTAGTCAATCCAAAAGACATGACTAAGAACTCATAATGCCCGTACCGTGTTCTAAAAGCAGTCTTTGGAATATCCTCAGTTTTAATCTTCAACTGATGATATCCAGAACGAAGATCGATCTTTGAAAAGAATTGCGCTCCTTGCAACTGATCGAACAGGTCATCAATACGAGGTAACGGATACCTATTCTTGATGGTGACATGGTTCAACTCCCGATAGTCAATGCAAAGTCGCATACTCCCGTCTTTCTTCTTTACGAATAAAACAGGAGCACCCCAAGGAGACGTACTAGGACGAATAAAACCGATGTCCAACAATTCTTGTAATTGAATCTTTAACTCCTGAAGTTCAATAGGAGCCATTCGATATGGGGTTTTAGAAATAGGCTTTGTACCGGGCTCAAGGTCAATAAAGAATTCAACTTCACGTTCTGGGGGTAGACCGGGAAGTTCTTCGGGATATACATCAGGAAACTCATTAACAACGGAAATATCATTCAAATATGACGTATTCTGATTTAGATCAGTGACATGAGCTAAGAAAGCTTGACATCCATTTTTCAATAAACGAATAGCTTTATGACTTGAAATGATATTGACTGATTTTAGTGGTTTGGTGACTTGGATTCGCACAACAGGTTGATTAGGAATATGAAAACTAACAACCTTACGAAAACAATCAATTTTGGCATGGTAAGTGGTTAACCAGTCAATTCCTAAAATCACGTCAAATGCAAGTATTTTCAAAGATATAAGATCAACAGGTAAGGTAAGGGTACCAATCTGAATCAAGCAAGATTTATAAACTGTAGATGTAACAAAGGTTTCTCCTAACGGAGTTTCAACAGATAAGTCAAAGTCTAATTTATCAGAAGTCAAGTTCAAACGTTGAGCACAAGCAGGTGAAATAAAGGAATGGGTAGCACCGGTATCTAACAAGGTGTAAACTTCGCAAGAGTTTATGATCAGCTTACCCCTAATCACCTCGTGTGGATTCCTCACGTTTTGGGCTGTCATGACAAACGCTCTTCCAGGAATCACCGACTTTGACTTGTCTGCAACCGCCTTTGGAATCACCACCCCCGCTGAATTTGGTTTCGCAACAGGATAATCTCGAGCTATATGTCCTTCTTTTCCACAGTTATAGCATCCTTTGAATTGTTGTGGGCAGTTTGGGCTGATATGTCCCTCTTTCCCGCATTTATAGCATACGACCGGTGGTCGTTCTCCTCCCCTCGAAACAGTTGATGCTGGTGCTGATGTTGACATCTTCGCGTTCTCATTGTTATACCTTCTCTTTTTGAAATCTCCTCCCGATTCGCTTCTTCTACTATCATGGCCACGATAACCACCGGAGTGGTTACCGCTTCTGTCATACTTTCCTCCTCGCTGGTTGTCATTGCTCCGATGACTGCTGCCACCGGTACGACCTTGGTTGTGGTCCCTCGGTTGAACATAATCATTATCTCGTTCTAACAACTGGGCCCTGTTCACTACATCTGAATATAGAGAAAATTTATGAGAAATGAGGTATTGACGTATTTCGGGTTTCAAACCTCTTAGAAACATCCGCGTCATACGTTCCTCATTCTCCACCAAATGAGGTGCAAACCTGGACAGCTCCGCGAACTTAGCCTCGTACTGGGATACCGTCATGTTGTTTTGCTCGAGTCTGATAAACTCTACTTCCTTCATATGACGAATACTTTCAGGAAAGTACTTGTCATTAAACAGTTTCTGGAACGCTTCCCAAGACATCTGGAGTGCGGCAGGCTGGGTACGTTTCACGGATTCCCACCAGTAATCTGCCTCTCCACGGAACATAAACGTGGCGAATGAAACCTTCTGTTCCTCTGTACATCCCAAGACATCAAATATCTTGGTAATTTGTTTAATCCATGTCTCCGCCTTGATCGGATCTGGCTTTCCCAGAAACTCTGGTGGTCCCAATTCTTTGAACTGCTTGGCAGTGACAGCTCGCGTGTTGTTATTATCTCCACCTGTATGTTGCACACGAGTCTCCCTCGTCTGATTTTGCATGAACTGCAAAAAACTTCTAAACATCTCATCGTTTATCGTCTGACCAGCGTTATTTTCAGGATGAACATTGCCTTCTTGTTGCACGTTCTCCTGGTTAACGATTAAAGGTGTCTCCACGGTCTCATTCACTTCGTTGTTAACATTCTCAGCTGCCATTCTCAAATACTGCCATAAAACAAGGGTTAATTAAACAAGTCAATATATCACATATTAACCCTATGCTCCGACTGACCAATTAAATACCACATAAGCTTAGGTAGGACACACTAGCGAAGAATTTATTCGTCTCTCCCCTCCTAGTTCTATTCCCCGATCTCCGTCAGAGATCATATCCCTAAGCTCTGATACCAACTGTGACGCCCCCAGAATAGGTCCATTCAACCCAACCCATTCTGAGTCGCCAAATACATGGTACAGAATTCAAATACAAACTTTATATCATACGGTCGTGCAAAATACGACCACACAACTGTGAGTGTCAATACAAATATGTAGAAAATATTAAGATTCAAACTAAGTCCTCATTACAATTATTATCACACTATTTATCAGAAATAGTGAGGACTACTACTGCTCTAACTCGGACCATCACTCTGTCCCCCGACTAGTCCCCGCAACATTCTCATTTCCTGAAGAGGACAACAGATGAAAAGGGTGAGCTCAACTAGCTCAGTAAAGAATATTATGACTAAGATAATGGAAAATAAATTATCGTTAGCCTTCAACAGTTCAGATAAAATATTATTGACAACATGCTTTAGATCAATATTCGCAGCGGAAATAACCGTTCATCATCAATATTTTATCCCTGTAACATCAATCAATATCCATCTCATCAAATATTCATCTTTGCACTACAGGCCAAAGATATTCATTTGTATCATCAGTGGTCATGTTCATCTCAACACCTGTCATCTTTGCACTACAGGCCAAAGATATTCATCAGGTAATCATTCATCTTTGCTCTACAGGCCAAAGATATTCAGTTACATCACCTTTTAGGACTGAGGATGATGAAAATATTTTAAAGAACGAATCCAGTGAGATAAAAGACAAAGATTAGGGATTCGTCATTTAGTTTATCCAAATTCAAGAATAATCCATAATAATACTTTGTGGAGCAAAATTTAAGAATAAAGCCCAAAACTTGGATACAATCAAAGATAGTAACCTTAACAGACAATTTGGACAAATAGAAGAAAAATAAATTTTCCCGTGAATAGTGCCGTATACGTGAATAGTGCCGTATACGTGAATAGTAACCCCGACGGAAAAAGTAAAAATTTCAACATAAAATCCATGACAATATTTTTGTATAATGATATTGAGAAGAATAACATCATTTACGAAAGAAATAACATCCCTTACTTCAAAAGAACAGTATCTCTGATTGGAATATCGGATATAATATTGAAGGAAACTTGCGCTGAATACTAATACTCAAAGTATAGAAATACTCACAAAAATACGCTCGATATTATAGAGAGAGAAAACTTATGATTCTGGTATGATTTTCAATTATAACCTAAGCACCCTATTTATAGGAAAAGCTTAGGATGCCAAAGGAGACTAAAATAATAAAATAATATATTTTTTAAAAAAAATTTCCGCCGCCGGCTGCTATGAAATCAGGATTTTTCAACCAAGAAACAAAAGTGGGGCCCACCATTTTATTAAAAAAAATATTTATTTTCCGAAACTTCAATAATTCATAATAAATAGCCCCTTTGTCAGAAAAATACAAATTCTATGTCCTTTCCATAGAAAATTTAATTCTCTACAACTTTGTAGAAGGAAATTTTTCCAAATTCCATAAATTATCCGAAATCCATAAACAGATGATTTTTCACACCAAAATACTGATAAAAAACACATCAGCACAAATTCCTTCTTTAATATCCCCAAAATAAATATTTCCTTATCATATAAATCAATAATTAATTATTCACAAATAATATTATAGAACTACAATATTAACAACCAGGTCGTTCCCAGGACAGAGGGGGCCTTCCGATAAGGACTTCTCCTTACTGGCGCGCAATTAAATAACCCCTCCTAGACAGAACTTCCTTAGACATTGTCAATAATGCTATCTAATAATATTATTCAAATAATATGAATTATTGAGTTGATAACGTGAAATACTGTGCAACGACAATTATTGAATCAATACTACAAAATATCAACTGTAGCCATCATAAAAATAGCAACGTAGCAATTATTGAGTCAATAAAATATCAATGCAGCAATTATTGAGTCAATAATATAAAATATCAACGTAGCAATTATTGAGTCAATAATATAAAATATTGAACAGAAGCATGAACATGATAGACCTTATTAATGAACTATACTAACAAAGTATAAGCTTTGAACGTGAACGTTGGTATGTTATGACGAGAATTAGAATTTGACATTTATGGACACATGTGATAGTATTCTTAGACTCATTCATGTGTTATGCATGTATATATACCATGATTAGTTGCCGTGATTAAAGTTTAGCATGAACAAAGCATGTTTTCAAGATAATAACAATGCTAGCTACATATATGCAATACGAGTACTCATGAGCATGACTAATACAAGTTATATGAATATCTTATGTGTTTAAAAGCAATAATGTTAGACCATATGAGTTCGTGTCCTTGAATGGCTTTAAGTATTAACTTAAGAACCTATACCATGTACGATTGGATTTGGAAAAGTTATACAAGCATGAAAGTATCCTTTAAATATGAATACATGCTACGCGATATTATATGATGTTACTTGAACCCGATTTTGACGGTTAACTTAAGGAGATGCCGTAACTTGCTAAAATGAAATATATTTAGTATTGATTGTGGTCTTATGTGATATTAATAATATGCAAGCATGTTTGCTAATTGTTGAGATCTTATATAATATGAGAATGCGTTTAAACTCTAAAGAAGGAACGTTAAGGATAGAAATTATATTCTATATAACTGTGTAGCTAGGTAAAACTTAGCTTATGTGTTGATCGTATATTCAAAGAGAAAATGTGAAGTTAAATTATATGACTAATGAATATCATATATATATGTAACTGTATTACGATAGGAATTCGAAAGTGTTGATTTCTTTTCGTGGATAAACTACGCTAAAGGCAAGTTCTCTTACTTACACTCTTTTAAAGTGCAAGTATCCTAACCGACGCATTTACTTTATGCAAGGAAATCTATGATTGTGAAAGTTTCCTAACTTATACTCTTTTACTATGCAAGTATCCTATCTTGTGTATTGCGAACTAGTTTCCTATTTAATCGGTTGAATCGAATTAGCATACTTGAACTCTTATTTCATTAAAGCTATTATTCATGTTGAACTTAGTATTGTTCTTGAATATTGTGGAAGTGTCTATGCCATTTGATTCGGCTGGACTTATGTTATTGAAAAGCAACCCAAACTAATTGATTGGTGCGGGATCTTGTATTTGACTGAGAAGAACAACCTTCTTTGAAGGGAATATATAATTGTCGGAGAACCGACGTGCACACTTGAGTATGGTTGATTGTTATGCATAACAAGGGTACTTTAGGCTGATCACCTGTTGTACCTATTTTTGTTGGATTTTCAGTTTATTACTGTCAATTCTAGTAGAAGTTCATAGTCCGTAGTGACTACTCAGTATTCAATTATTTGAAATCTTGAATTGACTTATTATTGAATCATATTGATATTATCCTGTCCTTAGCGACTGATATTGAGAACTGTTGATATTCTTGTTATTCTTGAACTATCAAATCTTGTTATACCCTTTCGAGAATTGAGAATCTTATTACTCACCCTTATTGTATATTACTTGCTGGGCAATTTGTGCTCATTCTTGCTTTCCCTAAAACATTTCAGTTAAGGCAGAGCATGGCGAACCTTCGGGCGTTGATAAGGGCAAGGGCAAAGCTACCAACTAGCTTATGTCTGTTATGTTTTAAATATATTAATATTGTATGATGATGATGTAGTAAGACTGGATTTGATTATGTTTAAGCTTAAGTTAGATTATGTAATAAGTCGTTAACTGATATTATTATGTAATCTATTAAGTACTGTAGGTTGCGAGACTTGGGGGAATAATTATAATAAATCGTTGTAAATTATTCTAGAATAGATTTTCCGCTGTGATCGTATGATATTTAATTATTATTATTGTGATATATTACCATGAGCACGTGATGAACCGAATTCGAGAGACCAAGTGGCGGTCCTGGAATTTGGGGGCGTCATAATTTTAACAGAACATTCATGTTTATATGAGTTCATATGGAATTTCATAAGTTTATATATTATGGGTGATTTTACATTGAGAAATTGGTATATGTTAGTATGTTGTTCAGAAATTTTCTATGATACTACCTTGAATCATGAGAATAAAGCATGTGTTATAAGTTGAATTGCTTAAGAATTTGATTACAGTGACTTATTTTGGAAAATATATGAGTTTTCATGAAAATGGCCAAATTGGATTTTTAAAACTTGTGATTATCATTGTTTAAATGGTTTTGTGTTGTGGAAGCATGTTATATATATGTATAATTGCATAGGTATGATTTACAATGTTTAAGTTACTGTAAATATCCATTTGTTGGCTTGTATGGGTTAATCGGTGAAGCAGAGTAACGTGGATGTCTGCGTCTGGCCGAGTTGCTGCGCAGCTGCGCCGGCAGCAAGGCCAGGAGCAGCGCAGCTGCACCGCTTGTCCTTCCCAGATCCTTACCCTGCGCAGCTGCGCCGGTGCTAAGGCCTGTGGCTGCGCAGCTGCGCCGTGCAAAGTGCAGTGGCAGTGAGTTTTAGTCAAGTGTGCAGTGTGTTGTTATGTTTCCATTACATTATTGCTAAGATAATAAGCATGTATCTAGGTGCTATAACATGTGTTAACATGAAGTTGATAATTTCATAATTCGAGAAAAAGAAAGTTTTGAAAAAACTAATATGGTATTTAAATTATAAACTATAATTGTTTAATTGTACAATAAGTTACTTAATTATAATTTTATTAATTATAATTAAGAGTAAATGTTTAATTTAAATTATAATTTTTGTGAAATTATAATGTATAGAAGTTGATTTATTTTAATCAATTAGATGTTAATTTAAATTATAATTTATGTAATTATAATTTAATAAATGCATGTTTAATTATGGATTATAAATTGATAATTTCATGATTAATTATAATTTGTGTAATTAAATGCATGATGTGGTTTAATTGATTATAATTATTATAATTTGTTTATAATTATAATTTAAGTAATTATAATTTGATTAAGTGTTTGAATTATAATTGTTTAATTATAATTTAGTTAAATATATAATTGATTTAATTAACTATGTGATAGTTGATTATTATTATTAGAGTGAGTTAACCATGAGGGTTAACCACTTATGTGAATTAGTTACGTGTTAACTAATTTAGGTTATTGTGATTGAATATATATGTGTAGGAAGTATTAAAGTATGTGAATTGTGTTAAGTAGCTTGCGCTTGAGGCAAGTCTTCTAAACCCTAAACTCGTTAATTTTATGCAAGTTTTCTGTACCCTAAACTTGTTGATTATATACAAATTCTTGAATTCATATATTCATTGTTGAGAATGTCCTTTCTATTTCTGTATTAGATAATTATTTATTTAATTGAAATGATCTTAACTTATTGTTCAAGTAAGATCTAGTTATTATTTTAAATACTTTAAGTTAATTCTAAAGCATATGTTAATTCATAATTCTTTTATTTATGAATTATTGGAAGTTGATTCAACTAATCCTTAGTTGATGAACGTGAATTCTAAATTACCCTTGTAAGCTTATCCAAACCAAACTTTCATTGGTGCGGACTTGAATTCAAATTACTGAGTTGAACAACCCTATTTACTAGGGGATGTTACTATGCATAGCATTAAGATGTTTGTGCACAATACATGGTACGAAGGGCTGATCCCCCTAAGTACGAGTTAAGGTCCATAGTCTTATTGACTGTTAAAGGTTTAAATAGAAATATTTATAACATAGGACAAGAGTTCAAAGGTCTTATGATACTCAGATAAATTCTATATTCTAATTTTAATGTTGATAGAGAATTATTATTCAATTCTTTATTATTGAAGCAAGCTAAGTTGTTCAGATTCTTTTAAATATATCCTTTCATGTCTATGTTATTGTTAAACTCCAGTGAGCTGTGATTTGCTCACTCTTGCATTAAATAACAATTTCAGTTAAGGTTGATAACGCTGATGCTCCGTCTACGAGTAAGGGCAAGGGAAAACAAAGCAAGTGAAGACTTATTTTTTTTATTATATTGAGAATGATTGTAATAAGACTTGAATGTTATGTTTTTGTTTCCGCACTTTATTATATTCATGTCAGGGTTAGAGTAAACCGGGATTATCTTGAAAAGGTTGTAACCCTTGTTTTAAGGGAGATTTATCTATTCTAATTTAAGTTGTAGTTTATTTTACATTATTGATTGGGTAGATATATGTTATATTAGAAAGTGAACACCAAATCATGTGGAAACGAAGTACCCGGATTTGGGGGTGTCACAGGTTGGTATCAAAGCTGTAGGTTATGAAACCTTAGGTGGGGAAAAACCTTAGGTAGTAGCCTTATGGTAAGATCGAAAAGATAGTGATGCTAGGTAAAGATAATAAACTACCTTATGTGCTATATGTTTACATTATAGTATTCGAAGAGTGACGATTCGTTATCACGTAATAATGAACTTTAAAATTCTTTTGTCAAGATGTCGAACGTGGGAGAACCTAGTCAGGCTAGAGAGGATGTACCTCAGGTGCCTAGAGAGGAGGAGCCCCGTGACATACATATTGTCTGGGAGCAGCTGGTTAGGAGAGAGCCATCTCCAGTGATCACCGTAGCTGGTCGGGAGCGTGAGCTGACACCTATTCCAGAGGATGAGAACGAGGACGAGTCTGAAGAGGAGGAAGAGGCGGAAGAGGATCCCGAAGAGGAATTCCCACCTCACTCTACTAGTACTGAGATGTACGAGGCAGTCTACGATAGCAATGTGGAACTTCATAGACGAATAGGAGATCTCGAGGAGACTATTCAGCAGCGTGATGAGACTATCGAAGAGATGGATAGTGCACTAGGAGATGCACAGTGGAACCTGATACATATGGAGGTCGAAAGAGATGCTGCTCATTTTGAATTGGCAAAGCTGAAGCAAGACATCCAGGAGGAGTCGAGGAAGCGTGCCAGAGCTGAAGAGTCAAGCTTGAGGGTTAATCAACGAGCTGATCGAGCTGAAGATGAAGCTGAAGCCAAGAGGGCCAAGCTGAGGGAAACAGAATATGCATTTCATACAGTGATAGAGAGAGCTCAGGACCATATTTTCTACTACCCAGCTCAGTTCCAAGGTTTACCGTGGTATGTGGTGGACCGAAGAACGGCATTTCGGGTAATGGAAGAGGAACGTAGAGAGGCTGTGCGACGTATTAATATGCCTTGGCAGTGGCAGTAGCAGTAGCAGTAGTGACAATAGTAGAGCTTTTATTTATGTATTGCTTTTTGTATTAAATAATGTAAATTCCATAATTTGAGATAAGAATGGGATGAGTTAATAATATAATCCTGCAACTTTTCCAGTTCAGGAAGGATGATGTAAATGGCAGAAATACTATCTGATTGATGTTTTTAAACTACGACTAATGAATAAAAGAAGTCTATTGACGTGCTTGGTGTTCTATGTGAACTGAATTATCTAGAACGTTCAAGTATGAACTTGGATACTTAATAGTTGGATAAAAGGGTCTAATAATAATATTTTCTTAATAGAAAATGCCTCCTAGAAGAAGAGTAACACGTCAAAATCCCGAGGGTTCGACGAACAACAACAATAACGAGGGAACGAATCCCAATTCGGTTCAGCAGTTGGTGAATCTGTTGACAGGAGATCTTGCGAATTAGCCACAGGTGCAGGGTACTACTTTCAAGGAATTCAAGGCAGTAGGACCGCCTGAGTTCAAAGGATCGACTAACCCTATCGAAGCTCAGATATGGGTTATGGAAATGGAGAAGGTATTTGACGTGGCTAGGGTAGGAGAAGACCAAAAGACAACGTTCGTGGCTTTCATGTTGAAGTCGGATGCTAGCTTTTGGTGGCAGGCTAACAAGACCCGAGAGGGAGAGGGAGTCATCACGTGGGAAAGTTTCAAGGAAATGTTCTACACGATGTATTTTCCAGTGAGTTCGCAGGACCAGATGGAGGTCCAGTTCCTAGAACTTAAGCAAGGAGGGATGACGGTGTCTGAGTATGCCGCTAAGTTTAACGAGTTAGCCAGGTTCGCTACTTACCAGGTCAGCACTGACGCTAGGAAAGCGAGAAGGTTTGAGCGGGGACTAAAGCCCTGGCTCTACAGCAAGGTTTCCATGTTCTAGCTGAATACCTTTGCAGCGATGCTGGAGAAGGCCATACTTGCTGAGGGAGGAAGCGAAGCGGTGATGAAGTTCAACCAAGATAAGAAGAAGAAGAATGAGGTAGAAACCAAGTCTGGGGGTAGCAGCACTGTGAACCAGAAGAGGAAGTGGTTTGATAATACCTCTGCTGGGAGTCAGCAAGGAAGCCAGCAGAAGAGGAAGTTCGAAGCATGTGCTACATGCGGTAAGAATCACACTGCCGTGTGCATGAAGGGGAAGCGGGTGTGCTTCAACTGTGGTCAGGAAGGCCACATCGCGCCTAATTGCCCAAAATCGAAGAAGGGAGCTTGCTTTACATGTGGATCCAAAGATCACATGGCTCGCAACTGCCCGAAGAAGCTGACGGCAGGGTCAACAGGGAGCGGAGGGAATGGAAGCGGCAGTACCGTTACTATCACTGCACCATTGCAAGCTGTTCGACCACTGCACGGACATTCAATATGACGGTGCAGGATGCTGTGTAATCAAAAGATGTGGTGTCAGGTATTATTCCAGTCAATAGTATAAATGCATATGTATTATTTGATTCGGGTGCTACTTGCTCATTCATATCGGATGATTTTGCTAGAACCCTAGACTTACCTGTAGAGGAGTTAATTTACCCTTTGAACATAGAGATTGCGAATAGGAGGTTATTCCTGTTAGGAGCGTTTATAAGAGCTGTAGATTAGACATTAAGGGTCAGGAGCTTAGAGTAGATTTGATTCCGATAAAACTTGGGGAATTCGACGTCATACTAGGTATAGATTGGTTATTCAACCATGGGGCGATATTCGACTGTCAGAAGAAGTCGGTAAACCTTACGACTCCGTCGAAGTTGGTGTTCTATGGTTGTAAATTGCCTAGGCAAGCGAGTTGTCTGACGGTTATGCAAGCCAAGAAACTTCTGACGCAAGGCTGTATAGGATATCTAGCCTATATAGTAGATTCGCGTAAGGAAAGCCCGAAGGTGGAGGAGATATCGGTAGTTAAGGAATTTATGGACGTTTTTCCAAGCGATTTGCCAGGACTTCCGCCAGATAGGGAGACAGAGTTCGTGATCGATCTAGCGCAGGGAATTGCTCCGATTTCGAAGGCTCCGTACCGAATGGCTCCAGTCGAGATGAAGGAACTGATGGTTCAACTACAAGAACTGCTAGACAAGAAGTATATTCAACCGAGCGTTTCGCCGTGGGGAGTGCTTGTCTTATTCGTGAAGAAGAAGGATGGGTCGATGCGTCTTTGCATTGATTATAGAGAGTTGAATAAAGTTATGATCAAGAATAGGTATCCTTTACCTAGGATTGATGACTTGTTTGATCAACTGAAGGGTGCGAAATACTTCTCAAAATTGATTTGAGAAGCGGGTATCATCAATTAAAGGTGAGGAAGAAAGATATACCCAAAACGGCTTTTAGGACTCGATATGGTCATTACGAGTTCTTGGTGATGCCATTTGGTCTCACGAATGCCCTAGCTGCATTTATGGACTTAATGAACAGGGTGTTTAAACCATTTCTGGACAAGTTCGTGGTAGTGTTCATAGATGACATCCTGGTTTATTCCAAGACCGAGGAGGAGCATGCTGAACACTTACGACTAACCTTAGAAGCACTGAGACGAGAGAAGCTTTACGCTAAATTCTCGAAATGCGAATTTTGGTTGGAACGTGTGCAATTCCTTGGCCACGTGATCGACAAGGATGGTATTTCGGTAGATCCATCGAAAGTTGAGGCCTTAATTAGTTGGGAACAGCCGAAGACGCCGTCTGAAGTGAGAAGTTTCTTAGGATTGGCTGGTTATTACCGAAGATTTATTCAAGATTATTCTAGAATCGCAACTCCGTTGACGAATTTGACTCGTAAAATAGTTAAGTTTGTTTGGACGGAGAAGTGTGAGGAGAGTTTTCAAGAGCTGAAGAAGAGGTTGAGTACTGCGCCTGTATTATCTTTACCGGATAGTTCGGGGAATTTCGTAGTATATAGCGATGCCTCACATAAAGGATTAGGCTGTGTATTGATGCAGAGCGGCAAAGTCATTGCCTATGCGTCACGTCAGCTGAAGGATTACGAGAAGGGGTATCCGACCCATGACCTAGAATTGGCGGCAGTAGTGTTTGCCCTAAAGATTTAGAGGCACTACTTATATGGAGAAAAGTGTAAAATATACACAGATCACAAGAGTTTGAAGTATATATTTACCCAGAAGGATTTGAACATGCGCCAAAGAAGGTGGTTGGAACTGATTAAAGACTACGATTGCGAGATACTTTACCATCCGGGTAAAGCTAACGTTGTTACCGACGCATTGAGCAGAAAAGGTCGGGAGAAGCTGAACGTATTAACTGATCAGGATCGGTTAATAGAACAGATGGCTAGATTGGAGTTAGAAGTGAAGTTTCTGAAAGAATCGGATGAGATGTTGTTTCAAGTAACCACTGGTTCTACTTTAATAGACAAAGTGAAAGAAGCACAACTTCATGATGAAGAATGTGAAAAGATTCGAACGAGGTTAACTGATGGCGAAGAGTTCAAGTTCAAGGTCGATAATGAAGGACTGTTACGATTTGAAGGTAGAATCTGGGTACCGCCAGTACCGGAGGTCAAAGAGGAGATTTTGAGCGAAGCTCATAGTTCTAGATATTCTATTCACCCTTGGAGTACGAAGATGTACCAGGATCTCGGGCATCATTTCTGGTGGCCGAATATGAAGAGGGACGTGGCTGAATGAGTTGCAAAATGCTTAACGTGTCAGAAAGTCAAAGCAGAACACCAGAGACCAAGTGGTTTGCTGCAACCGTTAGAAATTCCAGAGTGGAAGTGGGAGCACATCACGATGGATTTTGTGGTAGGACTTCCAACGACTCAGAAGGGATTCGATGCGATATGGGTTATAGTGGATCGACTGACGAAGTCAGCCCATTTTCTGCCGATCAGGGTTAAGTACAACCTGGATAAGCTAGCGAAGCTATACGTTAAGGAAATTATTTCTCGACATGGTGTTCCAGTGTCGATTGGGTCCTACAGAGATCCGTATTTTACGTCTAATTTCTGGAAATAATTGCAAGAATGTATGGGAACGCAATTGCGAATGAGTATAGCGTATCATCCTCAGACTAATGGACAGAGCGAAAGAACGATTTAAACGCTTGAGGATATGCTGAGAGCTTGTGTGATGGACTTCAAAGGAAGCTGGGAGGATCATCTACCATTGGTGGAGTTCGCCTACAACAACAGTCATCATGCGAGTATTGGCATACCGCCTTACGAAGCGTTATACGGTAGAAAATGCAGAACTCTTTTATTCTGGGATGCAGTCGGTGAACGTCAATTGTTGGGACCAGAATTGGTACAACAAACCGCCGAAATTGTGAAGCTGATCAGAACGAGATTAGTTACTGCTCAAGACAGACAGAAGAAGTATGCCGATTTACATCGACAGAACCGAGAATTCTTACCAGGAAGTTTCGTGTTCCTGAAAGTATCTCCCTGGAAGGGGAAAATTCGATTCGGTAAGAAGGGGAAGCTGAGTCCCCGATTCATTGGACCTTTTGAGGTACTACGAAAGGTGGGCGAGGTTGCTTACGAGATTGCATTACCTCTGGAGCTCGAGAATATACATAATGTCTTCCATATTTCTGTGTTAAGACCTTACAAGCACGATTATAAACATATAATAGAATATGAACCTTTACAGTTTGATAAAGACTTAACATATGAAGAAGTGCCTGTTCAAATAATTGATAGAAAGGAACAAGTACTTACGAATAAAGTGATACCTTCTGTTAAGGTAATCTGGAGAAACCACAGTGCTGAAGAAGTTATGTGGGAACTCGAAGATGTTATGATGAAGTCTTATCCGCATTTATTTGCTTAGTTATGTGTAACCCCTTATATACTGATTCTGGGGATAGAATCCTTTTAAGGAGGGAAGAATGTAATAGACGAGATTTTTTTTGTGTGATTCTGGGGACAGAGTCCTTTTAAGGAGGGAAGATTGTAACGATTGAGATTTTATAATTAATTTTAATATTTATTGAGATAAATAAATATTTTATGTGATTTATTTATTGAGTTAAATAAATAAATTATGTGATTTAATTAAGTGTTATATACTAATTAAATGAATGTGTAATATTTATTTAATTAATATTAATGTTATATTATAGTTCTAATTTAATTGAGATAATTGAATTAGATGAATTATGTGATGAAGTGTTACATGGATTATAATTAGCGAGTAATTATAATTATGTGGTAATTTTATGTGATTAATTGATGTTAGATTTTAATTGATTAAATTAGATGATTGATATTTAATTAATTAAAATATGACATTAAGGTATGCATTAAATAATTTGTTAAAATAAAAGAATTTTTTTTAAATGAGTTTAAATAAACAAGGCTTTGCATTTGTTTTAAATCTATTCTACCAAACATGGCCTTAGTAATAATAACCTATTTTTTTAAAATAATGTTGTTTTGGCCAAACAAAGCCTTAAGGCTTTTTGAATTTTGAAACTTATGTAACTGCTAAATTAATTAGGCTAATTAGTATTAGTTAGTACGCGTATTATATTATATTACGTTAGTTCTATACTACGTTAGATTAATCCTAAGTCTAAACTAAGAGCAAAGAAGAAAAAAAAGAGCAGAGGAAAAAGAGAAAGCAGAGAAGAGTTGGAGAGGAAGAGAAGGAAGAAGAAGCTTGTGAAGGCTAGAGTGAATCTTTGTTTTCTTCTCCTATCACCGAAAGGTAATCCATAATCTCTACTTTCATATTTTCAAAACTCGATTTAAGTTTCATGTTTTATTCTCTGTGAAAACTGAGTTTTCATGTAATAGCATAAACATGGATAATATATATATATAGGTGGTGTTGTTCATGGTGAATTATAGGGTTATCAATGATTTTCAGAAATCAAATTACTGTAGAAATATATTTTAACAGAAAATTCATGTTTATATGAGTTCATTTTCATGAGTTTATATATTATGGGTGATTTTACATTGAGAAATTGGTATATGTTAGTATGTTGTTAGAAATTTTCTATGATACTACCTTGAATCATGAGAATAAAGCATGTGTTATAAGTTGAATTGCTTAAGAATTTGATTACAGTGACTTATTTTGGAAAATATATGAGTTTTCATGAAAATGGCCAAATTGGATTTTTAAAACTTGTGATTATCATTGTTTAAATGATTTTGTGTTGTGGAAGCATGTTATATACATGTATAATTGCATAGGTATGATTTACAATGTTTAAGTTACTGTAAATATCCATTTGTTGGCTTGTATGGGTTAATCGGTGAAGCAGAGTAACGTGGATGTCTGCGTCTGGCCGAGTTGCTGCGCAGCTGCGCCGGCAGCAAGGCCAGGAGCAGCGCAGCTGCGCCGCTTGTCCTTCCCAGATCCTTACCCTGCGCAGCTGCGCCGGTGCCAAGGCCTGTGGCTGCGCAGCTGCGCCGTGCACAGTGCATTGGCAGTGAGTTTTAGTCAAGTGTGTGCAATGCGTTGTTATGTTTCTATTACATTATTGCTAAGATAATAAGCATGTATCTAGCTGCTATAACATGTGTTAACATGAAGTTGATAATTTCATAATTCGAGAAAAAGAATGTTTTGAAAAAACTAATATGGTATTTAAATTATAAACTATAATTGTTTAATTGTACAATAAGTTACTTAATTATAATTTTATTAATTATAATTAAGAGTAAATGTTTAATTTAAATTATAATTTTTGTGAAATTATAATGTATAGAAGTTGATTTATTTTAATCAATTAGATGTTAATTTAAATTATAATTTATATAATTTTAATTTAATAAATGCATGTTCAATTATGGATTATAAATTGATAATTTCATGATTAATTATAATTTGTGTAATTAAATGCATGATGTGGTTTAATTGATTATAATTATTATAATTGTTTATAATTATAATTTAAGTAATTATAATTTGATTAAGTGTTTGAATTATAATTATTTAAATATAATTTAGTTAAATACATAATTGATTTAATTAACTATGTGATAGTTGATTATTATTATTAGAGTGAGTTAACCATGAGGGTTAACCACTTATGTGAATTAGTTACGTGTTAACTAGTTTAGGTTATTGTGATTGAATATATATGTGTAGGAAGTATTAAAGTATGTGAATTGTGTTAAGTAGCTTGCGCTTGAGGCAAGTCTTCCAAACCCTAAACTCGTTAATTTTATGCAAGTTTTCTGTACCCTAAACTTGTTGATTATATACAAATTCTTGAATTCATATATTCATTGTTGAGAATGTCCTTTCTATTTCTGTATTAGACAATTGTTTATTTAATTGAAATGATCTTAACTTATTGTTCAAGTAAGATCTAGTTATTATTTTAAATACTTTAAGTTGATTCTAAAGCATATGTTAATTCAGAATTCTTTTATTTATGAATTATTGGAAGTTGATTCAACTAATCCTTAGTTGATGAACGTGAATTCTAAATTACCCTTGTAAGCTTATCCAAACCAAACTTTCTTTGGTGCGGACTTGAATTCAAATTACTGAGTTGAACAACCCTATTTACTTGGGGAGGTTACTACGCATAGCGTTAAGATGTTTGTGCACAATACATGGTACGAAGGGCTGATCCCCCTAAGTACGAGTTAAGGTTCATAGTCTTATTGACTGTTAAAGATTTAAATAGAAATATTTATTACCTAGGACAAGAGTTCAAAGGTCTTATGACACTCAGATAAATTCTATATTCGAATTTTAATGTTGATAGAGAATTATTATTCAATTCTTTATTATTGAAGCAAGCTAAGTTGTTCAGATTCTTTTAAATATATCCTTTCATGTCTATGTTATTGTTAAACTCCAGTGAGCTGTGGTTTGTTCACTCTTGCATTAAATAACAATTTCAGTTAAGGTTGATAACGCTGATGCTCCGTCTACGAGTAAGGGCAAGGGAAAGCAAAGCAAGTGAAGACTTGTTTTTTTTTATATATTGAGAATGATTGTAATAAGACTTGAATGTTATTATTTTTTGTTTCCGCACATTATTATATTCATGTCAGGGTTAGAGTAAACCGGAATTATCTTGAAAAGGTTGTAACCCTTGTTTTAAGGGAGATTTATCTATTCTAATTTAAGTTGTAGTTTATTTTACATTATTGATTGGGTAGATGTATGTTATATTAGAAAGTGAACACCAAATCATGTGGAAACGAAGTACCCGGATTTGGGGGTGTCACATAAATTCTTAGAAAGCTTAAAACTAAAATAGTTCCCAATCATTGGATTACTAAAAATAGGATTAGTAAATTCGTAAAAATTGCTACATATGTTTCTTGCTCATTTGATGAGGACGATTGATCTCATGATTGTAGACACACGAAATTTTCTTCAGTTCTGTTGTAGACAATCGAGATTTTGTGTTTCTATTACTAACCCTACAGGAGGGTAAAACAGTCAACTCAGCCCCAATCTCAATTCGGGAGGTACAGGTCAACCCCGGTCTCAACCCGGGAGGTACAGATCAGCCCCGGCCTCAACCCGGGAGGTACAGGTTAGCCCCGGTCTCAACTTGGGAGGTACAGGTCAGCCCCGGTCTCAACTCGAGAGGAACAGATTATCTCCGGTCTCAACCCAGGAAGTACAGGTCTGCCTTGGTCTCAACCCGGGTGGTACAGGTCAACCCTAGTCTCAACCCAGGAGGTATAAATCAGCCCCGGTCTCAACCCATTAAGTACAGGTCAGCTCCGATATCAACCCATGAAGTATAGGTCAGCCCCGGTCTTAACCCTAGAAGTATAGGTCAGCCCCGGTCTTAACTCGGGAAGTACAGGTCAACCCCGATCTCAACCCGGGAAGTACAGGTCAGCCCCGGTCTCACCCAGGAAGTACAGGTCAGCCCCGGTCTCAACCCGGGAGGTACAGGTCAGCCTCAGTATCAACCCGGGAGGTACAGGTCAGCCCCGGTCTCAACTTGGGAGGTACAGGTAAGCCCCGATCTCAACCCGGTAGGTCAAGTCGAGCTCCGGTCACAACCCAGGAGGCCAACTCAACTTCGGAGATAGCCCCAAAGCCTCACATCATCTCTAGAGACAAACCTGGAAGAACCATGTTAGCCTCAAAGACAACCTTGAGGACAAAAAGAATCGACTGGGATCCAAACCTCGGAGACAACCCCGGGAAGTCAGCCGAAGGCCATGCCAGCACTGAAGGCTACCCGGGAGGGGCAAAATGTAAGACCCCAACTTTTATGAATAAAGATTTAATTTTCTTTATATATTATTTCGAAATAGTAAGGTGTTGATTTGATAAATATGAAAGTTATGGGTGAAATGTGCAAATATTTTAAAATGAGCAAGTGGTTATAAAATATTCTGGTTGTCGGGGAATATTCGTTTGGTCGTGAAATATTCTTGTTGTCGGGGAATATTCGTACGACGGCGCAGCTATTTGTGGGCCCCACAACGGAATAACTGTCGGATATAGAAAGCGACAGAAATAACCTTTTATAAAATAACGGCGTAGTTGTTACCGTTAGTACTGTTGAAATACCCGGTGGTTAAAATACAGTTATACGCGGTGTTGCACAATAGCACACGGTATTGCATAGTATTTCGAATTATTGAGTCTTACGTGAGAAGGCACTTACTCAATTATTGTTATAGTAATTACTGTTCAATATTTTATATTATTGACTCAATAATTGCTACGTTGATATTTTATATTATTGACTCAATAATTGTTACATTGATATTTTATTGACTCAATAATTGCTACGTTGCCATTTTATATGATTGATTCAATAATGGCTACAGTTGATATTTTGGTATTATTGATTCAATAATTGTCATTGCACAGTATTTCACATTATCAACTCAATAATTCATATTATTTGAATAATATTATTAGATAGCATTATTGACAATGTCTAAGGAAGTTTTGTCTAGGAGGGGTTATTTAATTGCGCGCCAGTAAGGAGAAGTCCTTATCGGAAGGCCCCCTCTGTCCTGGGAACGACCTGGTTGTTAATATTGTAGTTCTATAATATTATTTGTGAATAATTAATTATTGATTTATATGATAAGGAAATATTTATTTTGGGGATATAAAAGAAAGAATTAGTGCTGATGTGTTTTTATCAGTATTTTGGTGTGAGAAATTATCTGTTTATGGATTTCGGATAATTTATGTTTGGAATTTGAAAAAACTTCCTTCTACAAAGTTGTAGAGAATTAAATTTCCTATAAAAGAACATAGAATTTGTATTTTTCTGACAAAGGAGCTATTTATTATGAATTATTGAAGATTCGGAAAATAAATATTTTTTTAATGGGTGGGCCCCACTTTTGGTTGAAAAAAATGCTGATGGCTTTTGGGAGAAGCAGCCGGCGGCGGAAGAAAAAATAATAATATTTTATTATTTTAGTCTCCTTTGGCATCCTAAGTTTTTTCTATAAATAGGGTGCTTAGGTTAGAATTGAAAATCACACTAGAATCAGAAGTTTTCTCTCTCTATAATATCGAGCGTATTTTTGTGAGTATTTAGATACTTTGAGTATTAGTATTCAACGCAAGTTTCCTTCGGTATTATATCCGATATTCCAACCAGAAGTACTATTCTTTTGAGGTAAGGGATGTTATTTCTTTCGTAAATGATGTTATTCTTTTCAATATCATTATACCAAAATATTGGCATGGATTTTATTTTGAAATTCTTACTTTTTCCGTCGGGGGTTACTATTCACGTATACGGCACTATTCACAGAAAAATTAAATTTTCTTCTATTTGTCCAAATTGTCTGTTATGGTTACTATCTTTGGTTGGATCTAAGTTTTGTGCTTTATTCTTGAATTTTTCTTCACAATTGATTATTACAAAGTATTTTTGAATTAGATAAACTAAAATACGAATCCTTAATCTTATCCTTTATTTCACTGGATTCGTTATTTAAAATGTTTTTCAGCATCTTCAGTCCTAAAAGGTGATGTAACTGAATATCTTTGGCCTGTAGAGCAAAGATGAATGATTACCTGATGAATATCTTTGGCCGTAGTGCAAAGATGACAGGTGTTGAGATGAACATGACCACTGATGATATAAATGAATATCTTTGGCCGTAGTGCAAATATGGATATTTGATTCGAGATGTATATTGATTGATGTTACAGGGATAAAATATTGATGATGGACTTTTAAATCATAGAAGATAGTAGACTTCATTCTCTACTTAACTCTTCTAATGAATTGTTATTTCCGCTGCAAGTATTGATCTAAAATTGGTTGTCCATTATATTTTATCTTATTTGTTGAAGACTAACGATAATTTATTTTCCATTATCTTAGTCATAATATTCTTTACTGAGCTAGTTGAGCTCACCCTTTTCATCTGTTGTCCTCTTCAAGAAATGAGAATGTTGCGGGAACTAGTCGGGGGACAGAGTGATGGTCCGAGTTAGAGCAGTAGTAGTCCTCACTATTTTTGATAAATAGTGTGATAATAATTGTAACGAGGACTTAGTTTGAATATTAATATTTTCTACATATTTGTATTGACACTCACAGTTGTGTGGTCGTATTTTGCACGACCGTATGATATAAAGTTTGTATTTGAATTCTGTACCATATATTTGGTGACTCAGAATGGGTTGGGTTGACTGGACCTATTCTGGGGGGCGTCACAGTTGGTATCAGAGCTTAGGGATATGATCTCTGGCGGAGATCGGGAAATAGAACTAGGAGGGTAGAGACAAGTAAATCCTTCGCTAGTGTGTCCTACCTAAGCTTATGTGGTATTTAATTGGTCAGTTGGAGCATAGGGTTAATATGTGATATGTTAATTTGTTTAATTAACCCTTGTTTTCTGGCAGTATTTGAGAATGGCAGCTGAGAATGTTAACAACGAAGTGAATGAGACCGTGGAGACACCTTTAATCACTAACCAGGAGAACGTGCAACAAGAAGGCAATGTTCATCCTGAAAATAACGCTGGTCAAACGATAAACGATGAGATGTTTAGAAGTTTTTTGCAGTTTATGCAAACCAGACGAGGGAGACTCGTGTGCAACATACAGGTGGAGATAATAATAACTCGCGAATTGTCACCGCCAAGCAGTTCAAAGAATTGGGACCACCAGAGTTTATGGCAAAGCCAGATCCGATCAAGGCGGAGACGTGGATTAAACAAATTACCAAGATATTTGATGTCTTGGGATGCATGGAGGAACAGAAGGTTCCATTCGCCACGTTTATGTTCCTTGGAGAGGCAGATTACTGGTGGAAATCCGTGAAGCGTACCCAGCCTGCCGCACTCAAGATGTCTTGGGAAGCGTTCCAGAAACTGTTCAATAACAAGTATTTTCCTGAAAGTATTCGTCATATGAAGGAGGTAGAATTTATTAGACTCGAACAAAACAACATGACGGTATCCCAGTACGAGGCTAAGTTCGCGGAGCTGTCCAGGTTTGCACCTCATTTGGTGGAGAATGAGGAACGTATGACGCGGATGTTTCTAAGAGGTTTGAAACCCGAAATACGGTCAATACCTCATTTCTCATAAATTTTCTTTATATTCGGATGTAGTAAACAGGGCCCAGTTGTTAGAACAAGATAATGATTATGTTCAACCGAGGGACCACAACCAAGGTCGTACCGGTGGCAGCAGTCATCGGAGCAATGACAACCAGCGAGGAGGAAAGTATGATAGAAGCGGTAACCACTCCGGTGATAATCGTGGCCATGATAGTAGAAGAAGCGAATCGGGGGGAGATTTCAAGAAGAGAAGGTACAACAATGAGAACGTGAAGACGTCGACATCAGCATCAGCATCAACTGTTTCTAGGGGAGGAGAACGACCACCGGTCGTATGCTATAAATGGGGGAAAGAGGGACATATCAGCCCAAACTGCCCACAACAATTCAAGGCATGTTATAACTGTGGAAAAGAAGGACATATAGCTCGAGATTGTTCTATTGCGAAACCAAGTCCAGCGGGGGTGGTGATTCCAAAGGCGGTTTCGGACAAGTCAAAGTCGGTGATTCCTGGAAGAGCGTTTGTCGTGACAGCTCAAAACGTGAGGAATCCACACGAGGTGATTACGGGTAAGCTAATCATAAACTCTTGCGAATTTTACACCTTGTTAGATACCGGTGCTACCCATTCTTTTATTTCACCTGCTTGTGCTCAACGTTTGAATTTGACACCTGAGAAGTTAGACTTTGACTTATTTGTTGAAACTCCGTTAAGAGAAACCTTCGTTACATCTACAGTTTACAAATCTTGCTTGATTCAGATTGGTACCTTTACCTTACCTGTTGATCTTATATCTTTGAAAATACTTGCATTTGACGTGATTTTAGGAATTGACTGGTTAACCACTTACCATGCCAAAATTGATTATTTTTGTAAGGTTGTTAGTTTTCATATTCCTAATCAACCTGTTGTGCGAATCCAAATCACCAATCCACTAAAATCAGTCAATATCATTTCAAATCCCAAGGCTATTCGTTTATTGAAAAATAGATGTTAAGCTTTCTTAGCTCATGTCACTGATCTAAACCAGAATACGTCAGATTTGAATGATATTTTTGTTGTTAAGGAGTTTCCTGATGTATTTCCCGAAGAACTTTCCGGTCTACCCGCAGAACGTGAAGTTGAATTCTTCATTGACCTTGAACCCGGTACAAAACCCATTTCTAAAACCCCATATCGAATGACTCCTATTGAACTTCAGGAGTTAAAGGTCTAATTATAGGAATTGTTAGACATCGGTTTTATTCGTCCTAGTACGTCTCCTTGGGGTGCACCTGTTTTATTCGTTTGGAGCGAGGAATGCGAGAAGAGCTTCCAAGAGCTCGAGAGAAGACTTATTTCGGCACCTGTGCTGACAATACCCTCTGGTTCGGATGGATTTGTTCCTCTGGTTCGGATGGATTTGTTATCTACAGTGATGTTTCAGGCAAAGGGTTAGGATGTCTTCTCATGCAACATGGAAAAGTCATAGCCTATGCCTCGCGACAACTCAAAGAATATGAGAGGAATTATCCTACTCATGATCTAGAGTTGGCAGCTGTCATTTTTGCGTTGAAGATCTGGAGACATTACTTGTACGGAGAGAAAGTGGAGATCTATACAGATCATAAGAGCCTTAAATATTTATTCACTCAGAAGGAACTCAACATGCGGCAACGACGTTGGCTTGAGCTGTTGAAAGATTACGATCATACCATCCAATACCATCCTGGATAAGTGAACGTGGTAGCTGACGAGTTGAGTAGAAGATCATATATGGGAACGAGTGCAATGATGTCAAGTATACGCGTAGAACCAGCTTTGATTGATAAAGTTAAAGCTGCTCAAGCTACGGATCCGGAGCTGATGAAGATGAAGAAGAAGGTGCAAGAAGGTGCCATTCCAGAAGCAAGAATCGATGAAGAGGGAATACTTCGAGTCAACTCCAGACTTTGTGTTCCTAACGATTCTGAATTAAAATATAGAATCATGATGGAAGCACACAACACACCGTTTGCAATCCATCCTAGGAGTACCAAAATGTATCGTGATCTTCGACATACATTTTGGTGGGGCAATATAAAAAGAGAGATCGCGGGGTTTATTTCGAAATGTTTAATTTGTCAACGTGTAAAGGCGGAGCATCAAGTGCCGAAGGGTCCATTGCAACCACTGGAGATTTTGAAATGGAAGTAGGAACACATTACGATGGATTTCGTTACGGGTCTTCCTAAGGTTTCTCAAGGCATAGATGCGATTTGGGTTATTGTTGATAGATTAACCAAGTCTGCTCATTTCTTGCCGATACGAGAGACTTATTCCCTTGAACGTCTTGCTCATATGTACGTGAATGAGATTGTGAGATTGCATGGCATGCTAGTATCCATAGTTTCGGATCGTGACCCCAGATTTACTTCACGATTTTGGATCAGTTTGCAAAAAGCTATGGGCACGGATTTACGATTCAGTTCGGCTTATCATCCTCAAATAGACAGACAATCGAAAAGGACTATCCAAACTCTTGAAGATCTATTGAGACTCTGTGTTCTAGACTTCAAAGGGAGTTGGGATAAGTACTTACCATTGGTGGAATTCTCCTACAACAACAGTTATCAGGCAAGTATAGGCGTAGCTCCATTCGAGGCATTGTATGGGAGAAAGTGTCGCTCTCCAGTATGCTGGAATAAGGTGGGTGAAGCAACATTATTGGGACCGGAGTTGGTACGTATGACTACAGAAAAGATCCAAATGATCCGACAACGTATACAAACAGCACAAGATCGACAAAAGAGTTATGCGGATCTTTATCGAAAGGACGTGGAATTTAATGTTGGGGACCATGTGTTATTACGTGTTGCTCCGTGGAAAGGAGTGACGAGGTTTGGGAAGAGAGGAAAGCTCAATCCACGATTCATTGGTCCATTTGAGATTCTTGACCGAATAGGAAATGTGGCCTATAGACTCGCTTTACCTCTAAGCATGTCTCGTGTTCATAACGTGTTTCACATATCCATGTTACGTAAATATGTGAAGGATCCAAACCTCATTATTGAGTTACAACCAGACGAGATAGCCGAAGATTTAACGTACGAGGAGGTACCTGTCAAGATCTTGGATAGGAAGGAGCATGTCCTACGCTCGAAAATTATACCTCAAGTTAAAGTTTTGTGGAGAAACCATGCAATTGAGGAAATGACCTGGGAGTTGGAATCGGAAATGAAAGCGAGGTATCCTCACCTTTTCGACATACCAGGTACGTATGTCAATTTCGAGGACGAAATTTCATAAGGCGGGGAGGTTGTAAGACCCCAACTTTTATGAATAAATATTTAGTTTTCTTTATATATTATTTCGAAATAATAAGGTGTTGATTTGATAAATATGAAAGTTATGGGTGAAATGTGCAAATATTTTAAAATGAGCAAGTGGTTATAAAATATTTTGGTTGTCGGGGAATATTCGTTTGGTCGTGGAATATTCTTGTTGTCGGGGAATATTCGTACGACAGCGCAGCTATTTGTGGGCCCCACAACGGAATAACTGTCGGATATAGAAAGCGACAGAAATAACCTTTTTATAAAATAACGGCGTAATTGTTACCGTTAGTACTGTTGAAATACCCGGTGGTTAAAATACAGTGATACGCGGTGTTGCACAATAGCACACGGTATTGCATAATATTTCGAATTATTGAGTCTTACGTGAGAAGGCACTTACTCAATTATTGTTACAGTAATTACTGTTCAATATTTTATATTATTGACTCAATAATTGCTACGTTGATATTTTATATTATTGACTCAATAATTGTTTCATTGATCTTTTATTGACTCAATAATTGCTACGTTGCCATTTTATATGATTGATTCAATAATGGCTACAGTTGATATTTTGGTATTATTGATTCAATAATTGTCATTGCACAGTATTTCACATTATCAACTCAATAATTCATATTATTTGAATAATATTATTAGATAGCATTATTGACAGTGTCTAAGGAAGTTCTGTCTAGAAGGGGTTATTTAATTGCGCGCCAGTAAGGAGAAGTCCTTATCGGAAGGCCCCCTCTTTCCTGTGAACGACCTGTTTGTCAATATTGTAGTTCTATAATATTATTTGTGAATAATTAATTATTGATTTATATGATAAGAAAATATTTATTTTGTGGATATAAAAGAAGGAATTAGTGCTGATGTGTTTTTATCAGTATTTTGGTGTGAGAAATCATCTGTTTATGGATTTCGGATAATTTATGTTTAGAATTTGGAAAAACTTCCTTCTACAAAGTTGTAGAGAATTAAATTCATATAGAAGGATATAGAATTTGTATTTTTCTGACAAAGTGGCTATTATTATGAATTATTGAAGATTCAGAAAATAAATATTTTTTTAATGGGTGGGCCCCACTTTTGGTTGAAAAAAATGCTGATGGCTTTTTGGGAGAAGCAGCCAGCGGCGGAAGAAAAAATAATAATATTTTATTATTTTAGTCTCCTTTGGCATCCTAAGTTTTTCCTATAAATAGGGTGCTTATGTTAGAATTGAAAATCACACCTGAATCAGAAGTTTTCTCTCTCTATAATATTGAGCGTATTTTTGTGAGTATTTAGATACTTTGAGTATTAGTATTCAGCGCAAGTTTCCTTCGGTATTATATCCGATATTCCAACCAGAATACTATTCTTTTGAGGTAAGGGATGTTATTTTCTTTCATAAATGATATTATTCTTTTCAATATCATTATACCAAAATATTGGCATGAATTTTATTATGAAATTCTTACTTTTTCCGTCGGAGTTACTATTCACGTATACGACACTATTCACAGAAAAATTAAATTTTCTTCTATTTGTCCAAATTGTCTGTTATGGTTACTATCTTTGGTTGGATCTAAGTTTTGAGCTTTATTCTTGAATTTTGCTCCACAATTGATTATTACAAAGTATTTTGAATTGGATAAACTAAAATACGAATCCTTAATCTTATCCTTTATTTCACTGGATTCGTTATTTAAAATGTTTTTCATCATCTTCAGTCCTAAAAGGTGATGTAACTGAATATCTTTGGCCTGTAGAGCAAAGATGAATGATTACCTGATGAATATCTTTGGCATTAGTGCAAAGATGACAGGTGTTGAGATGAACATGACCACTGATGATACAAATGAATATCTTTGGCCGTAGTGCAAAGATGGATATTTGATTCGAGATGTATATTGATTGATGTTACAGGGATAAAATATTGATGATGGACTTTTAAATAATAGAAGATAGTAGACTTCATTCTCTACTTAACTCTTCTAATGAATTGTTATTTCCGCTGCAAGTATTGATCTAAAATTGGTTGTCCATTATATTTTATCTTATTTGTTGAAGACTAACGATAATTTATTTTCCATTATCTTAGTCATAATATTCTTTACTGAGCTAGTTGAGCTCACCCTTTTCATCTGTTGTCCTCTTCAAGAAATGAGAATGTTGCGGGAACTAGTCGGGGGACAGAGTGATGGTCCGAGTTAGAGCAGTAGTAGTCCTCACTATTTCTGATAAATAGTGTGATAATAATTGTAATGAGGACTTAGTTTGAATATTAATATTTTCTACATATTTGTATTGACAATCATAGTTGTGTGGTCGTATTTTGCACGACCGTATGATATAAAGTTTGTATTTGAATTCTGTACCATGTATTTGGCGACTAAGAATGGGTTGGGTTGACTGGACCTATTCTGGGGGCGGCACACAAAATGGTTATTTTACCAATTAAAGCTGATTCGATCAAACTTGAGCTGAATTGATGCCACCAAGGTCAGGAAGAACCATAACGATGAATCCCGAGTGAAAACAGCGCAAGACAGCTCAATCAGACAAACTGCAAAGAATCAAAGACCTGGTTATGAACCCATCTTTTTGGACTCAGAAAAGGTTTACTCCCATGTCATTGCGACACTCTTGGCGAGGGCTTTCCGGAAAGGTATAACACGCCTCAAACGGACGCTCCGATCAAAAGTTAGAAAGTTTTGAATCTGACCTCGCCTTGCTCGGAGTGCATGTACTTCGATGCAATGAGACCCGCCACGTGGGCCCTGTCATGTGGAGCTGCACCTCTACCTGCGGCTACAGCAGGTAGAGCCGCTTCCACTGGGTCTATATATATGAGTGCACCCCCAGCTCATTTTATATAGAAAAACGCTCTGAACCTCTGCCCGTTTGGTTTCTCAGCCCCACTCTTGTACTCCAAACCCAAATTTTATTACTCTAACACGTAGATATACTCATATACTACCACATATCAAAAATTAAACGGTAGAAACGGATGTTTAGAGCCTACGATTTGGGAAAAAGCCCGTGTAGCAGTCCATTGTGAGTATTTTTACTATCAAAAAGTTTATATTACTTCATTGCATCTTTATACACTTGCACGTTAAGTTTCACTTTCTGATTATGCCCAGAACTCAGTTCTGTGGCCGTTTTTGCTTACTTTTTGAACATTTTCGTACATAAACTCATATTCTTACATTTTTACAACTCGGATCGTCGATCCGTCGCTTCTAACAGCTTATATATATATATATATATATATATATATATTTGTTTGTAGCAACTTCACCGTATTGGGTTATCTTCCTAGTCCGAGTTTGTCTTTTTAATGTATATATTTAACTGTATATATACTAAATTTTTAATTATGTCAAGTCCGGATGTCAAATCTGTGGTAGTTTACTTCTTTTATATATATAACTATATATATATATATATAAAATTTTCTGACTTATTTTGGCCTAGATTTCTACTTCGTGGTCTTTTTATTGCTTTAATATATATACTAACTGTATATATTAACTTTTTACATTCAAGTTTAGCCTGGATCATTCTGTAGCCTTTTTAACGCTTTTATAAATATATATATACTTACATTTCTGTCCGGGCAAAGGATAGAATGTCCGTCGCCCTTTATAGTTTATATATATATATATATATATATATATATTTACTTTCTGTTGAGCCTAGACAATTTCGTGGCTCATTTTTAGCTTTTATATATATATATTTCAGTTCTGTCGAGTCTGGATCATTCTGTGGCTCTTTATAGCATATATATATATACATATATATATATATATATATATATATATATATATATATATATATATATATTTCCATTCCAGTTCGGGCATAGGGTGTGAAAACCCATCGCCCTTTACTGCTTTTATATATGTATATATATTTCCATTCTGTCCAGCTTGGACTACTCTGTGGCTTTTTACAGCTTTTATATATATATATATATATATATGGGTTCTAATCCGTGGCAACCGGTTGCCACGGACACTGTTCAGCAACCAACTTTTGTACCGTTGATCTGAAGGAGCAACGGCTGAGATCAAAAAAATTCCTCCCCTGCCGCAACAGCCTCTTGTGGCAACACTACAGGACAAAAACTGGTTGGCGAATTTACTGTTATGCCCTCCCCTCATATATATGTATTAGCTTATTACTGTTATGCCCATTGCCTTATACATTATTATTATTATTATTATTATTATTATTATTATTATTATTATTATTATTATTATTGTTATTAATAATAAAAATACAATAATTATTATTATTATAATGACAAAAATAATAATAATAATAATAATTATTATTATTATAATTATAATAACAATAATAATAATAGTAATTATAATAACAATAATAATATTAATTATAATAACAATAATAATAATAATTATAATAACAATAATAATAACAATAATAATGATTATAATGACAAAAATAATACTAATAATACTAATAATTATTAGTATTATTAGTATTAGTATTATTAGTATTATTTTTGTCATTATAATAATTACTATAATTATTATTATTATTGTTATTATAATTATTATTATTATTGTTATTATAATTAATATTATTATTATAATTATAATAATAATAATTATTAATATTATTTTTGTCATTATAATAATAATAATTATTGTTATTTTTATTATTAATAACAATAATAATAATAATAATAATAATAATAATAATAATAATAATAATAATGTATAAGGCAATGGGCATAACAGTAATAAGCTAATACATATATATGAGGGGAGGGCATAACAGTAAATTCGCCAACCAGTTTTTGTCCTGTAGTGTTGCCACAAGAGGCTGTTGCGGCAGGGGAGGAATTTTTTTGATCTCAGCCGTTGCTCCTTCAGATCAACGGTACAAAAGTTGGTTGCTGAACAGTGTCCGTGGCAACCGGTTGCCACGGATTAGAACCCTATATATATATATATATATATATATATATATATTTACATTCTAGTCCGGGCATCGGAGTGCAAACCCATCGCCCTTTACATCTTTCATATATATATATTTCTTTACTCATTTATGACTAAATTGTTGCTTTAAATATTCATTTGATATGGATCGGCACTGACATCTCTTTGGGTGAACTAGATTTCTTTAAATCTCGCCAACTCTAACTTTCAAACGGTTCAAAATAGGTCCAGACGGAACTGGAAATCTAGAATGGCTGAGATTTACTTAAATATATCATTTTTTCTAGTTTCAGTTATGAAAGCAACCTTGCGTCCCTTAGATCGATATCTAATGGGAACGAGACGCTTCGGCTACTCGCAAGCCAGGATTTACTGATGAATCATTGGTTCTGGCGACATCTGGATAAATACACATTTTTTGTGCATATTTGAACTGTGCAGGTTTTATTGGCTTCTCTTTGTGAGCCTAGGAATTGTGGGATTCATGATCAAACTGATCAGAATCTGATTCTCACGATGGACAAACTCTAGTTTATAAATGTACCTTGCCAGTTTTTCTGTAAAAATGTACATCAAAAGACCTTAAAATGGTTATCCGGGTTTAAGGTCCAACATAGTGAAATATGGCTTGTCGTGTCAGAGTCACTCTGATGGCTGTTATGCCCATGAGAAGGCCGACATTTGTATATATTCTATGGTCAAGGATGCTTCGCAGCCCGACAATCACCATTCAAATTGAGCCTAAAAGATGAAAAGATAAAAATGAAAGTATCCATATGCTTCAATTCCTACGTGTGCGCAAGGGTTTGAAAACCTGTTTTCAAAACATCATCTTAATAATCTTGTCTAAAAAAGAGACTTTTGTAAATCAAATCAAACCCTTCGTATATAGGTTCAACGAAGCACGACCATACTTTCAAATTAATCAAATATAGGCCCAATTTCTTCCAGCATTCACACACACACACACATTGCAGATTTAAAAGGAAAATATTGAAAAAATGCGGTACTGTGTTTACACGAGAGTTGTGGGCTGCCTAACACCTTCGCCACACTTAACCAAGCCCCCGAACTTAGAACTTCGATTTCAAAGATCAAGTTTCGACAGTGTCCAGCAATTGGGCCTCCTTTCAAACAAACTCAGTTGAGTTGGTACAACCATTTCAAAATTACCAACTGGCGACTCTGTAAAACGTTCAAATCGTCGACATAATACATGTTGGCCTTTTCCTAAATAACCCTTTGTCGACGTCGGGAAAAAAATCCGCGGGTCGGGTCACAACCCGGATCTTTCTCTCTTCCTAAGTTATCTCTACCCTTACTCTTTTTATTTGTGAAAAAGGTTTTGAAGGGTTTTTTAAGAAAAGGCCAACATGTATTATGTCAACGATTGAATGTTTTACAGAGTCGCCAGTTGGTAGATTTGAAATGGTTGTACCAACTCAATCGAGTTTTGTTTGAAAGAGGCTCAATTGCTAGACAATGTCAAAACTAGATCTTTGAAAACAAAGTTTTGAGTTCGGGGGCTTGGTTAAGTGTGGGGAAGGTGTTAAGCAGCCCACAACTCCCGTGTAAACATGGTACCTCATCTTTTCAATATTTCCCTTTTAAATCTACAATGTGTGTGTGAATGCTGTAAGAAATTGGGCCTATGTTTGATTGAAAAGTATGTTTATGCATCGTTGAACCTATATACGAAGGGTTTGATTTGATTTGCAAAAAGTCTTTGATTTGATTTGCAAAAGTGTTTGATTTGATTTGTAAAAGTTTCTTTTTTCGATAAGGTTATTGAACTGATGTTTTGAAAGAAGGTTTTCAAACCCTTTACGCTAACATAGGAATTGAAGCACATCGATACTTCAGTTTTATCTTTTCACCCTTAAGGCTCAATTTGAATGGTGATTATCGGGCTGCGAAGCATCCTCGACCACAACATATATACAAGTGTCGGTCTTCTCATGGGCATGACAGCCATCAGAGTGACTCTGACACGACAAACTATGTTTTCAATATGTTGAGACCTTAAAATCGGATAACCGTTTTTAGGTCTTTTGCATGTACATTTTTACAGAAAAACTGGCAGGGTACATTTGTAAAGTGGAGTTTGTCCATCGTGGGAATCAGATTCTGATCAATTGGATCATGAATCTCACGATTCCTAGGCTCACATAGGGAGGCCAATAAACCTGCATAGCTCACATTTGCACATAAATATATTCAAATATCGCCAGAACCAAGGATTCATTAGTAAATCTTGGTTCTCACCTGGCCGAAGCATCTCGTTCCCACTAGATAGCGATCTAAGGGCTGCGAGGTACCGATTCATATCAAATGAATATTCAAAGCAATAATTTAATAAAAATTAGTAAAGCAATATATATAGATAATTATATATACGAAAGCTATAAAGGGCGATGGGTTTTCACTCCGAGGCCCAGACAGAAATATAAATATATATTTAAATATAGATAGAAAAATAGTCAAACCAGAACTGGGAAGATAACCCAGTAATGGTGAATGGTACCAAAAATAGTAAAAAGGCCACAGAATGATTCAGGCCAAACTGGAATGTAAATATATATATATATATATATAGACGGAAAAGTAGTCAACCAAGAATAGGAAGATAACCCAGTGTGGTGAATGTTGCTTATATATGCATATATATATATATATATATATATAAAAGCAGTAAAAAGGCCACAGAATGATCCAGGCCGAACTAAAATGTATATATATATATATATATATATATATATATATATATATATATATATATATATAGACAGAAAAGTAGTCAACCAAGACTGGGAAGATAACCCAGTGTGGTGAATGTTGCTTATATATGCATATATATATATATATATATATATATATATATATATATATATATAAAAGCATAAAAGTACCACGAATTTGACATCCAGGCTTGACTGAATTGAAAAATTAGTATATATATACAGTTAAATATATACAAAAAAAGCCAAACCCGGACTGAGAAGATAACCTAGTCCGGTGAAGTTTCTCAACACGAAGATATTAGTATATGAAAGCTGCTGGAAGCGACGGATCATCAATTCGAGTTGTTAAAATGCCAAAAAATGCGTTTAGGTACTAAAATGTACCAAAAGTTAACAAAATCGGCCACGGAACTGAGTTCCGGGCATATTTAGAAAACAAAACTTGATATGCAAGTGTATAAAAGTGCGAATAAATAATAATAACTTTCTGATCGTAAAAATACTCACAATGGACTTCTACAAGGGATTTTTGCCAAATCGTAGGCTTTAAACGTCCAAATCTATCGGTTATTTTCTGATATGTGGTAGTATGTGGGTATATCTACGTGGCAGAGTGAAAAAATTAGGGTTTGGAAGACAAGAAAATAGCTGGAAAACCAAACGGGCAGGGGTTCAGAGCGTTTCTGAATTCTTAAATGAGTTGGGGGTCACCACTTATTTATAGACCCGAGAGCCTCCACTCTACCTACGACATCAGCAGGTAGAGATGCATTCCATGTGGCATGGGCCCCGAGGCGGGTTCTATCATCTCAAAGTACGTGCACTCCGAGCAACGCTAGGTCAAAGTTAAAACTTTCTAACTTTTGATCGGAGCGTCTGTTGAGGCGTGTTGTACCTTTATGGAAAGCCCTCGCCGAGAGTGTCATAATGACATTGGATAAAACATTTTCGTGTCCAAGAAGACGGGTTCATAACCAGGTTTTTGATTCTCCGCAGTTTGTCTGTTGAGCTGTCTTGCGTTGTTTGCACTTGGGATCATCGTAATGGTTTGTTCTGACCTTAATGGCATCAATTCAGCTTAAGTTTGACCGAATCAACTTAGAGTTGATAAAATGATCGTTTTGCCCTTCCCGGAGTTGCCCTTAGTGTCGGCATGGCCTTTGGTTGACTTCCTGGAGTTGTTTCCAAGAATTGGATCCCATTCGAATATGTTTGTCCTCATTGTTGTCTCTGAGGTAGACTTTGTTATTCCAAGTTTTCCTCTGGAGATGTTGTGATGCTTCAGGATTATTTCTGAAGTTGACCTGTCCTCCCGGGTTGAGACCGGGGATGACCTGTACCTCTTGGGTTGAGATCGGGGCTGACCTGTACCTCCCGGGTTGAGATCAGGGCTGACCTGTACTTCCAGATTGAGATCGGGTATGATCTATACCTCTCAAGTTGAGATCGGGGCTGACCAGTACCTCCCAAGTTGAGACTGGGGCTGACCTGTACCTCTTGGGTTGAGATCGGGGCTAACCTGTACCCCCCGGGTTGAGAACGGGGCTAACCTGTTCCCCCCATATTAAGACCGGGGCTGACATGTACCTCCTGGGTTGAGATCGGGGCTGATTGGACTTCCCGGTATTGAGATCGGGGTTGATTTAATGGCCCGATATTGAGACCGGGGTTGAGTTGACGGCCCGGTATTGAGATCAGGGTTGAATTGATGACCTGATATTGAGATCGGGGTTGAGTTGACGGCCTGGTATTGAGACCGGGGTTGAATTGATGACCCGATATTGAGACCGGGGTTGAGTTGACTGCCCGGTATTAAGACTGGGGATGAGGTGACGGCCTGATATTGAGATCGGGGTTGAATTGATGGCCGGGTATTGCGATCGATGTTGAATTGACGACCCAGTATTGCGACCGTGGTTGAGTTGATGACCCGGTATTGAGATCGGGGTTGAATTGACGGCCCGGTATTGCGATCGGGGTTGAGTTGATGACCCGGTATTGAGATCGGAGTTGAGTTAACGGCCCGGTATTATGACTGGGGTTGAGTTGATGACCCAGTATTGAGATTGGGGTTGAGTTGACGGCCCGATATTGAGACCGGAGTTGAGTTGACGGCCCGGTATTGAGACCGGGGTTGAGTTGAAAAGACAATCTTTCCCTCCTACAGTGTTAGTAACAGGGAAAGGAAATTTTGAGTGTCTACAGATGCCCCTTTTTATCATGTTCATGTAATGCAGTGAAATGAATATGATAAAGATTAGTAGACACGGAAAATGCAAATGCAAAGGCAAAGCAATGCATGGCAGGATACGCGATGAATGTTAGATACCTTCAAGGGGGTAGGGTTATCACTGATTGATTACGGTAGTTTCTGCTGGAGATAACGTTACCCGTGATAACCCTTGTTGTAGCATTATCAGCCGGTTGCTGGTAGGACATCCACTGACAAGTCATCAGAGTTAGGCTGCTATCACAGATTGTTCTTGTTACTTTCTGTTGGGGATATCACTAATAGGCTACCGCGAACTGTTTTGTCACTTTCTGCTTGGGATGACGTCATTCATGATAGCCTAGGTGAATTCTTGGTTTGAGACCAAGGGTTTTCCCTCATTCGTCGATATTCTTCGCGAGAGCATATTTCCTTTCGGTTGATGTTGTTGTATATTTCTGAAGGCCCTCCGCTGGGGATATATCTTTGTTGCAGATTTATCTCAGTGGGCGTTTCTGATGCTTATCCTGACGATAATTTACACCGGTAGTTGGCAACAAGGGTTTGAATCACCAATCCTTCTTAATGCTCCCTCTGAGGATGTGTATAACAGATTCCATCAACGGGGATGGATTATTATATTGCTTCCGTCACCGGATCCCTTCTGATGCTTAGTTAGGGTTGAGCCAACAGCTGAACTGTCTCGGTTTGTACCCGACACTTCGTTAGGGTTGAGCCAATGGCCAAACTATCCTCGATCAGTACCCAACGCTTCGCTGGGGTTGTGCCAACAGTTGAACTATCACCGGTCTGTACCCGACGCTTCGCTGGGTTTGAGCCAACGGCTGAACTGTCATCAGTCAGTACCCGATGCTTCGCTGGGGTTGTGCTAACGGCTGAACTGTCATCGGTCAGTACTCGACGCTTTGCTGGGGTTGTGCCAATGACTGAACTGTTATCGGTCAGTACCTGACGCTTCGCTGGGGTTGAGCCAACGGCTGAACTGTCTCGGTCTATACCCGACGCTTCGCTGGGGTTGAGCCAACAGCTGAACTGTCATCGGTCAGTACCCGACGCTTCGCTAGGGTTAAGCCAACGGCTGAACTGTCACTGATTTGTACCTGACGCTTCATTGGGGGTTGAGCCAACTGCTGAACTATCACCGGTCTGTACCCGATGCTTCGTCGGGGTTGGGCCAGCGGCTGAACTATCATCGGTCTGTACCCGATGCTTCGCTGGGGTTAGGCCAACGGCTGAACTATCACCGGTCTATACCCGATGCTTCGCTGGGGTTGTGCCAATGGTTAAACTGTCACCGGTCTGTACCCGACGCTTCGCTGGGGTTGGGCTAACGGCTGAACTGTCACCGGTCTGTATCCTACGCTTCGAAAGTGGCAGTTTTTGGCAGTTTTGCGTAGTTTTTTGGCAGTTATTCAGCATTCTTCATCATTGATCCCCAGACATTACTTCAGGATGAATACCAAAGGTTTTTAGAGAGTTCCCCTTTCTGTCAAGATTCAACTGCTTAAACGCAGTATTTCAGGACAAACCGCTCAATCGCATAGCGATTTTTCTTCAGATTTAACTTGGCAGCTCATATGAACTCCATTTTAACTAGAATTAAACCGAGTCGAAGGGAGCAGGACCCACCCTGGGGAGCAGCAGGTAGAGGTACGGCAACCGCAGGTGGGCCCGCTTCTACCTGTGGCTTTATATTTATTGCGGGAGTTCATTTGAAATCAGTTTCATTTCGAGTTTCAAACGGAATTCAATCTTCTTTTTCAGATCTACAGAGTTCGGGTAGCCTTTTTCAGATTTCGTCAGTTCCCACGCGTTCAGCGTATCGCAGGTAACGTTTTACGTTTTTTTCACAAGTTTTAACCATTAAAAGCATGTAAACCACGTAGGGTGCTTTCAGACGCTATGTATGAAAAATATATGCCTATGTGACCTGCTAAAAATTTTCTAACTTCATATGTATGCATATATTACTGTAATCCACATTTTGACGTAAGAAAATTTAGATTCTGAGACAGTCATATTTTGCTTTTTTTTTTTTTTTTTTTTTTTTTTATCAATTTACTCATCCTTTTTTAGGCCTAGTGAGCCTGGATTTTCAACTAAAAATGTCCATGGTAATTTGGATACCATGTGAGGTTTACTGTTGATTTTATTTCATAAATATAAATTGTTCTTGTTTTTGGGCAGGTGTGCTACAGAATGGCCACCTAGACATGCCTGTGTGCATGCGGACAGTCCATTTTACAAAGGAGACTCTAGCGAATTTTTTTTAAAAGCCCGGGCATTTAATAAAAATGTAATTTTGACTCTACTGGGGATTTTTGACTGACCCGTGCACATTTTAAGACTTAGAAATGCATAAAATACTGATTTAAATTAATAAGCCACAGATTTTAGGCTTACCACACCCTTTCTATAGTGATTTGGAGACTTTGTCCAGGTGATGGATAGAGACAGACCCGGCAGTGCTAGCAGGGTAGTTTCAGGAATTAGATAGAGGCGAGCTTCTGATGTTCCTCAGCCACGTCTAGCTCGGCCACCTCGCAGATTAGCAGAGTCGGTGATTCGTCCAGCCCAGGACGAGCCTCCGATTGATATAGATGATGAGGAGGCTCCTTTTGCTGCTCTTGCCTCTACTCTGGCCCCACATGCGAAGCTTCATGGCATCGTTGTGCCGACCCAGGAGTTGCTGGGACACTTGAGTCATCATCCATCGAGATTTCTCCATGCCAACGAGGTGACTTAAAGTTTTCTTCTTTCTGGATTTTTCTTTCTTTCTTTTGCCATTCTCGGGGCACAGGTTTTTTGACATGGGTTGGTTTTTGATGCAGGTTCCCGGCTTTATGCAGCCTCAAGGGAACTGGTTCAACGTGCATTCTCTTTATGACACTCTGCACCAGGATTATAGGGACATTGTTAATGGCTGGGGGTTTTAGGCCTTCTTCTCTATTCTTCTCCGCCATTGCCCCTGGGGGTATATGAGGGTTCTGTCTGAGCGCTGGTTCCACCAGACTCAGTCCCTTCATTTATTGGATTGTGAGATGATGATGATCCCTACGAACTGGAGGTTCATCACCGGCATCGAGTTCGAGGGTGAGCCAGTGTCTGTCGTGGCTGACATCACACCCACTGCTGTTCGATCCTTGCTGGGAGTTCCTGCGATGGTGATCAAGGGTCGAACGGTCCGATCAGGTCCCTTGAGCATAGATGCCCAGAGTGGGGCTTTACTTGAGCCTCTGCCTGATGGTCAGAGGGTTAGGGATTGCATCCTGAGTCGATTGTTTTTGGTAATCATCAGGGGTTATTTTGTGGTGGATAACTCATCGACTGTGTCCTTCGCCCTGGTCAGTGCTACCCGATATGTAGAGCACCTCAGTGACTTTGATTGGGGTTCCTACACCTTTGCCTATTTTCTACGAGGTATGTGCATGCTTTCGGAGCGTTTGACAGAGGCTTGGTTAGGGTTCTACCCATTTTTGCTGGTGAGTACATCTTTCTTGTACCTTTTTAATTTATGTATTTACATTTGTCAGTCTTAGTCACTGAGGACTTTTGATATTTATATGGCCAGTTCTGGGTGTATGAGAGGCTTCCTTGCCTACGGCCTGCCACTACTTTAGGTCTAGAGACCTATCCCCGGGGACGGCGTTGGCATCACTCCACTTTGACGGAGGTCCCTGTTGCTGAGGGCTTTACTCATTCCCGCCTGTAGTTGGAGCTTTTGACAGCCGGAGCGATCTCGTGGATCCCATATACATTTGAGTTTTTGACTATTGGATTTGAGGGAGGCTTCCCCACTGGTTGGGAGTTTGCATTGTCCACCCGCTGAGTCCCATATTTGATAGAGTGAGGCTGGGAGCTCTATCTAGGAGAGCGATCTATCAGGAGTATTACAGGGCAGATCTGCATTCCCATTATTCCTCCTGCTTGGCATCATTGGCCATTAATCCAGCCACTGACAAATATCCCTATGGAGGGCGTAAACAGCTTTGCCCTATCAGAGGGCCCTTATAGCTAGGAGGCATTCAGCAACTGGTGGAGCCCTCGCGTGATTGGAGCTCAGACTCGTGCTACCCAGTTTACGGCAGACATGGTGCCTGGGTCTGTGATGATGACAGACTGAATAACTTGCCTCAGGGAGTCGACCCATTTGGACCAGATCACAGGGCTGACCCAGCAGTTGGAGAGAGCTCATTTATTCATCAAGCATCTTGGCAGAGATCTGTCAGAGGCATCTTCTTTTGGCCCTTCTAGCTCAGGAGCGGGCCTCCCATCAGGTCCATTTTCTAACATTTTTGCAGGGGCTAATCCTCCCTTGTACCGCCCAGACTTGCTTGAAAGCCGTGACTTTGTGTCCATAGAGGAGATGGAGCAAGTTAACCACCTGAGTGTAGATATTTTGGATCTTTTTGGATAGCTATTGTAGCTATATCTTTTGGTCGGCCACTATTTTGGCTGTTTGGGTGGCTGTGCCCCATTTTGATAGACCACTGTTATCAGTTGGGTGGTGGTGCCCCATATTCCTGTACTTTTTATTTTTCTTTGTATTATCAGACATGGATGATGCTTGAAGTAGATAGTTTATTATAGATATGCATGATATTTCATATCTATTGCATCATATTTTATATTTATCATCATGCATGTATTATGTCATGTGTATGCATTTAGATAGATGAGTTCAGATTTGACCCCTAGATGGTCTTGTGATACGGTGATACAGATGTTGTCATCTACTGTTAGCCGTATCGAGCACTCGCCACCATCTGTTGTGGCATCATCCTTGAGATCCCAGCTAGAGGGACAGTGGATCAGATACTGGGGCATTCGTTGGCCCTTGTAGACTTTCAGGTGCCATACAGGTTTATAGATGGCATCTTATCCTGTTGGATACCCGATAGATAGGTCTTTCACTTTGGGCATCATGAGCTGACTCTGACCCTTGAGGAGTACTAGCGGTTTACTGGCTTAGCTTTAGAGGTGCCTTGCGCTCGTACGACGATCAGTGATATGAGGAGATTTTTCCGACCCCAGGGGTATTGCTTCACCCGTGAGGTAGCCACATCTTACTCCTTCCAGCCCGCGGAGTGCTCAAATGCGGGGTTATGGTCAGCATTTCTGTTTGACATTTCGCATCCATTCTTGATTCTGCCCTGCTCAGGGCTAGTTTCCCCCTATAGCTTCATCACCCATGCATCTGGCATAGACTATTTACCCTTAGCGGGATTGAGGGGAGTGACTACTTATCATCCTCTGGCTGTTATGGGCCAGTTCGATCAGTTTCAGAACCTGCATCAGTTCGAGGGGGTTATTGATCAAAGGATGTTAGCTTCGTCTCTATCATCTACTGATTTAATCCGAGTGTATGATTGTTGGACTCATAAGGAGAGGGCTGATTTCCCCAATAGCCATCCGGGCCGTTCTCCAGAGTACTCAGCATGGTTAGAGATAGATATAGCATCCGCTGCATTCATCTAGTCAGCTCTGATAGTGGATTCAGACGAGGAGGAGCCCATGGAGGATCCTGAGTCTCCTACTGAGGATGAGTTATTCATGGGTCTGACAGCAGCATTAGTTAGTGACTCACCGATTATTCTTGTAAGGACAGATCTAGCTTTGGCAGACTCACTAGCTAGGATGACTTTTGAGAGAGATCAGGCTAGAGCACTGATGTTGACGCCCCTGTCTGGCAGAGATATAACTTTTGTTAGAGGGATGCGGCTCGAGTTGCTCAGGATATGACATTGATTGAGAGAGATGAGGCTTGATCTTCTTGAGATGCTGCTTTTGTCGATATTGAGGAGACTTTGATTGCCTGGGAAGCAGCTTTTATGGAGAGGGATGAGATCCGATCTGCCAGAGACGCAGCCTATGGGGAGATTGAGGAGGTTTTGATTGCCAGATATGCTGCTTTTGTGGAGAGGGATGAGGCTATAGCTTCCCGGGATTTCCACATTACTGATAGTACTGCTCTCCAGTCTTATACTCATGGTCTAGTTACTGACATGAGTGCATATATGGATGATCACAGTGCCACACTGCAGATAACTGTGGATATTTTGACCCATATGGAGGCTGAGGGTATTGCACTTGCAGCTGCTCCTCCATCTTCAGAGAGAGATGCCATGTTGGCACTATTGACCCGCTTATCCATGGGTCTATAAACTAGCTTTGTTTTTCCTGCACATACTAGATCAGCTATTTTTGTCATGTACAGGACACTATGTATATATCAAACAGTATTATATATCAGAGAAATATATTTTGATTCACTTCCCTGTTTGGATATGTATTGTCATTGCTGAGTGATTACCACTTCTTTCATGACTTGCTGTTGTTGATGTATCTTGAGCTTCTCCTTGATGGACTGACTGTGTGATGTCAGAAAGTATCTCAGACAGACCTGCTGACCAAGGAGGCTTGATAGTTTTTAGGTTTTATATTGTTTCGGTGTCTTGGAACTGGTTTTTATTGATTTTTTGTTTTTTCTTGAAGGTCAAACCGCACCATGAATGGCTGCCTACATACTCCTGGGTGGAGGGAGATTAGGTCATTCGTAGTTCAGTTTTTTGTGTGAGATATTTGAAAAGTATCTCTTTTGAGTTTGGTTTGATGAGTTTTTGAGTTTGGTTTAACCGCACCAAAAATGGCTGCCTACGTACTCCCGGGTGGAGGGAGATCAGGTTATTAATAGTTCTAGTTTTTAGTTAAAATCGAACCTGATTTGATTTATAGGTCCATGATGCGGGTATGCATGCGTTTCAGATATAGTACCTTTTTATGGTGTCTTAGTTGATGAGTTGGGGAAATTTGGTTCCGTCCATCTCTTACAATCTGATAGCTCCTCTCGTCAACACCTCCTTGACAATGAAAGGGCCTTCCCAATTAGGGGTGAACTTTCCTTTGGCTTCGTCTTGATTGGCCAGTACTTTCTTCAGCACCAAGTCGTTTTCTTTGAATTATCATATTTGGACTTTCTTGTTGTAGGATTGAGCAATCCTTTGCTGATACAACTGCCCGTGGAAAATGGTCGTAGCCCTCTTTTCATCTATCAGGGATAGTTGGTGGTACCAATCTTGCAACCACTGATCTTCGTCCATCTGAGCGTCGATTAACACTCGCAAGGACTCCATCTCTACTTCTATGGGAAGGACAGCTTCCATGCCATAGACCAATGCATAGGGGGTAGCCCCAGTAGAGGTACACATTGATGCCCTGTATACTAACAGGGTTAGAGGCAGCAGGTCAGGCCATTCTTTGTGATTAGCGGACATTTTCTTCATAATCTTCTTGATGTTCTTGTTGGCCACTTCGACAGCACCATTCCTCTTGGGCCGATAGATGACGGAATTGAGATGCTTGATGTGGAACTTGCTGCATAGTTCTCTCATCATCTTATTGTTCAAGTTTTTGGCTTTATCTGATACGATCACCTCCGATTGTCCATATTGACAGACGATATTATTTCTGATGAAACCAATGATGACCTCTTTCGTGACTTTGGGGAAAGAGGCAGCTTTAACATATTTGGTGAAGTAATCGATCATAGTGAAGATGAATCGATGATCATTAATGGCTTTTGGTTCTACTAGATCGATCACATCCATTCCCCACATAGAGAAAGGCCATGGTGAACTCATGTTGTGTAGCTCATTTGGAGGAGCATGCATGGCATTTCTATGTACTTGGCATTGGTAGCACCTCTTGACGTGGTCATCGCAGTCAGCTTTGAGAGAGATCCAGTAATGTCCTGCTCTTAATATTTTCTTGGCTAGCAGGTGACCACTCATGTGCGGACTATAGACTCCACCGTGGACTTCATCCATCAATCTCTGCGCTTGCTCTTTATCAAGGCACTTAACAGGCTTATTCTAGTATCCCATTTGTATAGTGCATCTCCGCTCAGATAGAACTTCATAGCCATTTTGTGAATCCATTTTCGTTTGGATTAGCTTGCCCCAGCGGGTGTAGATCTATCTCGGAGATATTCTTTGATGTCTTGATACCAAGGCTATTTAATAGGAGGTATTTCATCTGATATGTCTCCAATGTAATTCCCGTATATCGGGGCCTTCTAACTTATGAATTTAATGCAGGGAATCCCACTCCTATTAGATATGTGGATCAAGGAAGCTAACGCCGCCAATACATCAGCGAGTCATTCCTACCCTGAGGAATATGGATGAAGGTTAGGTCTTCAAATTCCAAGGACATTTTGACGACCTGCCGATGATAGAGCAGCAAATGTAGTTCTTTGGCGTGGTATACGCCGGTGGTTTGTATGATAACCAATTCAGAGTATCCAAAGACCAGTAGATGTTTGATACCTATGGATTAGGCTAAATTTAACCCCATTATACAGCCATCATACTCGGCAGTGTTGTTGGTGTTGCAAAATTGAAGTTTGGTAGCCACATGATATTGTTCTCCTGTACCAGAGATAAGGACTGCCCCAGCTCCGGCACCTTCCTGTTAATCGCTCTATCGAAATACATTTTCCATGGTTGGACTGTATTCTCTTGTTAGAGTTGTTGAATTGTCATGATCCCATCATCCGGGAAATAAGTCTCTAGGTGCTCGAACCCTCCTGATGGTGCTTTGGCTAACTGATCTGCAATGCCTTGACCTTTGATGGACTTCTTAGTTACGTAGATAATGTCGAACTGTTGTAGGATCAACTGCTATTTGGACAGTAGACAATTCAACATTGGCTTGTTGAATACATACTTCAGTGGATCCATACGGGATATGAGGTAGGTCATGTGCCCATGGAGGTAATGTTGTAACCTCATGGCGGCCCATGCTAAAGCACAACATGTCTTTTCGATCAGGGTGTACTTCTGCTCACCACTGCTGAACCTTTTATTGATGTAGTAGATGGCTCTCTTCTTGCTACTATCATCTTTTTGTCCCATCATACAACCCATTGCATTGTCATTGAGAGACAAGTACATAAACAGGGGAACTCTGTCCCTTGGGGGTACCAAGACTGGTGCTTTGATTAGCTACTTCTTGATGGCGAGGAAGGCTTTCTGACAATCCTAATTCCATTTGGTGGAGGAATTCTTCCTTAGTAGCTTGAATATGGGTTCACAGGTTGCTGTGAGCTGGGAAATGAACCTGCTTATGAAATTGATCCTTCCCAGGAACCCGCGTATCTCCTTATCTATTTGAGGTACTGGCATTTCAGTAATGGCTTTGATCTTGGCAGGGTCTAGCTCGATGCCTCGATTGCTCACCAGGAATCCCAATAACTTGCCTGATTTGACGCCAAAAGCACATTTGGCTGGATTCAGCTTGAGGTTATACTTACACAACTTATTGAACAGCTTCTTGAGATGGTCAAGGTGATCATCCTCCCTCCAATATTTGATGATGATGTCAACCACATAAACCTCTATCTCCTTATGCATCATGTTATGAAATAGGGCTATCATGGCTCGTTGATATGTGGCTCTAACATTGATGAGGCCGAAGGATAGTCTTCTGTAGCAGAAGGTTCCACAGGGAGTGATGAAAGCTATTTTCTCCCGGTCTTCTTCAGCAACCATGATTTGATGGTAACCAGCAAAGCAATCCAAAAAGGGATCCCTGCTATACTGCATCGTATTGTCGATTAGGATGTGGATGAAAGGTACCGGGAAATTATCCTTGAGGCAGGCTTTGTTCAAATCCCGGTAATCCATGCATACTCGTACTTTCCCTCCGGGTTTAGGTACGGGGACTATGTTTGATAGCCACTTGGGGTATGTTGATACCATGATGATACCGGCTTTGAATTGTTTAATGACCTCTTCTTTAACTTTCAGACTCCATTCAGGTTTTAATTGCCTAAGCTTCTATTTGACTGGCTTGAATCCATCTTTGATGAGGATTCGATGGATGACAATATCAGTAGATAGGCCAATCATGTCTTTATATAACCATGCAAACACATCCTGGAACTGTGTTAGGAGTTCAATTAGGTCGATTTTTTGGTCTAGTGTGAGGTCTATGCCTATCTGGATTTCTTTGATGTTTTCGGAGGTTCCTATGTTGATAGTGGTGGTTTGGTCGAGATTTGTTTTGGGTTTGTCTTTGACCCATTCTTTGATCTCCTCGGGCACCTCATAGTCATCTTCCTCCTCTTGATCAATATCCATTAAGTCGAAGTTCAGTTCTACATCAAAGTTGTAGTCACTGTGATAGGTTGGCATCTCATCAGCACTGCCAAATAAATCCAACTCTGGAGTCCTGAAAACAAAAATGCTTTCACCTTAATATATACAACTACTTAAATATACGAAGCATTTGGCAAAACATGATAAAAGTTACTGCTATAGCTGTGCAATCAAAAGTAAGCAGTAAATGAAAGCATGTTACAGGGCAGATGGACTCTCTGCCTTTTTTACCCTTTTTGACTGAGGCAAGGGACGCTGCTCCAGTTATCCAGTGTTAGATCCTCATGAACAGGCAGGATCAAGGAATTGTGCTCGTCTTCCTTGTCTCGTATAATGATCGAGACATCCTTTAAAATAGGGCTGGGGTTTTTCTTTGAACTGTCCCCCTTTCCTTTCTTGATGTGAGGAATTTGAATCTGATCCTCGTCGTTACTGTCCGGGATCTCATCATTTATACCCTCGTAGTTTATGATAACCCGCATGTTAGCAAATGGTTCTTGTCCTTCATACAGGATCTTTTCTTTTCCCTTTTTGCTATCACCTTCAGGCTTTGGGGATTTCCTTTCCCCGGCTGGTATGATTGGAAGAAATAGCTTGGCTGATATCACAGTAGGAATCTTCCTCATTGGCTTTACAAAGTCAACATCAGTGAGATTCGACAGTAATATGGTGAAAACATGAGCCTTAGGGTGCTTATGTGGGTTCCGGCGGCTTGACCTGGATGAATAACCTAATCCGGCTCTCCCTGTTTGGCTCGGGATTTGGAATGGACTTGTAATACCTTGTTGATTCTTTCCTAACCCGTCTCCGGGTTGGAAACCTAAAGATACCATCTCTTGACCTACTGTCATCGCTTCAGGGGAGACTTTAGGCTTCAAGGATGGTGCTTCGATAGGTAGATACTGAGTATCACTCACCTCCAGGGCTTGAAAACTAGCAGGTTCAATTCCTGCATCCAGGCTGATCACAGGCATATCTCCCTGTATGTAGACAGGGTATTTTGATTCGGCATTCACCGTGATTAGGTTGTCGTTGATAATGTATTTGAGTTATTGATGGAGGGTGGATGGCACTGCCCCTGCCATGTGGATCCATGTGCTACCCAATAACAAGTTGTATCTAGTTGCGATGTTGTGCACCTGAAAGGACACATAGAAAGTGTGCGGACCAATCTCTAGTGGAAGCTCTATTTCTCCCATAGCTTGTCGGCGAGATCCATCGAAAGCCTGGATGACCACATGATTGGTTTTGATCCGGTTCGGGTTAATCTTCATTCTCTCCAGGGTATCGTAGGGACAAATGTTGAGGGATGATCCTCCATCTATGAGCACACCTTCGGTCACATACCCGGAAGACATCACTGCTATGTGTAATGATTTGCAATGACCCGTCCCTTCTGTAGGTATATTAACGTTAGTGAAAGATATCACATTATTGTTGAAAATGTGTTCTACCACGTGACAGAATTTCTTGGCATCCACGGTATATGGCAGATGGGCTTTTTCCAGTACTTTCAGCAGAATGTTGTGATGATCCATTTATGATAGGACCAGGTCTCGGATGGACATTTGCTTGGGTGCATCTTTTAGGCTCTACACCACTTTGATTTCATTGTGTCCCATTTTACTGAGGAACTTTTTGATTCTCTCTTCAGCCACCTTTTCTTTAGCTTTGATGATTGGTTTGATCACCCGTTGAGGCATGTACAATGGATTATCCTTTGGTACAGTGGCAATGTTGTTGGAGGTGGAACCTTCATCATTCCCGTAGTTCCACGGGACCCTCTTCAGACTAATAAGTGGATACTGAGGTCTGAATGGCAAGATTAAAGGCTCGGGTGCGGCCACCTTCACAGGATTTTATGTTTCTTGGACTCCTTTCCATGGCAGTACTAAGGGTGTGAGGGTTGGTTCATTGTTACAGGAAACAATAGCCACTATATCCTGATTCCACGTGGTGGGAATAAAGAGAGTGTCTTCATCTGGGAGGCCATAATCCCGATTCTCTTTTATCAATTCACCGTTTTCAATTATGTTCTGAATCAGGTTACAAAGTGCCCAACAATCCTCAGTATCATGGCCGGGTGCATTGGAGTGGTACTAACAAATTTGGGCAGGCTTGAATTTCTTGGATCGAGGGTTCAATGGAGGTAATAAATCTGCAACCATTCCTTCGTTGATTAACATCTGGAGGATTTCCTTCATCGGCTGGTTCAGGTTGGTGAAATTCCTTTGAAATAAGAATTTCCTACCAGCTTGGAAATTCTCATCTTTGGCCATCTTATTGGCCCAGGGTTCATGCTCCTGAGACCGGTAGTGATCCCTCATGGGAATGGGACTGATCTCCGGTGTGGGAGGACTTGCATCAGACTGGTTGGTCTGGTTCATCATCTGTCTGGTGATCTGATGTTGATATGCGACCAGTTCTGCTAACTGTTCGATCTGCTCCTTGATAGACCTAATCTCCTGCTCGATCAGGAATCGCCTTTCCGAGACTTCCCAACTGTCTGGGCTGTTATTGCTAGATGGAGTCAATTCCCCCACATAATGGAGGTATTTGGATCCTTCTCTATTTTTTGTGTTGATCATGTTGACATTTTCCTTTTTGTGTTGAGGGAGGGATTATCCTGCACGTGTGGTTGCTTCGATTTTGTCACCACAATCTCTCCATTGTCAATCAAGTCTTAGATTTTGTGCTTGAGAGACCAATAGTCTTGGGTGTCATGGCCCGAAGATCCAGAATGGTAGGCACACTTCTTGCTTGGGTCAAAATTCCATCCACCAGTGTTGGTTGGTGGAAGGAGTTGCACAATCTTTTTTTGTGCAGTTAATAGTTTCAGCACATTCTTGAGTGAATCCCCTAATAGGGTGAATGTTCTCCGATATTTGGCCTCCATAGTCTTTTGAAATGGAGGTCAAAGGTTGAGCTGAAGCTTAAAAAGGGGTATAGTTCCTCCTTTGAATGGGCATATTGTTTGACTCGCCCCTTGGATTCTGTCCTTGCAATACTAAGGAGACTTCTTCATCTTTCTTCTTATGTGTTCTCCAAGGATTACTCCCATAACTTTCGGACTGGATATGTTCCGCAATGGCTTCCAAGGCAGTCAGGTTCTTTATCTTCCCAGACTTCAATCACATTTCAGCCATTTCACCGTGCTTGATCATTTCCGAGAATGTTTTCCTATGCCTACTAGGACCCTCTCGTAATATGGAGCATCTTGAATATCGATGAAGGTCATGACTATCTCAGACTCAGTCAAAGCTGGGGTGACTTGTGCTGTAACCCTTCTCCAGCGTTGAGCATATTCTCTGAATGACTCAGAAATTTGTTTCTTAATTTTTATAATCTGGTATCTGTCTGGAGCCAGCTAAGATTGGAAACTGTATTGACCGAGGAAGGAATGGGCCAACTCTTCCAAACTGTGAATTTTGGAGTTGTCTAGACGGGCGTACCAGGCTCTAGCCTCTCCGGTCAGACTCTTCTGAAATAACTGCATTCAAAGTTTCTCATCCTATGCATAGGATCCGAGTTCTCCAATGAATAATTTCAAGTGGGTATAAGGGTCTCCCAATCCATCGTATTTCTCAAAATCAGGAGTTCTAAATTTTTTGGGATAACGAGCCCTAGGGAATATACAGAGGTCTGAATAATTGATACTTCCAAATGCCCCAGTCCTTTGATAGACTGGATGGTTTCTTCCATCTGCTATACTTTCTTTAGAATGTCACCATCTTCTTGTTCTTTGTTGAGGGTGGTGATTTCAGGGGTTTTGTTGGTTGTGTCTTAGTTTTATGGTCCAGGAATTTGAGTCTCAGCTTTTTCGGTCTCTTGACTGCCACCACTACCACCGGGTGTTCCTGGTTTTGTGTGAGCTTGGGTTTGCTTCCCTTTAAGAGCTTTACTTTGTTCTCTCAGGAAATTGGCCAATTCGGCTATCTGATTCTTCAGTTCTTCGAACTCTTCCCTAGAGACAGGGGTGGATTTTGGTTGAGCACTGGAAGTCATGTTCGTGGATGGACTTAGTGCTTTCTTAGACTTAGATCTAGTGACAGGACCAATTTTTCACCTACAACAAAACGTAGGCGTGTCAATATCTTGAGGTAGGTTGGGATAGGATGCATGTCATGATGTGTTTTTGTGGTTTTTTAATCTTATCCTGCAAAACAGAGGTAAGTTGTTTTGATAACAGGATGACAAGATGTATATAACAAGGAATGTAAAATTTTTTATTATGGTATTTACATTGTACTCCTTTACATTGGAATTGAAAACTTGATATTGAATTGAAAGAGGAAGGCATGAAGAAGTTTCCCATCGGATTTGGTTAATCAGAGGCTGACCTATCTTAGGCTACTCTTGATAATAGTGTGCATACAAGCCAATCATGGATGATGATAAAGCACGTACTTTGTAAACAATCTTATTTATTTATTAATAAAATATTCATTTATTAAAGGCATTTAATTATCTACATGGTGCTGTTTTTATAATATGTAAATAACCCATAGTTTTAAGTAATGCTTTTAGAATCATGATGATGATCATGCTAATGAGATCTAAATTCTTAGAAAGCTCTAAAACTAAAATAGTTCCCAATCGTGGGATTACTAAAAAGGGGATTAGTAAATCCGGATAGATTGGTACATATGTTGCTTGCTCATTGGATGAGGATGATTGATCTCATGATCATTTGTGTGGAGACACTAAAGTAAGTATGTAGGTGCTTATTGGAGAATAAGTTCACTGAACGTGACTCGCTATGGAATACCTAATGGAGTTTTACTCGCCTGTCAATAGGAATTCCTAATGTGATAGTAGTACAAGTGATCCTTGGACTTGAGATCATCATAGTATCTTGTATGTAATGAATTATACTTTGACTTATTCATTAAAGTCCTTTAGGGTATATAAAAGGGTATGCTTGGGTATAATGAGTTACATATGGAGATAATGAATGATCAATAAAGAATCTACCACCTCTAGTAAAAGAGGAGATATATCCTATGTGATTCGTTAAATGACAACCCAGGAATCCTTGGCCAAGGTAAAATGAAATTAGAAAGGAGTTTCTAATTTGCATTATTTGGAGCTGTGCATTTTCTAATCGAAATACATATAATTAAATAAAATAAGACTTGACAGTAAATTCATGTCTTATATTTAATTGGGATATTGTATGGTGGAAGGATTCAATTGTATGGTAACTATTTACTCACAGGTTCTTTTATGATTAATGTTGAAATCTATATTATCTGGAAAGTCGTTGATCGCTAGGGAGGCTTATCCCTATTGTAGAATAAATATTATTTATTTAAATAGATTATTAGTTTAATTTATTTATTTAAATAAGATTAGAATTGTTCTAATTGATTTATTCACAACCGGTTTAATATAGAGAACCTAAAGGGTCACACCATAAAAGGAAGAATAATTATTTAAGAAGGTAATGGCATAATTGTAATAATGCATTAAGTGTAATTAATTTAATCTATAATGATAGATTAAATTAAATAGCTTAATGTTTATTATTTAATATTTTGGAAATATTAAATATAAATTAATAAGAGTCTTATTAATATTATTACAATTATTATTATTTTAATTTCTAAAGGAGTTTAGTAATTAATTTAATATTAGTACTCTCATTTATTCCTAATAAGATTAGGAGATAAATTAATTAAATAAATTTAATTAATTATTCCCCATGTGGTGGGAAGCCTAAATTAATTAAAGGAGTTTAATTAATTAAAAGAAATCCCATGTCTAATAGGATTAGAAGGGTTGACCAATATCTATATAAGAGGAGTCTTATAATAGATATCGGTTGATGAAATTCCAATTGTTGGAGAGTACTCATTTTCTATAGAGGATAGAAAACTAAGGTTTAGCCAAACACCCTCCTTCTTGATAATTTCTCTTCTTTGGTGGATCACCTCTAGAGGCCAAACACTTGGGTGGCTAACGTTGATCAAAGGAAGGAATCTAACCCGGAAATTCAAGGAGATCACGAAGAACAAGGAGTTGAACTAGTACCTGTGGAAGCTTCGTTCTACAAGGGTATGATTCCATAACTTCTTATTTATCGTTTTAAATTAATAATTTGCATAAAGGATGATCCGGATAATGGTTTTGTAGAATTTTTTTTAAACTCTGATATACCATGCTTCCGCTAATTTTTACAATTTGATTGCATCACGATTTCGTACAAACCCAACAGTGGCATCAGAGCCAAACCTTTATGCAATTATTAATTTATTTTTGATTTCATATACATATGGGTATATAATTAAAATAATTTATTGGGCATAATTTTATTGTATAAAATTATTTTTTTTTAAGAAAAAAAAAATGTCGTTTTTTTTTTGGGACGAATCAGAATTTTTTTTTTGGGTGCTAATCTTGAATTCTGCAAAGAAAAGGTGTTGTCTCTTTCTTACTCCAAAAAGAAGATGACCCATCAATAAATAACTCTTTTAATAAACCTGCAGGACTCTTTTAATAAAAGAAGGTGACTTCTTTTTAAAAAATAAATGTGAATTTTTATTATATATATATATATATATATATGATATATTTATATATTATATTCTAAATAATTTTATAATTAAAATAAAGAGTTTATTTTAATCTTGAAATTGGATTTCATGCAATTTAAAATTGCCCATTAAATGATACTCATATATATTTGAAATGTTTTAATTCATGAGATGAATATTTATTTATTGATATATATGGTGATATGTATGATAATAAATGGGGATTGATTATGGACTATTTGACCAATGTGATTGAATTTTATTTTAGTTAAATGCTTGAATGAATGAGTTTTATTAAATGGGGTCTGTGTACCTCGTCTTCTCTAATTTTTTTTTCTTGATGTAAAATTCTATCTCCCTCCTATGTACTTCCCCTTGACTGCTGATCAAGGTTTCTATTTAAATTAAATAGTTTAATGTAATAGAAATAGTTAGAATTATCTTGAAGAAATTGGAGACCAAGGAGCAAGGAGCGCGTGAAGACCCGTTTGTATGGAGCCCGGTTTAAATGTAATAGTTATATTTAAATTTAAATTCTTGCACTCCGAGGTTTGACCTTTTGGTTCACTTGGTGGCTCTAGTGAACCAAACTAGAATAAAAGTCCATTATCAATCCGGGTAGAATATAATATTCTATATTGCATGCTAAATATTATATATATTATATTTTATGCAAACATGCTTCGCATGTTTAATAAAATGACGCGTATTTTATATATATATATATGTGCATGTGCGCTAAACAAGATGAGACAAATAATAACAAACCCCTCAAAGAAATAATATTAAGTCCGAAGCGTTCAAATGATATTTGGAATATCGAACGTCGCCTTCTAGCATGATAAATTAATAGAGTATTAAATATTTAATATGAGCTTGTTGTGCTATCCACAAGGCGAGTATTGTGTATTTAAGATGTTAATTAATCACATTTGATGCTTATCAAGAAAATTGAACGATCTAGTCTTGTTGTGCTATCCACAAGGACGAAAATTTTTCTTTTTTGAATTTATAGAAGTGCTAGGCTGGACTTAACTTAAATCATTTTAGTTCGGATGTACACACACTTGACCATTATGATTTAAGAGGCAAAATAAAAGGAGTTATATAGTGATGTAATTGACAAGAGTTGTCTACCTATTTATTTGTATATCGCTTGTTGTGCTATCCACAAGGTTATATACATTTGAAATGGGATCCTTATTCTCACTAGCAAATCTTTAATTAGATGTTGCCGAACTATATAAGTGAGGGTAATATAGTTTGATAAAAATAGTGGGAGATACCAATTTAAAATAAAGACCTAAATTTATTTTGGTATGCAAAATTAATAAAATGAATGTTTGCTAAAATGCTGTTTTTCACATGCAGAATTTTAAAAATGTCAAAATCACTAATTTCACTGCGAAGCATACTTGATGCTAATAAGCTTACCGGGCCGAATTATACGGACTGGCTAAGAAATCTGAGAATAGTTCTCACTGCTGAAAAGATTTCTTATGTCCTAAACTCACCTGTCCCTAGAACTGTTCTAGAAACAGCCTCTGAGGAAGAGATTGCCACCATTGTAAAGTGGCAAGATGATGCATCTGTGGCTCAATGCATCATGCTCGCATCTATGAATAACGAGCTTCAGCGTCAGCACGAAAACATGGATGCTCCTACTATGTTGATTCATCTCAAGGAGTTGTATGGTGAACAAAGTAGGACTGCTAGATATGAGATATCTAAGGAGCTCTTCCGATCTCGGATGACCAAGGGCAAAGTGAACATAAAGGAACAAAAGAAATCTGATCCAGCTAGCAAAGGAATGTGCTTCCATTGCAACGAGCCGGGTCATTGGAAGAGGAACTGCAAGAAGTTTCTGGCAAAGAAGAAGCTTGGAGAAGCTTCGACTTCCAATCAAGGTTTGTTCATGATTGAAATTAATTTTTCAGAAAGTCAAAATTCTACTTGGGTATTGGATACCGGCTGTGGTTCTCACATATGTAATAATGTGAAGGGACTGGTCAGAAGTAGAAAGCTGAACAATGATGAGGTGATCCTACGAGTGGGGAATGGAGCAAGAGGTTGCTGCATTAGCTGTAGGAACTTATTATTTAGCAATGCCTTCGGGCAAGTCCATTTATCTTAATAATTGTTATTATGTTCCGAATATTATTAAAAATATTATTTCAATTTCTGTATTGGATATGGAAGGATTTAACGTTGTTATAAATAACAATAGTTGTTCTATTTATAAAGACGATGTTTTATATGGTGTTGAAAATTTGCGAAATGGACTTTATACACTTGACTCACAAGAAAATATTTTTCAAATTGAACAAACTAAGAAAAGGAAAAGAGATGATATTAATTATTCCTACATGTGGCACTGTAGACTCGGTCATATCAATGAAACAAGATTATCCAAGTTGCATAAAGATGGGCTCCTTGAGTTATCTGATTATGAATCATATCCAACTTATGAATCTTGTCTCATGGGTAAAATGACTAAATCTCCTTTTAGTAGAAAAGGAGAAAGAGTTACAGAGTTGTTGGCATTGATTCACACAGACGTTTGTGGACTTATGACAACAAGTGCACGGGGTGGGTATTCTTATTTTATTACTTTCACTGATGATCACTCAAGATTTGGATATGTGTATTTAATGAAATACAAGTCAGAATCATTTGAAAAGTTCAAAGAGTTCAGAAGTGAAGTAGAGAAACAAACGGGCAAGAGTATAAAGATACTTCGATCAGATCGAGGTGGAGAATACTTAAGCGGTGAGTTTCTCAATTGTCTCAAAGAAAATGGTATAATCTCACAATGGACTCCTCCAGGTACACCACAGTTAAATGGAGTATCTGAAAGGAGAAATCGAACACTGTTGGACATGGTTCGATCCATGATGAGTTTTACCGACCTTCCAATTTCTTTCTGGGATATTCCCTAGAAACGGCTGCTTACCTACTTAACAAGGTACCTACCAAATCCGCCCCAAAGACTCCATATGAGATGTGGAAATGGAGGAAACCAAATCTTAAGCATGTTAAGACTTGGGGTTGCCCAGCTTATGTCAAAAAGTTTGAAAATGATAAGCTACAGACTAAATCCGATAAGTGTAGATTTGTGGGATACCCTAAAGAAACTATAGGATATTATTTCTATCATCCAACTGATCAAAAGGTGTTTGTTGCGAAACATTCTGCCTTCTTGGAAAAGGAGTTTATCCATGAAGGGGTCAGTGGGAGTAAGATATATCTTGAAGAAGTTCAAGAACCACAAATTACCACGGATCAAAGTCAGGTACCTGACCAAGTAGAAGAACCTACTATACCACACCCTGTTCGTAAATCTGGAAGAGTACCGAAGATACCTGAGAGGTATGGATTCGTTATAGAGGATGACGATGAGGTACACATCATGAATGATGATGATCCATTGAATTACGAACAGGCTAAGTAATAAAGACTCAGGAAAATGGCTTGAAGCTATGAAATCCGAAATGGACTCCATGTATGAAAACAAAGTATGGACTTTGGTTTCACCACCTGAAGGCATTAAGCCTATTGGGTGTAAATGGGTCTTTAAAAGAAAGACTGGAGCGGACGGCAAGGTAGAGACCTATAAGGCCCGACTGGTTGCAAAAGGTTTCAAACAAAGACAAGGAGTTGACTATGATGAAACCTTTTCACCAGTAGCTATGCTCAAGTCCATTCGAATTTTGCTTGCGATTGCAGCTTATAACGACTATGAGATCTGGCAGATGGACGTGAAAACGGCCTTCCTCAATGGGAAACTTGAGGAGGATGTGTATATGACACAGCCAGAGGGATTTGTTTCAAAGGTTGGAACAAATCAAGTCTGTAAGCTGCAACGATCCATTTATGGATTGAAGCAAGCTTCTCGTAGATGGAACATTCGTTTTGATAAGACAATCAAAGAGTTTGATTTTATCAAAAATGACGATGAACCATGTGTGTACAAGAAGGTTAGTGGGAGCGCAGTTTCATTACTTGTATTATATGTTGATGATATATTACTGATAGGGAATGACATTCCTATGCTACAATCGATTAAAATCTGGTTATCTAAACACTTCTCCATGAAGGACTTGGGAGAAGCATCCTATATTTTGGGGATAAAGATCTATAGAGATAGATCTAAAAGGATGCTTGGTTTATCCTAAGGAACGTACATTGATGCAATGCTAAAGAGATTTAGCATGGAAGATTCCAAAAGAGGACTCATACCGATGAGCCATGGAATACATCTCTCCAAGAAACAGGCCCCAAAGACATCTGAGGAGAGAGCCCGTATGAGTAAGATCCCTTATGCTTCTGCAATAGGATCTATCATGTACGGTATGATATGTACTAGACCGGATGTTGCTCATGCACTTAGTGTAATGAGCAGATACCAGTCGAATCCAGGAGAAGAGCACTGGAAGGCAGTGAAGAATATCCTAAAATACTTGAGAAGGACTAAGGATATTTTTTTTGTCTACGGTGGGTCTGAATTAAAACTCGAGGGCTTCATAGACTCAAGTTTTCAAACGGACCAAGATGACAGTAAATCTGTTTCGGGGTATATTTTTACCTTGAACGGAGGCGCAATGAGTTGGAAGAGTTCCAAGCAGCAAACAGTTGCTGATTCAGTGACAGAGGCAGAGTATATAGCTGCAAGTGAAGCTGCAAAGGAAGTTGTTTGGATGAAGAAGTTCATAACTGAACTTGGTATGGTTCCTAGCATTGGAGAAGCAGTTCCCGTTTACTGTGACAACACAGGAGCAGTTGCACAGGCTAAGGAACCAAGGTCTCATCAAAAATCTAAACACGTGTTGCGGCGATTTCACTTGATCAGGGAGATCATTGAAAGAGGAGACGTCACCTTGGAGCGTGTAGACTCTCAAGACAACATTGCAGATCCATTTACTAAAGCTTTAACACAACAGCAGTTTGATCGTCACTTAGAGAAGATGGGTATGAGATACCATGGCGATTGGCTTTAGTGCAAGTGGGAGATTGATAATAGTGTGCATACAAGCCAATCATGGATGATGATAAAGCACGTACTTTGTAAACAATCTTATTTATTTATTAATAAAATATTCATTTATTAAAGGCATTTAATTATCTACATGGTGCTGTTTTTATAATATGTAAATAACCCATAGTTTTAAGTAATGCTTTTAGAATCATGATGATGATCATGCTAATGAGATCTAAATTCTTAGAAAGCTCTAAAACTATAAAATAGTTCCCAATCGTGGGATTACTAAAAAGGGGATTAGTAAATCCGGATAGATTGGTACATATGTTGCTTGCTCATTGGATGAGGATGATTGATCTCATGATCATTTGTGTGGAGACACTAAAGCAAGTATGTAGGTGCTTATTGGAGAATAAGTTTACTGAACGTGACTCGCTATGGAATACCTAATGGAGTTTTACTCGCCTGTCAATAGGAATTCCTAATGTGATAGTAGTACAAGTGATCCTTGGACTTGAGATCATCATAGTATCTTGTATGTAATGAATTATACTTTAACTTATTCATTAAAGTCCTTTAGGGTATATAAAAGGGTATGCTTGGGTATAATGAGTTACATATGGAGATAATGAATGATCAATAAAGAATCTACCACCTCTAGTAAAAGAGGAGATATATCCTATGTGATTCGTTAAATGACAACCCAGGAATCCTTGGCCAAGGTAAAATGAAATTAGAAAGGAGTTTCTAATTTGCATTATTTGGAGTTGTGCATTTTCTAATCAAAATACATATAATTAAATAAAATAAGACGTGACAGTAAATTCATGTCTTATATTTAATTGGGATATTGTATGGTGGAAGGAATTGAATTGTATGGTAACTATTTACTCACAGGTTCTTTTATGATTAATGTTGAAATCTATATTATCTGGAAAGTCGTTGATCGCTAGGGAGGCTTATCCCTATTGTAGAATAAATATTATTTATTTAAATAGATTATTAGTTTAATTTATTTATTTAAATAAGATTAGAATTGTTCTAATTGATTTATTCACAACCGATTTAATATAGAGAACCTAAAGGGTCACACCATAAAAGGAAGAATAATTATTTAAGAAAGTAATGGCATAATTGTAATAATGCATTAAGTGTAATTAATTTAATCTATAATGATAGATTAAATTAAATAGCTTAATGTTTATTATTTAATATTTTGGAAATATTAAATATAAATTAATAAGAGGAGTCTTATTAAAAGGGAATTATTTTGAAAAGATATTACTTATCATCGATGCCGTCCCCAGAGACATTACTTATCATCGATTGGTTTGCCTCCCGGAGGAGGAATCACACAACATACATTCACATACATCGTGTCTCACCGTTATGCATATGATGACATGGGTGCGAAGCACTAAAAAGGAAGGAAAGCATTCATTCACATTCATTCAATGTAAAGACGCAGCATTCACGCATTCATTCAATGCAAAGAAGCAGCATTCACACATACGTAGTTTTTAAAAGGGAATTATTTTGAAAAGATTTGAACGCGGCCAAGCCCTCTACATCCCCAGCAGAGTCACCACCTGTCGACGTCGGGAAAAAAATCCGCGGGTCGGGTCACAACCCGGATCTTTCTCTCTTCTTAAGTTATCTCTACCCTTACTCTTTTTATTTGTGAAAAAGGTTTTGAATGGTTTTTTAGGAAAAGGCCAACATGTATTATGTCGACGATTGAATGTTTTACAGAGTCGCTAGTTGGTAGATTTGAAATGGTTGTACCAACTCAAACGAGTTTTGTTTGAAAGAGGCCCAATTGCTGGACACTGTCGAAACTTGATCTTTGAAAACAAAGTTTTGAGTTCGGGGGCTTGGTTAAATGTGGGGAAAGTGTTAGGCACCCCACAACTCCCGTGTAAACACGGTACCGTATCTTTTTAATATTTTCCTTTTAAATCTGCAATGTGTGTGTGAATGCTGTAAGAAATTGGGCCTATGTTCGATTGAAAAGTATGTTTATGCATCGTTGAACCTATATACGAAGGGTTTGATTTAATTTGCAAAAAGTCTTTGATTTGATTTGCAAAAGTGTTTGATTTGATTTCTAAAAGTTTCTTTTTTGATAAGGTTATTGAAATGATGTTTTGAAAGAAGGTTTTCAATCCCTTTACGCAAACATAGGAATTAAAACACATCGATACTTCAGTTTTATCTTTTCAGCCTTAACGCTCAATTTTTAATGGTGATTGTTGGACTGCGAATCAGCCTCGACCACAACATATATACAAGTATCGGTCTTCTCATGGGTATGACAGCCATCGGAGTGACTCTGACACGATAAACTATGTTTTTACTATGTTGAGACCTTAAAACCGAATAACCATTTTAAGGTCTTTTGCATGTACATTTTTACAGAAAAACTGGTAGGGTACATTTGTAAAGTGGAGTTTATCCATCGTGGGAATCAGATTCTGATAAATTGGATCATGAATCCCACGATTCCTAGGCTCACATAGGGAGGCCAATAAACCTGCACAACTCAAATTTGCACAGAAATATATCCAAATATCGCCAGAACCAAGGATTCATCAGTAAATCATGGTTCACACCTGGCCGAAGCATCTCGTTCCCACTAGATAGCGATCTAAGGGCCGCGAGGTAGGTTTTCAAACTGAAACTAAAAAAATACTGATTTAAATAAATCTCAGCTATTCTAGCTTCTCGGTTCCGTCTGAACCTATTTTGAACCGTTAGAAAGCTAGAGTTGACGAGATTTAAATAAATCTAGTTCGCCCGCAGAAATGTCAGTGCCGATTCATATCAAATGAATAGTTAAAGTAATAATTTAATAAAAATGAGTAAAGCAATATATATAGATAATTATATATACGAAAGCTATAAAGGGCGATGGGTTTTCACGCTGGTGCCCAGACTGGAATTAATATATATATATATATATATATATATATATATATATTTTATAAAAGTTGTATAAAAGCCACGGAATGATCCAGGCTGGACAGAATTGAAATATATATATAAAAATAATAAAAAGGGCGATGGGTTTTCACGCTTGTGCTCGGACTGGAAAGTAAATATATATATTTATAAAAAGCTGTATAAAAGCCACGGAATGATCCAGGCTGGACAGAATTGAAATATATATAAAACCAGTAAAGGGCGGTGGGTTTTCACTTCGAAGCCCGGACAGAAATATAAATATATATTTAAATATAGACAAAAAAATAGTCAAACTAGGACTGGGAAGATAACCCAGGTGAATGGTACTAAAAATAGTAAAAAGGCCACAGAATGGTCTAAGCCAAACTAGAATGTAAATATATATATAGACAGAAAAGTAGTCAACCAAGACTGGGAAGATAACCTAGTGTGGTGAATGTTGCTTATATATGCATATATATATATATGTATATATATAAGCAATAAAAAGGCTACATAATGATCCAGACCGAACTAAAATGTAAATATATATATATATATATATATATATATATATTTATATATACAGAAAAGTAGTCAACCAAGACTGGAAAGATAACCCAGTGTGGTGAATGTTGCTTATATATGCATATATATATAAAAGCAGTAAACTACCATGGATTTGACATTCGGGCTTGACAGAATTAAAAAATTAGTATATATACAGTTAAATATATACAAAAAAAGCCAAACCCGGACTGAAAAGATAACCCAGTCTGGCGAAGTTGCTTAACACGAAGATATTAGTATATGAAAGCTGCTGGAAGCGACGGATCGTCAATCTGAGTTGTTAAATGCCAGAAAATGCGTTTAGGTACTAAAATGTACTAAAAGTTAATAAAAACGGCCACGGAATTGAGTTCCGGGCATATTTAGAAAACAAAACTTGATATGCAAGTGTATAAAAGTGTGAAGAAGTAATAATAACTTTTTGATCATAAAAATACTCACAATGGACTGCTACACCGGCTTTTTGCCAAACGTAGTCTTTAAACGTCCAAATCTATAGGTTATTTTCTGATATGTGGTAGTATGTGGGTATATCTACATGTTAAAGTTAAAAAGTTAGGGTTTAGAAGACAAGAAAATAGCTGGAAAACCAAACGGGCAGGGGTTCAGAGCATTTCTAAATTCTTAAATGAGCTGGGGGTCACCACTTATTTATAAACCCGGGTGCCTCCACTCTACCTGCGGCAGCCGCAGGTAGAGGTACGGCTCCACGTGGCGTGGGCCTTACAACTTGTTCTGTCATCTCAAAATACGTGCACTCTAAGCAACACGAGGTCGAAGTCAAAACTTTCTAACTTTTTGATCGAAGCGTCCGTTTGAGGAGTGTTGTACCTTTCCGGAAAGCCCTCGCCGAGAGTGTCACAATGACATGGGATAAAACATTTTCTGACAGTTTGTTCGTTAAGCTGTCTTGAGCTGTTTACACTCGGGATCATCGTTATAGTTTGTTCTGACCATAATGGCATTAATTCGGCTTGAGTTTGATCGAATTGGCTTAGAGTTGATAAAATGACCGTTTGTCATCATTGTTGTCTCTGAGGTTGACTTGGTCATTCCAGGTTTTCCTCTAGAGATGTTGTGATACTTCAGGATTGTTTCTGAAATTGACCTGTCCTCCCGGGTTAAGTCCGAGGATGACCTGTACCTCCCGGGTTGAGACCGGGGCTGACCTGTACTTCCCGGGTTGAGACCGGGGATGACCTATACCTCCCAGGTTGAGATCGGGGCTGACCTGTACCTCCTGGGTTAATACCGGGGCTAACCTGTACCTCTCGGGTTGAGATCGGGGCTAACCTGTACCTCCTGAGTTGAGACCGGGGCTGACCTGTACCTCCCGCGTTGAGACTGGGGCTGACCTGTACCTTCCGAGTTGAGACTGGGGCTGACCTGTACCTCTCGGGTTGAGACTGGGGCTGATCTGTACCTCCCGGGTTGAGATCGAGGCTGATTGGACTTCCCTGTATTGAGACTAGGGTTGATTTGATGGCTCGATATTTAGATCGGGGTTGAGTTGACGACCCGATATTGAGACTGGGGTTGAATTGATGACCCGGTATTGAGATCGGGGTTGAGTTGACGGCCTGATATTGCGACCGGTGTTAAATTGATGACCCAATATTGAGACCGGGGTTGAGTTGATGGCCCGATATTGAGACCGGGGTTGAATTGTCGGCCCGGTATTGCGACTGGGGTTGAATTGATGGCCCGGTATTGCGACCGGGGTTGAGTTGATGACCCGGTATTGAGACCGGGGTTGAATTGACGGCTCGATATTGCGTCCGGGGTTGAGTTGATGACCCGGTATTGAGACCGGGGTTGAGTTGACGGCCTGGTATTGCGACCGGGGTTGAGTTGATGACCCGGTATTGAGACCGGGGTTGAGTTGACGGCCCAGTATTGAGACCGGGATTGAGTTGACGGCCCGGTATTGGGATCGGGTTTGAGTTGAAAAGACAATCTTGCCCTCCTATAGTGTTAGTAACGGGGAAAGGAAATTTTGAGTGTCTACACCCTTCAAAACCTTTTTCACAAATAAAAGGAATAAGGGTAGACAAAATTTAGAAAGAAAGAAAGATTATTTTTTCCCAACATCGACAGGTGGCGACTCTGCTGGGGACAGTAGAGGGCGTAGGCCGCATTCAAATCTTTTCAACACTTCCCTTTCATATATGCGTATGTGTGAATGAGGAGTTTTTTTACATTGAATGAATGCGTGAATGATGCGTCTTTACATTGAATGAATGTGAATGAATGCTCTCCTGCTTTATATTAGTGCTTCGCACCAATATTAGTGCTTCGCACCAATGTCATCATATGCATACGGTGAGACACGATGTTTGTGAATGTATGTTGTGTGATTCCTCCACCGGGAGGCAAACTCGTCGGTGACAGGGTAATGTCTTCGAGGACGGCTAAGTCTTCGGGGCTTATGAAAAAGCACCACTCAGATTCGCTCCAGTTAAAAGATCGGATTAATTTCCCCTTTAGTAGATTGCGATGATCTGGGGACCTTTATGCCGAAAAAGCCGCGAGAGTAACCTAAGATAGGTCAGCCTCTGAATAACCAAATCAGAAGGGAAGCCTCTTCATGCCTTCTTCTTTCAATTCAATGTCAAATTTTCATTTCTAATGTAAATAGCACAATGTAGATATCATAATGTAAATATGCATTCCCTATGTAAAGCCTGTCATATTATCCTATCATCAAAACAACTGACCTCTGTTTTGCAGGATAAGATTAAAAAACCTTAAAAACACATCATGGCATGCATCCTATCCATACATACCTCAGGAAATTGACACGTCTACGTTTGTTGTAGGTGAAAATTGGTCTTATCACTAGATCTAAGTCCAAGAAAGCACTAAGTCCATCTTCGGACATGGCTTCCAGTGCTCAGCCAGAATCCACCCCTGTCTATAGGGAAGGGTTTGAAGGACTGAAGAACTAGATAGCCGAATTGGCCACTTTCTTGAGATAGTAGAGTAGAGCCCTTAAAGGGAAACAAGCACAGGGTCATACAAAATCAGGAACACCCGGTGGCAATCAAGAGACCGGGAAGACAGATACTCAGATTCCTGGTCTTCAGAACCAGGATACTACCAACAAAATCCCTAAAATCACCATCCTTAACAAAGAACAGGTAGCTGGGGACATTATAAAGAAAGTCCAACAGATGGAAGAACCTATCCGGTCTATCAAAGGTACTGGGGCATTTGGCAGTGTCAATTATTCAGACCTATGTATTTTCCCTGGGGCTCGTTATCCCGATTAATTTTGAGTCCCTGATTTTGAGAAATACGATGGATTGGGAGACCCCTACACTCACTTAAAGGTATTCATTAGAGAGCTCAGATCCTATGCAGAGGACGAGAAACTCCGAATGCAGTTATTCCAGAAAAGTCTGACCGGAGAGGCTAGAGCCTGGTATGCTCGTCTGGACAACTCTAAAATTCATAGCTGGAAAGGGCTGGCACATGCCTTCCTCAATCAATACAGTTTCCAGTCTCAACTGGCTCTAGACATATATCAAATAACCAAAATCAAGAAATAGAACCCTGAGTCATTCAGAGAATATACTCAATGCTAGAGACGAATGGCGGCACAAGTAACTCCATCTATGACTGAGTCTGAGATAGTCATGACCTTCATCGACATTCAAGAAGCTCCATATTATGAAAGGTTCCTAGCAGGTATAGGAAAGCCATTTTTGGAAATGATTAAGCACGGTGAAATGGCAAAAATGGGGTTTAATCTGGGAAGATAAAGGATCTGACCTCCTTAGAAGCTGTTGCCGAGCATATTCAATCCGGGAGTTATGGGAATAATCCCCGAAGGACACACAAGAAGAAAGACGAAGAAGTGTCCTTAGTATTGCAAGGACAGAATTAGAAGGGGGATTTAAGCAGCATGCCCATTCAAAAGAGGAGCTATTCTCCTTTTCAAACTTCAGCACAACCTTCAAACCCGCCATTCCGGAAAAATTTGGAGGCCAGGCGTTGAAGAACGTTCACCCCCTAGGGGATTCACTCGAAAATGTGCTAAAACTGTTGACGGCACAGAAAAAGATTGTGCAACTCCTTCCACCAACCAATACCGGTCGACGGAATAAGAAGTGTGCCTACCATTCCGGATCTCCAGGCCATGATACATAAGACTGTTGGTCTCTCAAGCACAAAATCCAAGACTTGATTGACAATGGAGAGATAATGGATACCAAATCGAAGCAACCACACGTGCAAGATAATCCCCTCCCGTAACACAAAGAGGAGGGTGTCAACATGATTAACACAGGGAGTGGAGAGGGATCCAAATATCTCCGATACGTCGGAGAGTCAACTCAATCCAGCAACAATAGCCCAGACAGTTAGGAAGTCTTAGAAAGGCGATTCCTGATAGAACAGGAGATCAAGTCTATCAAGGAACAGATTGGACAGTTAGCAGAGCTGGTTGTATATCAGCATCAGGTAACCAGACAGCTGATAAACCAATCCAACCAGTCTGAATCAAGTCCGCCTACACCGGAGATCAGCCCTATTGCTATGAGGGACCACTATCGATTTCATGAACATGAACCCTGGGCCGATAAGGTGGCCAAGGAGGAGAAGTTTCAAGCTGATATGGAATTCTGCTTTTAGAGGAATTTCACTAATCTGAACCAGCCAATGAAGGAAATTTTCCATATGTTGATAAATGAGGGGCTGGTCACAGATCTGTTACCCCCAGTAAATCCAGGAAATTCAAGCCAGACCAAATCTGTCAATATCACTCCAATGCACCCGGTCATGACACCGAAGATTGCTGGGGACTTCGTCACTTAATTGAAAGCGATGAGCTGATTAGAGGGAATCAAGACTATGGCCTTCCAGATGAACAAACTCTCTTTATTCCCACTGCATGGAATCAGGTTACAGTGGCTATTATTTCCTGTGATAAGGAGCCAGCCCGCATACCCCTAATGCTACCAGGGAAAAGGGTCCAAGAAATATAAAATCCTGTGAAGTTGGCGGCGCCCGAGCCTTTGATATTACCATTCAGACCCAAGTATCCAGTGATCAGTCTGAAGAGAGTCCCATGGAACTACGGGAATGATGAAGGTTCTACCCCAAACAACATTGCCATTGTACCAAAGGAGAATCCATTGTACCTACCTCAGCGAGTGATCAAATCAGTCATCAAGGCCAAAGAAAAGGTGGCCGAAGAGAAAATTGAAGAGTTCCTCAGTAAAGTGGGACACAATGAAATCAAAGTGGTGCAAAGTTTGAAGGATGCACCCAAGCATGTGTCCATCCTAGATCTGGTCTTATCATTAGTGGATCATCGCAACATTCTGGTGAAAGTACTGGAAGAAGCCCATCTGCCAAGGACAGTGGATGCCGAGAAATTCCGTCATGTGATAGAACACATCTTTAACAGCAATGTGATATCTTTCACTGACGATGATATACCTGTAGAGGGGACATGCCATCACAAGTCCCTGCATATAGCAGTGATGTCATCAGGGTATGTGATCGGAGGTGTGCTAATAGATGGAGGATCGTCCCTAAACATCTGTCCCTACGAGTCATGTGGTCATCCGGGCTTTCGATGGATCTCGTCGAGAGGTTATGGGAGAGATTGAGCTTCCTCTGAAGATTGGTCCGCACACTTTCTATGTATTATTCCAGGTGCTCAACATCACCACAGGATACAACTTATTGCTGGGCAGGCCATGGATTCACATGGTAGGAGCTGTGCCATCCACCTTCCATTAGCAACTCAAATACATTATCAATGGCAACCTAATAACGGTGAATTCCAAACCAGAATACCCTGTCTATATACAGGGAGATATGCCAGTGATTAGCCTGGATGCAGGGATTGAACTTGCTAGTTTTCAAGCCTTGGAGGTAAGCTATACTCAATACCTACCAGTTGGGGCATGTTGGTCGATTTATGCAACGAAAATTAACGCGCAAGTATACGCGGTCAACAAGTAATATAAGATAAGTAAAGATCGTTCCCACGGAGAATTAATAAATAAAAGGTCGCCAAACCACTAGCACATAATCGCCTCAGTCTTATTTAAACGAGAGATAAAGAGTTGAAATTAAAACTAAGTTAAACTAGTGAAGGAAATTAATTTAAACTAATTAATTCCTAGAGTAAAATCAGACAATGACGGCATGAGATCCCAATTTCCCCTGATGATTCATCTAAATCAATAAACTCCCAATTAGGTCAAGTTAACCGTCATGGTTGTTAGCCGAGAACACGAAAGTGAGAGAAGGCCATCTTTCGATGCACCTACTCCATACCACGTGCAATCCACAGATGGTAGAACGCACTTGGACACCCACATTATCTAAACCCCTATATGTCTATGGTGTTTACAAATAATTAGGGGTTAAGGTCAAGTTCTCTATTGACTACGAGCGGTGCTTCGGAATATGTCTATCCTAAGCACAAATCATATGTCTAACGCCATGTAAACACAAAATCGCCCGCTATTACAATTTGATCTAAACCTACATTTCATCTTTCGAATCCACATAGGTTATTACAGAAATTGCTAGCTAAACAATTAAGCAATGAAGGGATGAATTGCAATAGACAATCACATAACAATTAACAATAACCAACACGGAAGCAAATCAATATCGATTACTCAAAAGGTTCCATTGGAATCTCAAAATAAGGTCTAAGTCATAAATGACTCAAATATATCATCCACAAAAGGAATACACATCATCCGGATACAAATGAATAACAAGGAGAGTAAAGTGAGAGAGTGCAACTATGTGTTCCTTCTCAAAGCTTGGATCTTTAATGTCCTCCAATTATTTCAACCATCAAGTCTAATCTAACCCTAGATAACTATCTACTAACAACTAATTTTTACACTAATCTACTCCTAAGCTATCCTAATGTAAACAAGAATTTGAAAGGGAAGAAGAAGGGAAAACTAGGGCTGAAGGCCTTTTTTTAGACTGCCTTGAATGCTGCACATGAGCCCCTTTTAAAGCTTCTTCCGATTAGTCAAGCAAAAAGTCAAACAATTTTCTGCTGGGGACATGCGCGGCCGCGCGCCCCCCAAGCCAATTCCAGGCGCGGTCGCGCGGCACCAAAAAGCTGGAATCTGCTGCTGCTTGCTGGTGCAGGTTTGCCTCGTGTGTTCTTGAGTTGCTTTCTCCTGCCCCTCTTGCATTTACCTCTTATTAGCCTTGCTTGTTACCACTAGCCTCATGCCATTCCATTGCTTTAAGCTCATTTCAGCTCCTTGCCCCATCTAGGCGATCTTTTGCTCTTTTAACTGGCAAGTACTGCTAAGAGAGTTCCTTAACCTGAAAAACATAAAACAAGGGAAAAACACATGAAACTCACAAGATTGCTTAAGTTTAAACAACCGAATGAGTTGGAAAGTATCTGAATAAGTGGTCCTAAAACCACTTATCAAATACCCCCAAACTTAAACGTTGCTTGCCCTCAAGCAACCAAAACAAAGCTAAACGGCAATGCAATGCACTATTTACAATGTATGCAACCTACGCTATCATGAATGCAAATCCAAGTTCCAGTCAGTATTGAACTTCAAAGCAATGCCTCAGAAAAACCACAAGATAGTCAAACCGCAAAGCTACCCAAGGCAAGACCATAAGGCATATTCTTGCAAATCCAAAACTGTCAGCACTGATGTATTGTGCGTTGTGTGCCTAGCAACCATTAAACATGCATTCAGATAAATAACTCACATACTATGCTTCTTAGGGGAAAAACAAGTTTTAACTTAAGAAAAGTAGTAAATCATATAAGTTCTAACCAAGACCATGCATTACTAAAGTTAAGAGTCAACATGGGGGTTTCATTAAGCTTTTATTAACACACGAGGGCGTAAACGCACTTACCCTTGTACACATTCAACTGTGCAATGCCTAGTCCTCTTAGGCTTTTCAATGATATCCATGTAGCGAGCTTTCGACCAACGACTCCCAGACCAGATGGTCTTAGGGCGCTGGGTGTAGAGACACCCCGAGGGCTTACTTGCTCGAATATCAAAGGCCACAGAACTCGACGTAGCCGAAGTGTTTATTCTATTTATTTTTTTTCAATGCGTTTTCTTATGCTTTCTTTTTCTTTTTCTTTTCTTGCAAGGGAGTGCGTCTTACGCTCCATCTCCCCGCATATATCATGCATGTCCCCTGTTTCCCCCAAACTTAAGCTTTTTACAGTCTAGTTATTATCATATGAGAACTAAAATTCCTTTACTAAAACAAAGATTTCCCACCAGAAGACAAGTATGTGAAAATTTAAACTTAGCATGTCATGATGGTTACTCTATCGTGCTCATTGGTTACACAGTATCTGACAGATAAGGATTTACATATATAACAATGAAATCAAGCTTAAGTCTCAACTTAGTTCGAAAATTAAGAAATTTTAGTTTTCATCATAGGCCACTCACTCACAAACCAACTTCAACCTGGATTTATGCAGTATGTCATGCAACATGTCCTAACACAGTTAACTAAACAAAACAAAACAAAAAAAAATGCACTAAAAAAAATGCACTAAACAAAATGCACTATGATATGAATTAAACTATATGCAAATAAACCCCCTAATACCCCCAAACTTAAAGTGTTCAATGTCCGCATTGAAGGTAAAAGGGTAAAAGGGAACTCCCCTACTCGGACTCGTCGTCGTCCTCCTCATCATCCTCCTCAGGAGGTGGTGTGTCTGGAGGTGGATAAACAGCGGCGGACCCATATATAGGAAACTGCACCTCAACTCCCATCTGGCCGAATGCGTAGGACAGTGCCCCGCTGAATTCTGTAGTGAAAGCCTGGAAGTTGGTGCTCATTGCGTCCATCCTGCGCTGTAGTCTCCTCTCCATCCTGTCTATCCTCTCATGCACTGAGTGAGAGGACTCAGACTGCTCTGGTGACGGTACTCTCTCTGCAGTCTCCTCAGCCTCTGTCTGATCAGGTAGAATAAACCCTGCTCCTGAAGAATGAGATCTTCCCCCTTTCCATACTTTGAAGGATTCAATGGCTGGGTGGTCAAGAGTATTCATCGGCATCTGCATCGGCTCAGCATCTGACCACGTCACTCCATTGGCTATGCATAGCCTAGTGATCACTGCTGCGTGGGGGATACTTGCTGAGTTTCTGTCTCTCAAAAATCTGCGGATAGAACTACTAATCACGTATCCCAAGTAGATTCGCATGCCTTTGACAACCCCGTAAAGCAACACAGCTCGGTCCTTAGTGACCTCGTTCTGATGCTGTGTAGGCATCAGATTCGCACAGATAAAGCTGTACCACGCCTTCCCGTACCTACTCAAAGCGGACTGGGGAAAATGTAGCTTCTGATCAGTTCCCTGTTTTAGCTTCCAAACGGTGCCCGGCTTGCATAGGTAATCACTGATAGCATCCATCTCGGAACCCCACTCCCTAGCATACAAAGAATCGCGCGCGTCCAATGCAATGTTGGGTAAGTCAAACAACTCATTGATGTGCTCCTTCGCATAGGACACCTCACAGCCTCGCACAAATACTTTATTGGACGTCGTGTGTTTCGCGTTGGCATAATATTCTTGCACCACCGAGATTGGGGCAGCCAAAGGCTCATCACAGAATGCATTCCATCCCCGCCCTCGGATCATAGAAGCCATACGCCCGTCCAGGTTCTCATCAGGCTCTAACCCCCGCTCGGGCACAAAAGTCCTGCCCACCAATATACTGTAATAGAATCTCTGGGCTTTTAGACTGATGAATTTGCGGTCATCATAGTGGATACCACCACCCTCTTGCTCGGAATCACTGCCCCTTGATGTAGACTCCCTCCTGCTGCGTTTGGATGCCATTTGATGACCAAAATGCAATACTTCTCTCCACTAATCAATCAATATGCCCTCAGACCCCAATTCACTATCCCAATTTATCAAGTTGAGATGATGGCAGGGTTGGGTTTTGTTGGAGAAACTGTGAAGGTAGGCGAGTTTTGATTCTGACTTAGAACTAGGGCTTGGATAAGGTGAGGGTTGTGATGGAGATGAGGATAGGAGGATTGTAGATTGAAGTATTCAGAGGTTGAAGGGTTAGGAATTTTCAAATTTGAGAGAGAAAGGGATGTCTTGAAGTTCGGCTAGTTTGGAATGACCTGAAATGGCTTAAAATATGCCGCAAACTACTTAAGTCTGGCACTTTCTGTCCGTCTCGCGGCCGCGCGCCCTTGCAGGCCAAAACAGGCGCGGCCGCGCGCCATGCTGTTTTCAAATTCTGCAGCTTTTTACTTTAGGGAGCTAATGGGGCAATAACTTGGCTTCATGCAGCAACTATGGCACCTGAAATGGGTACGCGACTTATTAAGCCCTCTACGCTATCAAAAATATATTATCTATTTACATCAAGAGAATTAAACATAGAAAGATATACGCATTCAAATTCCCAAAAATTCTCTAAGTGCGTATAAACAATGCAAGTGCATCAAAAATATGCTATAAGCTTTTTAATCCCAAAAAATTATACGCATTCATGCCTAAGTTCAGAAATGTAGGCACTGAACTCCTAATTCCTACAGTATGCAAAATTTTTAAACTAAATACTAAACTAATAAGAATTAAACAAGGGGGAGGGAAGTATGATAGAAAGCAGGAAATGGAGAATTAAACAAGGAGGGAGAAAGAGAAATGATGGGGTGCCTCCCATCGAGCGCTTGATTTATAGTCCTCTAGCTGGACTGTGTCTGACCACTGCTATCCAACTCCCCGACGGTATTGGAGAACCCCTCCATCCATCAGAATAGCTGTGTGACTTTGGCAGCTTCCCAATGGGAGAAGATGCAGATTTAAACTACCTAGCACATGATATGAACAAGAATTCCCCGTACGGAAGGTAGGGGAGCTAGGCAATTGTTCCGTTGTGTATGCAAAATGATCGGGGCATGGAGGCATAGAACACACAACGGACTCTTCTTTTCTTCTCTTTTCTTCTGACCACCATGGTGTCAAGACTGCGGAATCTCTCGTGTCATCGAGACCCGTCTCTGTAATGTGGCTACCAAGGGGGCAAGGGTGTGCAAACTTGACTGGAATCTCAAACTTCGGCGGGGGAGGCTCTTGTGGTATTATCACTGTTGGTTCATACTCCACATCCCCAATTGGCTCCTCTATTTCCATTGCTTTCGGCTCGCCCAGTTGCAATTGCACTTCGGATTTTCTATCAGTTTCTGCACCCATGTCATAGTACCAAGTATCCTGGGGATCATTACTCACGGCTTCAGTCATCTGAGGTATTGGACTTTGAAGATCATGAGCGGTTCCTTCCTCAATCACCTCCTCATTCCTTAAAGCTGTGCTAATTTGCTCCACCCAAATATGAAGATCCTCAATTGATTGTTCTTGCTCAACCAAGGTCTCCTGTGTTGATGCTATGGAATTCCCCCACATAATTTCCAATCCTTCCTTTTCTGTTTCAGCCACGGGTTCCATGAAATGAGTCTCATTTGTTGGAGTATTGTTGATTAGGGCCATCTGATTCTGAAAATTCTGGTTCGATAGCTCTTGGCTCCTAATCATCTCTTCTTGGTTCGCTAAGGCTCTATACATGAAGTCCACTGTTGACTGTTCTCCTTGTAAACACGGGGATTGATAAGTGGGTTCTGGTGCAAAATTTAGACTTGGCTCGCATTGTTCTTGATAGCTCACAGTATGGGTCTTCCCTTGCTCCTCCTCTACCATCAAGGCCCTACTAATTTGCTCTGCCCAGTTCTGGATATTCTTGACTGACTTCTGTTGCTCAATCAAGATGTCCTTCAATGATATGTCACCTTCTTCCTCCAAGCTTGCATTTTCTGTGTCACCCTCAAAATTGTGTTGAGGCTCGTAAACTGGAGTCTGGAAGGTGCATTCTGGGGCGTATGCGGGATTTGGATCCCAGTGTTGGTCTTGATAGTAGTTTACTGAAGGGTGTGGGTGATACCCCCACTCTTGCTGATAGTCGGGATAAGGTTCAGTGTAGGAATAACCACCCCCATACTGCTCCTGTCCATAAATGATAGGCTCCTGATGGCTCATATAAGCTCCAGCACCATAGTCATATGAAGTTACTGGCTCTTGACTCTGTTGGACTGAAACAGTATCCAGCTTTCTCGAGAGCTCCTCTAACTGTGCTGAGAGTGTGGCAATTGGGTCGAGTCCATCAGTGCTTGCTTCCCTTAGTTGCTCTTGTCTTGTACAGTTCCATGAATAGAAATTTAAGTCCATTGTACCTGAAAAGAGAATATGAGAAGAGAATTAAACACAAATAAAAAGTTTAAATTAAGACTAATTTGATTTAAACTAATGTTGGCAAACAGTTATCCAATTAACTCCCCGGCAACGGCGCCAAAAACTTGTTGGTCGATTTATGCAACGAAAATTAACGCGCAAGTATACGCGGTCAACAAGTAATATAAGATAAGTAAAGATCGTTCCCACAGAGAATTAATAAATAAAAGGTCGCCAAACCACTAGCACATAATCGCCTCAGTCTTATTTAAACGAGAGATAAAGAGTTGAAATTAAAACTAAGTTAAACTAGTGAAGGAAATTAATTTAAACTAATTAATTCCTAGAGTAAAATCAGACAATGACGGCATGAGATCCCAATTTCCCCTGATGATTCATCTAAATCAATAAACTCCCAATTAGGTCAAGTTAACCGTCATGGTTGTTAGCCGAGAACACGAAAGTGAGAGAAGGCCATCTTTCGATGCACCTACTCCATACCACGTGCAATCCACAGATGGTAGAACGCACTTGGACACCCACATTATCTAAACCCCTATATGTCTATGGTGTTTACAAATAATTAGGGGTTAAGGTCAAGTTCTCTATTGACTACGAGCGGTGCTTCGGAATATGTCTATCCTAAGCACAAATCATATGTCTAACGCCATGTAAACACAAAATCGCCCGCTATTACAATTTGATCTAAACCTACATTTCATCTTTCGAATCCACATAGGTTATTACAGAAATTGCTAGCTAAACAATTAAGCAATGAAGGGATGAATTGCAATAGACAATCACATAACAATTAACAATAACCAACACGGAAGCAAATCAATATCGATTACTCAAAAGGTTCCATTGGAATCTCAAAATAAGGTCTAAGTCATAAATGACTCAAATATATCATCCACAAAAGGAATACACATCATCCGGATACAAATGAATAACAAGGAGAGTAAAGTGAGAGAGTGCAACTATGTGTTCCTTCTCAAAGCTTGGATCTTTGATGTCCTCCAATTATTTCAACCATCAAGTCTAATCTAACCCTAGATAACTATCTACTAACAACTAATTTTTACACTAATCTACTCCTAAGCTATCCTAATGTAAACAAGAATTTGAAAGGGAAGAAGAAGGGAAAACTAGGGCTGAAGGCCTTTTTTTAGACTGCCTTGAATGCTGCACACGAGCCCCCTTTAAAGCTTCTCCCGATTAGTCAAGCAAAAAGTCAAACAATTTTCTGCTGGGGACATGCGCGGCCGCGCGCCCCCCAAGCCAATTCCAGGCGCGGCCGCGCGGCACCAAAAAGCTGGAATCTGCTGCTGCTTGCTGGTGCAGGTTTGCCTCGTGTGTTCTTGAGTTGCTTTCTCCTGCCCCTCTTGCATTTACCTCTTATTAGCCTTGCTTGTTACCACTAGCCTCATGCCATTCCATTGCTTTAAGCTCATTTCAGCTCCTTGCCCCATCTAGGCGATCTTTTGCTCTTTTAACTGGCAAGTACTGCTAAGAGAGTTCCTTAACCTAAAAAACATAAAACAAGGGAAAAACACATGAAACTCACAAGATTGCTTAAGTTTAAACAACCGAATGAGTTGGAAAGTATCTGAATAAGTGGTCCTAAAACCACTTATCAGGGCACCAGCTCTGAAACTAAAAGTCTCCCCTGAAGTGATGACAGTGGGCCAAGAGAAGGTATCCTTGGGCTTCAGCCCTAGAGAAGGGTTAGGAAAGAATCAGCAAGGTATCAAGAGTTTGGTGCAAATTTCGAGCCAGTCTGGGAAAGCCGGATTGGGCTACTCATTCGGGTCAAACCACCGGAACCCACATAAGCATCCTAAGGCTCATGCTTCCACCATACTATTTCCAAACCTCAATGATGCTAGATTTATGAAGCCAATAAGGAAGATCCCTACTATGGTATCAGCCATGCTGTTTCCACTAATCATACCGGTATGTGAGAGAAAGACCCCAAAGTCTGAAGGGGAGGGCAAAAAGGGAAAAGAAAAGTTCTTGTACAAAGGACGAGACCCATTTGATAACATGCGTGTTCTCATACACTACGAGGGAATAAATGATGATATCCCAGACAGTGACGAAGAGGATCAGATCCAAATTCCTCGAATCAAGAAAGAGAAGGGATGCAGTTCAAAGAAAAACCCCGGCCCTATTGTGAAGGATGTCTTAGTCATCATCCAAGATGAGGCAGACGAGCACAATTCCTTGATCCTCCTGATTTATGAGGATCTGACCCTAGATAACTGGAGTAGCGTCCCTTGCCTCATTTAAAAAGGGTAAAAGGGGAGAGAATCTGTCTGCCCTGTAACATGGTTTCATTTACTACTTATTTTGATTGCACAGCTATAGCAATAACTTTTTTAATGCTTTGCCAAATACTTTGTATGTTTAAACAGTTGCATATATTAAAGTGAAAGCATTTTATTTTCAGGACTCCAAGATTGGATTTGTTTGTTCCTGCTGATGAGATGCCAACCTGTCACAGTGACTACAACTTTGATGTAGAACTGAACTTCGACTTGATGGATATTGATCAATAGGAGGAAGATGACTGTGAGGTGCCCGAGGAAATCAAAGAATGGGTCGAAGACAAACCCAAACCAAACCTCGACTAAACCACCACTATCAATATAAAAACCTCAGAAAACCTCAAAGAAATCCAGATAGGCATAGACCTCACCCAAGATCAAAAAATTGACCTGATTAAAATCCTAACACAGTTCCAGGATGTGTTTGCATGGTTACAGGAAGATATGATTGGCCTGTCTATTGATATTGTCATCCATCGAATGCCCATCAAAGATGGATTCAAGACTGTTAAACAAAAGCTCAGGCGATTGAAACCTGAATGGAGTCTGAAAGTCAAAGAAGAAGTGGTTAAACAATTCAAAGCCGGCATCATCATGGTATCAACATACCCGGAGTGGTTGTCAAACATAGTTCCCATGCCAAAGCCCGGAGGGAAGGTACAAGTATGTGTGGATTACAGGGATTTGAACAAAGCCTGCCCTAAGGATAATTTCCCGGTACCTTTCATCCACATCTTGATAGACAACACGGCGCATTATGGCATGTATTCTTTTGTGGATTGCTTTGCTGGTTACCATTAAATCATGGTCGCTGAGGAAGACAGGGAGAAAACAGCTTTCATCACTCCCTAGGGGAACCTTCTGTTACAGTCAATTATTCTTCGGCCTCATCAATGTCGGTGCCACATATCAGAGAGCCATGATGGACCTGTTTTATGACATGATGCATAAAGAGATAGACGTCTATGGATGACATCATCGTCAAATCCTGGAATAAGGACGATCACATTGACCATCTCAGGAAGTTGTTCAACAGGTTACGCAAGTACAACCTTAAGCTGAATCCAGCCAAATGTGCTTTTGGCGTTAAATTATACAAGTTGTTAGGATTCCTATTGAGCAATAGAGGCATTGAGCTGGATCCTGCCAAGATTAAAGCTATCACTGAAATGCCAGTACCTCGAACAGAGAAGGAGATACGCGGGTTCTTAGGAAGGATCAATTTCATAAGCCAATTTATTTCCCAGCTCACAGCAACTTGTGAACCCATCTTAAAGCTACTAAAGAAGAATTCCTCAGCCAAATGGAATAAGGATTGTCAGGAAGCCTTCATTGCCATCAAGAAGCAGCTGATCGAAGCACCAATCTTGGAACCCTCAAGGGACGGAGTTCCCCTAGTTATGTACTTGTCTGTCAATGACAATGCAATGGGCTGTATGATGGGACATAAAGATGATAGTAGCAAGGAGAGAGCCATCTACTACATCAGCAAAAGGTTCAGTAGTGGTGAGCAGAAGTACACCCTGATCGAAAAGACGTGTTGTGCTTTAGCATGGGCCGCCATGAGGTTACAACATTACCTCCATGAGCACATGACCTACCTCATATCTCGTATGGATCCACTAAAGTACGTATTCAACAACCTAATGTTGAATTATCTACTGTCCAAATGGAAGTTGATCCTATAATAATTTGACATTATCTACGTGACTCAGAAGTCCATCAAAGGTCAAGGCATTGCAGATCAGTTAGCCAAAGCACCATCAGCAGGGTTCGAGCCCCTGAGACTTATTTCCCGGATGATGGGATCATGACAATTCAATAAGGTCTTAAAGGAAATGCAGTCCAACCATGAAAAATGTATTTCGATGGAGCAGTAAACATGGAAGGTGTCGGAGCTAGGGCAGTCCTTATCTCTAGTACAGGAGAACAATATCCTGTGGCTACCAAGTTGCAGTTTGTCAACACCAACAACACTGCTGAGTATGAAGGCTGCATAATGGGGTTGAAACTAGCCCAATCCATGGGTATCCAACATCTACTAGTCTTTGGAGATTCTGAATTGGTCATCAGACAAACCACTGGGGCATATCACACTAAAGAACTGCATTTGCTACCCTATCATCGACAGGTCATCAAAATATCCATGGAGTTTGAAGACATAACTTTCATCCATATTCCTTGGCGTAGGAATGACTTCGCTGATGCATTGGTGACGTTGGCTCCCTTGATCCGCATATCCGATAGGAGTGGGATTCCTGACATCAAATTCATAAGCCAAAAGACCCCGACATACTGGAATTATATTGGAGAAGTATCAGATGAAATACCTCCTGTCAAACAGCCTTGGTATCAATACATCAAGGAATATCTCTGAGATGGATCTACACCCGCTGGGTCAAGCCACTCCGAACGAAAGCGGATTCACAAGGTGGCTATGAAGTTCTATCTGAGCGGAAACGCACTCTATAAGAGAGATGCTGGAATGGGGCTCTTAAGATGCCTTGATAAAGAGCAAGCCCAGAGATTGATGGATGAAGTCCACGGTGGAATCTGTGGTCCGCACATGAGCTGTCATCTGCTGGCCAAAAAGATATTAAGAACAGGGCATTATTGGTTCTCTTTCAAAGCTGACTGTGATGATCACGTCAGTAGATGCTATTAATGCCAAGTCCATGGAAATGCCATTCATGCTCCCCCGAACGAGCTGCACAATATGAGTTTGCCATGCCCTTTCTCCATGTGGGGAATGGATGTGATAGGCCCAGTAGAACCCAAAGCCAGCAATGGTCATCGCTTCATCTTCACCATGATCGATTACTTCACCAAGTGGGTTAAAGCGGCCTCTTTCCCCAAAGTTAACAAAGAGGTAATCATTGCTTTTATCAGAAATAATGTTGTCTATCGATATGGACAACCGAAAGTGATCGTATCAGACAACGCGAAGAACCTAAACAATTAAATAATGAGAGAACTGTGCAGCAAGTTCCACATCAAGCATCTCAATTCCGTCATCTATCGGCCTAAGATGAATGGTGTTGTTGAAGAGGCCAACAAGAACATCAAGAAAATTATGTAGAAAATGTCTGCCAATCACAAAGAATGGCCTGACTTGTTGCCCCTAACCCTGCTAGCATACAGGACGTCAATGCGCACTTCTACTGGGGCTACCCCCTACTCATTGGTCTATGGCATGGAACCAGTACTTCCCATAGAAGTAGAAATGGAGTACCTGAGAGTGTTGATAGATGCTCATATGGAGGAAGACTAGTGGTTGCTAGATCGGTACCACCAACTGTCCCTGATAGATGAAAAGAGGGCTACGACCATTTTCCACGGTCAGTTATATCAGCAAAGGATTGCTCGATCCTACAACAAGAAAGTCTGAATCTGGTAATTTAAAAAAAATGACTTGGTGCTGAAGAAAGTTCTATCCAATCAGGACGAAGCCAAAGGAAAGTTCGCCCCAAATTGGGAAGGCCCTTTCATTGTCAAGGAGGTGTTAACAGAAGGAGCTATCAGATTGTAAGAGATAGACGGGAGTGAATTTCCCCAACTCATCAACTCAGACACCATAAAAAGGTATTATGTTTGAGACACATTCAAACTAGCATCATGGTCCTGCGAATCAAGCAAATCAGTTCGGTTTTCACTAGAAGACGAAACTACGAGTGACCTGATCTCCCTCAACCCGGGAGTACGTAGGCAGCCATTTCTGGTGCGGTCAAACCAAATAAAAACTCAGAAGCTCATTAAACCGAATTCAAAACCCAAGATAAATACTTCTCAAGCCTCTCTCATAGAAAAATAAACTACGAATGACCTGATCTCCCTCAGCCTGGGAGTACGTAGGCAACCATTTACGGTGCTGTTTGACCTTTAAGAAAATACAAAAAACCAATAAAAACCAGTCCCAAGACACCGAAACATAAATCCTATCAAGCCTCCCTGATCAACAGGCCCATCTGAGATATTCTCCGACGTCTCAATGTCAGCCCATCAAGGAGAAGCTCATGATACATCAACAACAGCAAGTCATGAAAGAAATGGTAATCACTCAGCAATGACAATACATATCCAAACAGGGAAGTGAATCAAAATATATTTCTCTTATATATAATACTGTTTGATATGTACAATATGTTCTGTACATGACAAAAATGGCTGATCTAGTATATGCAGGAAAAATAAAGCTAGTCTATGGACCCATGGACAAGCGGGACAGCAATGCCAACATGGCGTCTCTCTCTGAAGATGGAGGAGTCGCTACAAGCGCAATACTCTCAGCCTCCATGCGGGCCAAAACATCCACAACCATCTGCATAGTGGCACTGTGATCATCAATGTAAACACTCATATCGGCAACCAGGCCATGAGTATATGATCGAAGAGCAGTACTGTCAGCAATGTGGAAATCTCAGGAAGCTATGGCCTTATCCCTCTCTACAAAAGCAACATCCCAGGCAATTAAAGTCTCCTCAATCTCGATAAAATTAGCATCTCGAGAAGATTGAGCCTCATCTCTCTCTCTGCCAATGCCATATCTAGAGTGGCTCGAGCCTCATCTTTATCAGCAAAAGCTATATCTCTGCCAGACAGGGCAGTCAATATCAGCGCTCTAGCTTGATCTCTCTCGAAGGTCATCCTAGCTAGTGAATCTGCCAAAGCTGGATCCGTCCCGGTAGGAATAATCGGCGGGTCACTAACTAAGGCTGCTGTCAGATCCATGAACAAATCATCGTCTGTAGGAGAATCAGGATCCTCCATAGGCTCCTCCTCATTTGAATCCACAACCAGAGCTGACTTGATGAATACAGATGATGCTATATCGGTCTCCAACCATGCCGAATACTCTGGAGAACGATCCGGATGGCTAGTAGAGAAATCAGCCCTCTCCCTATGAGTCCAACACTCATAAATCTTGATCAGGTCGACTAATGACATAGAAGAAGCTGACATCCGCTGATCAATAGCCCCCTCAAACTGATGCAGGCTCTAAAACTGATCGAACTGACCCATAATTGCCAACGGATGGCAAGTGGTCACCCCTCTCAATCCCGCTAGGGGCAAATAGTACATGCCAGATGCATGGGTGATAAAGATATAAGGGGAGACTAGCCCTGAGCATGGCAGAATCAAAAAAAGATGTTCAATATCTGATAGAAAAGCTGACCAGGTCTCTACATCCGAACACTCAGCTGGCTGAAAGGAGTAGGACGTAGCTATCTCGTGGGTGAAGCAGTACCTCTGATGTCTAAAGAAGCCAATCGGGCGCAAATGGGTCATAAGTCATACATACAGAAGGATAGAGCTACCTCTAAAAACCCCCTCTGGATGCGTACTTTAATAGGTAGCTAACCTCAATGTCTCGGCCAATATCATCGGCACAACAGCGTAACCCTGTATAAGGGCACAGACCACGACCATCAAGCCAATGTCCAAATGGTCCAAATACTGTGGCATGTATACATAAGCCACGATGCACATCAGCAAAACATCTATCCTGGCTGAATGCCACTCCTTGGCCAAGATGATAAAATCCCCAGTGTGTCGATTGTAGCTGTCCAGTCTACCGAAATGATCGATCAAAAAATCAATAGAGATCACACGTTCGGAAGTGATTTCATCCATGACTAAACTCTGACATAGACCCGACATCCACAGGAACGGTCTCCTCATATCACTAATAGCAGTGCAAGCACAAGGCAAGTCCAAAGACAGACCAGTGAGCCGCTCGTACTCCTCCAAAGTCGGAGTCAACTCGTGCCACCCGAAGCAGAAAACCTGCCTCTCAGGTATCCAATAGGATAAAAGTCCATCTATGAATCTATATGGAACCTGGAAGTCCACAAGGGCCAATGAATGCCCTAACATCCGATCCACTGTCCCTCTGGCTGGGAAGGGCAAGCTCTGGTACCACGGCTGTAATGACGATGCCACCACAGATGGTGGTAGATGCTCGATGCCACTGACTGTCGAGGACGACATCTGTATCACCGTATTACAAAACCATCCAGGGGTCAAATCTGAACTCATCTATCTAAATGCATACCTATGACATAATACATGCATAATAACAATGATAAACATGATGCAATAGATAGGAAATATCATGCATATCTATAATAAAATATCTACTACAAGCATTATCTCTGTCTGCTAATAAAGTACAAAATAAAAAGTACAGGGATATAGGGCACAACCCCTAACTACTAACAGTGGCCTATCAAAATGGGGCACAACAGTCCAATAGCCAAAACAGTGGCCTATCAAAAGATACAGCTAGAAAAGCTATCAAAAAGATCCAAAATATCCACACTTAGGCTGTTAACCTACTCCATCTCCTCCTAAATCACAGAGTCTCGGCCATCAAGAATTTCAGGGTGGTACAAGGGAGGATCAGCCCCTTTATAACTGCTAGAAATGGACCTGTGGAAGGGCCCACTCCCGAGATGGAAGGATCAAAAGAAGATGCCTCTAATGGATCTTGGCCAAGACACTTGATAAAAATATGAGCTCTCTCCAACTGCTGGGTTAGTCCTGTAATCTGGTCCAAGTGGGTAGGCTCTCGAAGGCACGCTATCCAGTCTGTCATCATCACAAACCCTGACACCATATCTGTCATGAACTAAGTAGCACGAGTCTGAGCCCCAATAGTGCGAGGACTCCACCAGCTGCTAAATGCCTCCTGGCTATAAGGACTCTCTGACAGGATAAAGCCATCTACGCCCTCCATAGGGATGTTTGTGAGCGACTGAACTAGTGGCCAATGATGCTAAGTAGGAGGAATAAAGGGAATGTGGATCTGCCCCGTGATGCTCCTGATAGCACGCTCTCCTAAATAGAGCTCCCAACCTCCCTCTGTCAAAAATGGGACTCTGCGGGTAAATAATGCAAACTCCCTGCCAGTGAGGAAGCCTCTCTCAAACTCGACTATCAAAAAGTCTGAGGTATATGGTACCCATGAGATCGATTCGACTGTCAAAAGCTCAAGCTGCAGGCGGGAATGGGTGAACCCTTTAGCTACAGGGACCTCCGTCAATGTGGAGTGGTGCCAATACCGTCCCCGAGGATAAGTCTCCAGGCCCAAAGTAGTGGTCGGACGTAGGCAAGGAAGCCTCTCATAGGCCTAGAACTGGCCACATAAATATCAAAAGTCCTCAGTGACCAAGACTGACAAATATAAATGCATAAATCAAAAAGGTACAAGAAAGATGTACTCACCAGCAGGAATGAGTATAACACTAACCAAGCCTCCATCACACCCTCCGAGCATATGCGCATACCTCGGAGAAAATAGTCAAAGGTGTAGGTACCCTAATCAAAGTCACTGAGGCGCTCCACATGTCGAGTGGCATTGACCAGGGCAAAGGACACCATCGCAGAGTTGTTAGCCAGGAAACAACCCCTGATGATCACCATAAATAATTATCGCAGGATGCGATCCCTAACCTTCTGATCATCAGGCAGAGGCTCAAACAAAGCCCCACTCTGGGCATCTACACTCAAGGGACCAGATCGGACTGTCTGACCTTGATCGCTGTCGTAGGAACTCCCAGCAATGATCAGACGGCAGTGGGTGTAATGTCAACCACAACAAGCACCGGCTCACCCTCAAACTTTATCCCGGTGATGAACCTCCAGTCCATAGGTGTCATCATAACCTCACAATCCAACAAGTGGAGAGACTGAGTCTGGTGGAACCAGCGCTCAGACAAAGCCCTCATATAACCCCAGGGGCAACGGTGGGGAAGGATAGAAAAGAACGCCTGAAACCCCCAGGTGTCAACAATGTCCTTGTAATCCTATTGCAGAGTGTGATAAAGAGAATAAACATTAAACCAGTTCCCTCGAGGCTGTGTGAAGCCAGGAACCTGCATCAAAAGCCAACCCATATCAAACTTATGCCCTGAGAATGGAAAAAGAAAGAAAGAAAATCCAGAAAGAAGGAAACATCGGTCACCTCGTTGGCGTGAAGAAATCTCGATGGATGGTGACTCAAATCTCCCAGAAAATCCTAGACTGGCATAACAATGCCTTGGAGCTCCGCACGTGGAGCCTGAGCTGGGGCAGGAGCAGCAAACGGAGCCTCCTCATCATCTATGTCTACTGGTGGCTAAACCCAGATCAGATAAATCACTGACTCACCCAATCTACGAGGCGGTCGGGCTGGCCGTGGCTGAGGAACATCAGAGGCTCTCCTTCGTCTAACTCTTGAAACAACCCTACTTGCACTCCCGGGTCTATCTCGGTCCATCACCTGGACAAAGTCTCCAAATCACCTCAGAAAGGGTGAGGTAAGCCTAAAACATATGGCTTATTAATTTAAATCAGTATTTCATTCGCTTTTAAATCCTAAAACATGCATGGGTCAGTCAAAATCCCAAGTAGAGTTAAAATTGCATGTTCATTAAATGCTCAGGCTTTCGAAATTTTTTACCAGAGTCTCCTTTGTAAAATGAACTGTCCGCATGCACACAGGCATGTTTAGGTGGCCATTCAGTAGCACACCTTCCCAAAAATAAAAATATTTCATATTTATGAAAAAAAATAATAAATAAACTTCACATGGTAGCCAAATTACCATGGACATTTTTTTAGTTGAAAATCCAGGCTCGCTAGGCCTTAAAAAGGATGAGTAAACTGATCAAAAAGAGCAAAAACTGACTGTCTCAGAATTCAAATTTTCTTACATCAAAACGTGCATTGCAGTAAAATATGCATACTTATGAAGTCAAAATTTTTTAGCAAGTCATATAAGCATACATTTTTGATACATTGCGTTCAAAAGCACCTTACGTGGTTTACATACTTCTACCGGTTAAAACTAGAAAAGAGGGGATGAAAACATCACCTGAGACGTGCAGAACGCGTGGCCGCTGACGAAATCTAAAAAACGCTGCCTGAACTCTGTAGATCTGGAAAAAAAAATCAGATTTCTATAGAAAATCAAAATTGAAAATGACTTATGAGAGCTCCTGCTGCCCATTTTAAAACCGCAGGAAGGAGCAGGCCCACCTGTGGCTGCCACACCCCTACCTGTGGCTCTGTAATACCTGATATTTTCTTAATATTATTAAATAAATATATTAATGGGAATGAATATTTATTTAAATATAAATGAATTGTGACTTAACTCAATTATATTAAATTAAATGATTATAATAATTGAGAATATATAGAGTTGCGATAAACTCGTTGAAAGCCTTGTGTGGCACAGTGATGAGATATATTAATTGACGAAGGATTTATTAAGTGAACAATTAATTAATTGTAAATTGTTGTTAATTGTTATCGTAGAATATTAATTAATTATTATAGAATATTAATGATAATTAATTGATGATGTGGGGATAATTATTATTGTAAATAATATAATAATAATAAGCAACGTGTTCATAAATATAAAAAGATCTATATTCATGTGATAATTAATCCTATGATTATTAATTAAGTGTTATTAATAATTATGAGGAAGGGATTAAGTAATATTATTGTTAATTAATAAGATAATGAATTTATTAATTTATATGTGCAAGCATGCAATATTAAAAGTGTAACGTATAATAGCCAACTATATTATATAGTGTAATACAATATCTATGTGACTATATTATATATAAAAACCATATAATGAGATTCATATTTATTGAAGCCATATAAATGCATCATGAAATGCTTATGTGACTGTGTATATTAATATACATTAAAATAATGTACATGGGTTGTATGTGTAGAATTTTCCCTTACTATATTGACATATTACTTATTCATTGGGAATACATTGTGGCATTTCATTATAGCCTAACCATACATTATACAACCTAAGTGGATATATACATGTTGAGCCTTAGTGTTGTATATATGCATAAATGCTGAGTTTATTTTTGGTTGTCCCTTATTATTAGTCTCATTTCCCTTTTCACGTGCATAGCATCATGAAGCTAAAGCCTATTTCCTCAAACTCACAAACTCAGCTTGCTAGCTATCATCATGAAGGAGAATGGCTGATTGCTACAGCTTCACTATTTCACCAACTAATCTACCTATTACTCCTTAACCCACATGCAATTCACAAATCCCGTTGGTTCAATTTGATGGACAATTGTATTGTCTGGGTATGAATTCCTCTATAAATTGAACTCTCTCCCTCACAAACTCACTTGCTGAGATTTTGGTTAAGATAATTTAGAGCATTTATATATCAGTGTTAGTAGTCTGAAGAGTAGAGAATTCCTTAGCAGCAAGTTCTTAATTCGTATTACAGAGGTATAATCCCTCTTCTTGTTCTTCATTTTCATTTTCTGTAAAAATCTCATTTCTTGATTATACCAAATTAGATTGTGTTTGGGTTATAGAACCCTTATATTGTTGTTATATGAACATACATACATGATGGAACCACTATATAGCTTTCTTGTCTTTCATTTCCATTTTCCTCTGCAATTTTTGTAAAAACATCAAATTCTTGAATTTAGTTGGAGTTCATGAATTTGGGAATTGATAAATGGCGATTGACTGTTATATAAGCATATATATGTGTTAGTAAGTTAAAGAGGTTAGTCTAATAGCATATGGGTATGTTGAAATCGATGAAATGGGAAGTTTTGGGTCGGTTTTGGCTGCAGCGTGAACTGCAGGAACTGAGTCTACATCACGGTGCCGCAGTGCCGATGCGTAGCATTATCTGTGCGCTGCAGCGCCACAGTGCCTCAGTCCCAGCGTCCCCATGCCGCAGTGCCGATTCCAAGTATTGTGTCCGCGCCACAGCGCCTCCAGCTGCCGCATCGCCAACTTGTTGCTATTGTTGCCGAGCCGCAGCGCCGCTGTGCAGACAGGCCCAGAAATGACTATCTGTTTGTCTAGTCCGAGAGCAGTGAAATTATAATTCATACTAAGTAAATGTAACATGATTTATGGAGTCCCTCTTGTGCAATACATGTTTCCATAGTTTACTTAACATAAAAAGAGAACTCATGATTTTGAAAACAACCCTTGACGAAGCATGTGTTATTTAAGTCCGAACTTGCTAATATATGCTCGTAACTTAACTAGGTGTGAGATATGATTTGAAATTGCCTATATGAACTAGATTGCTTTGGCTTGGTTTAAAATGACTGTTAAAGACTAACTCGGATATGTTTGTAAACTAAGTTTCATACACGTTGCATGGTTGTATTCTGAACTTATAGGGTTGCATGCTAGTATTCTTTATGTCGCTACGCATGATCTATATGAACACTCACATAGTTGGATACAACGTAAACTATTCAAGTATGATTTTCTAAGACAATTACAAGTAAGGACTATAGTTGATTATTAAACTATATAGTTTGTTAATATATAGTTATACGATTTGATTGTGTAGCTAAGATAGAACTTGATGTATGTGCTCAATTTACATGTCAAGTATGTGAATCTGATGTGTATAACTAATGTGTGTGTATATATATATATATATATATATATATATATATATATATACGTTAATAGGATAACATAATTCTTTGAAGCAATATTAGGCTTTACGTGGATAAACTACGCTTAAGGCAAGTATCCTAACTGACGCATTTACTTTATGCAAGGAAATCTGTGATTGTGCAAGTTTTCTGACTTACACTCATTTATAGTGTAAGTATCTAAACCCTACTTTTATTGTGCAAGTTTCCTGACTTACACTCATTTATAGTGCAAGTATCCTAACCGACGCATTTACTTTATGCAAGGAAATCTATGATTGTGCAAGTTTCCTGACTTACACTAATTTATAGTGCAAGTATCCTAATCGACGCATTTACTTTATGCAAGAAAATCTATGATTGTGCAAGTTTCCTGACTTACACTCATTTATAGTGCAAGTATCCTATCCGACGCATTTACTTTATGCAAGGAAATCTATGATTGTGCAAGTTTCCTGACTTACACTCATTTATAGTGCAAGTATCCTAACCGAAGCATTTACTTTATGCAATGAAATCTATGATTATGCAAGTTTCCTGACTTACACTCATTTATAGTGCAAGTATCTGAACCCTACTTTTATTGTGCAAGTTTCCTGACTTACACTCATTTATATGCAAGTATCCTAACCGACGCATTTACTTTATGCAAGAAAATCTATGATTGTGCAAGTTTCCTGACTTACACTCATTTATAGTGCAAGTATCCTAACCGACGCATTTACTTTATGCAAGAAAATCTATGATTGTGCAAGTTTCCTGACTTACACTCATTTATACTGCAAGTATCTGAACCCTACTTTTATTGTGCAAGTTTCCTGACTTACACTCATTTATAGTGCAAGTATCCTAACCCTTGTATTACTTTATTCAATGAATATTGTAAGCGAGAATCTAAACTTTATCTCTTTGAATGCAAGTTGTCTTACTTGTTCATTTGAGCTAGTATGTTTAAACTCCTGTGAAAGCTATTATTCATGTTGAACTTGGTATTGTTCTTGAATATTGTGAAAGTGTCTATGCCACTTGATTCGGCTAGACTATATGCATGTTTATAAAACTGTCCAAACCTTTTTATCGTTGCGGAAATCTTGAAAACTGAGTTGAACAACCCTTATGGTAAGGAGAGTGTTTATTGTTGGAATCCCCAACACACGCGTGAATATTACTATAGTTATGCATAACATAAAGTATTATAGACTGATCATCTATTATACTTGTTTCTTTTGGGTTATCAGTTTAATATTGATAATTCTAGTAGATGTTCAATAGTCCTTAGTGACTGCTCAGTATAAATTGTTTTATCCAGTTGGATACGCTAATAGCCTTTGAATTCAGATATTTTTGTTGATCTATATTGAATTATCATTTCATATTCCAAAGATGTGATTCGAGAATTGTTGATATTTGTTGTTCATGATATTATTCTGAAACTCTGAGCTATCTTAGAGATTATACTTCGATATTTTAAACACGTGATATAATACTCATCACCCTTGTTGTATATTACTTGCTGGGCAATTTGTGCTCATTTTTTCTTATTTTAAAACCTTTCAGTTAAGGCGGAATAGGGAAGTGTCTCTGGGAAAGACAAGGGCAAGGAAAAGGCTACCGACTAGCTTGTTCCTTTATGTTTAAAATTTTTATGTTGTATTAAGACTGTCTTCAGACTATGTTTAAGCTTAAGTAGGATTATGTAATAAGTCTTTATTCGATATCATTATGTAATTTATTAAGTACTGTAGGTTGCGAGAGTTGGGGGAATAATTATAATAAATCATTGTATATTATTCTAAATTAGATCTTCCACTGTGAATGTGTGATTTTAGTTATTATTGTATTACCATGAGCATGTGACGAATCGAATTCGAGTGACCAAGTGGCGGTCCCGAATTTGGGGGCATCACAGGCTCCCTAGGGTGGGTCCCGCCCCTCCGACTCGGTCCAGTTCAAGTTGAAACGGAGTTTACATGAGCTGAAAAGTCAAATCTGAGAAAAAACTGCTACGCGATTAAGCGATTTGTCCTGAAATCTTGCGTTTAAGCAGCAAATTCCTGACAGAGGGAAAAACTTCATGAAAACCATGGGTTATCATCCCAAAGTAATATCTGGGGACCAATGATGAAAACTACTAAAAAACTGTCGAAAAACTGCACAAAACTGTCGAAAACTACCACTTTCGAAGCGTCGGGTACTGACCGATGACAATTCAGCTGTTGGCTCAACCCCAACAAAGCATCGGGTATAGACCGGTGACAGTTCAACAGTTGGCACAACCCCAACGAAGCGTCAGGCACTGACCGATGATAGTTCAGCCGTTGGCTCAACCCCAACGAAGTGTCGGGTACTGAACGATGATAGTTCAGTCGTTGGCTCAACCTTAGTGAAGGATCGGGTACAGACCGCTGACAGTTCAGCCATTGGCTCAACCCCAGCGAAGCATCCGGTATAGACTGGTGACAGTTCAGCTGTTGGCTCAACCCCAGCGAAGCGTCGGGTACAGACCGGTGAAAGTTTAGCCATTGGCTCAACCCCAGCGAAGCATCGGGTATAGACCGATGACAGTTCAGCCGTTGGCTTAACCCCAGTGAAGCATCGGGTACAGATCAATGACAGTTCAGCCGTTGGCACAACCCCAGTGAAGCGTCAGGTACTGACCGATGACAGTTCAGCCGTTGGCTCAACCCCAGCGAAGCGTCGGGTACAGACCGCTGACATTCAGCCATTGGCTTAACCCCAGCAAAGCATTAGGTACAGATCGGTGACAGTTCAGCCATTGGCTCAACCCCAACTAAGCATCGGGTACAGACCGGTGATAGTTCAGCTGTTGCCTCAACCCCAGTGAAGCGTCGGGTACAGACCGGTGACAGTTCAGCAGTTGGCTTAAACCCAGCGAAGCATCGGGTACAGACAGGTGACAGTTCAGCCGTTGGCACAACCCCAACGAAGCATCGGGTACTGACAGATGATAGTTCAGCCGTTGGCACAACCCCAGCGAAGCGTCGGGTACTGACTGATGACAGTTCAGCCATTGGCACAACCCCATCGAAGAGTCGTGTACTGACCGATGACAGTTTAGTCGTTGGCTCAACCTTAGTGAAGCATCGGGTACAGACCGGTGACAGTTTAGCCGTTGGCTCAACTCCAGCGAAGCGTTGGGTACAGACCGATGATAGTTCATCCTTTGGCACAACCCCAGTGAAGCATCGGGTACAGATCGGTGACAGTTCAGCCGTTGGCTTAACCTCAGAGAAGCGTCGGGTACAGACCGATGACAGTTCAGCAGTTGGCTCAACCCCAGCGAAGCGTCGGGTACTGACCGATGATATTTCAGCCGTTAGCATAACCTCAGCGAAGCGTCGGGTCCTGACCGATGACAGTTCAGCCAGTTGGCTCAACCCTAGCAAAGCGTCTGGTACAGACCGGTGACAGTTCAGCCGTTGGTTCAACTCCAGTGAAGCGTCGGGAATGATTCGGTGGCGAAGACAGTATATTAATCTATCCACACAAAGGACAGATGATGGAATCTGTTATACACATCCTCAGAGGGACCACCAAGAAGGATTGGTGATTCAACCTCCTGTTGCAAACTCTCGGTGTAAATTATGGTCAAGATAGGCATCGGAAGAATCCATTAAGGTAACTCAGTAACCGAAATATATCCCAGCAGAGGAGCCTTTAGAAATGTACAACGGCATCTGCCGAAAGGGAAATATGCCTTGCGAAGAGTATTGATAGATGTGGGAAACCATTGGTCTCAAACCAAGGTAGCATCAATAATGTTATCCCTATCAGAGTCGACAAGGCTATCATGAATGACGTCATCCCCAGTAAAAAGTGACGAGGACAATTAGAGATAGCCTATCAGTGATATCCTACCAGTAACCGCCTTACAGTGCTACCCCAAGGGTTATCATGAATAATGTTATCCCTAACAGAAAATAACGTAAACATTCAATGATAACCCTAACCCCTCAAAGGCATCTAATATTCATCACATATCATGCCATGCATTGCATTACATTTGCATTCATCATATTCCCAGTGTTTAGCAATCTTTATCCTGTTCATTTCATTACATTACATAAACATGATAAAGAGGGGCATCTGTAGACACTCATAATTTTTGTCAATTCTGTTGTAGACAATCGAGATTTTGTGTTTCTGTTATTAACCCTGCAGGAGGGCAAAACAGTCAACTCAGCCCCGGTCTCAACCCGGGAGGTACAGGTCAACCCTAGTCTCAACCCGAGAAGTATAGGTCAGCCCCGGTCTCAACCCGGGAGGTACAGGTCAGCCCTAGTCTCAACCCAGAAGGTACAGGTCAATCTCGGTCTTAACCCGAGAGGTATAGATCAGGCCCGGTCTCAACCCAAGAGGTACAGGTCAGCCCCAGTCTCAATCCGAGAGGTACAAGTCAGCCCCGATCTCAACCCAAGAAGTACAGGTCAGCCCCGGTCTCAACCCAGAAGGTACAGGTCAATCCCGGTCTCAACCCGGGGGGTACAGATCAGCCCCAATCTCAACTCGAGAAGTACAGGTCAGCCCCAGTCTCAACCTAGGAAGTACAGGTCAGCCCCGATCTCAACCTGGGAGGTATAGGTCAGCCCCGGTCTTAACTCGGGAAGTACAGGTCAGCCCCGGTCTCAACTAGGGAAGTATAGGTCAAATTCGATCTTAACCCGGGAGGTACAGGTTAGCCCCGGTCTCCACCCGGGAGGTACAGGTCAGCCCCGTTCATAACCCGGGAGGTACAGGTCAGCCTCGGTCTCAACCCGAGAGGTCAGGTCGAGCTCCGATCATAACCCGGGAGGCCAACTCACCTTCGGAGATAACCCAAAACCCTCACATCATCTCTAGAGATAAACCTGGAAGAATCAAGTCATCCTCAGAGACAACCTTGAGGATAAACAGAATCGGCTGGGATCCAAACCTCGGAGACAACCCCGGGAAGTCAGCCGAAGGCCGTACCAGCACTGAAGGCAACCCCGGGAGGGAAAAAATGGTCATTTTACCAACTTAAAGCCGATTCGGTCAAACTTGAGCCGAATTGATGCCACCAAGGTCAGGAAGAACCATAACGATGATCCCGAGTGAAAACAGTGCAAGACAGCTCAACGAACAAACTGCGAGGAATCAAAGACCTGGTTATGAACCTGTCTTTTTGGACTCAAAAAAGATTTACTCCCATGTCATTGCAACACTCTCGGCGAGGGCTTTCCGGAAAGGTATAGTACGCCTCAAACGAACGCTCCGATCAAAAGTTAAAAAGTTTCGAATTTTACCTTGCCTTGCTTGGAGTGCACGTACTTCGATGCAATGGGTCCCGCCACTTGGGACCTGTCACGTGGAGCCGCACCTCTACCTGCAGCTGTCGCAGGTAGAGCCGCTTCCACTGGGTCTATATATATGAGTGCACCCTCAGCTAATTTTATATAGAAAAAAGCTCTAAACCTCTGCCCGTTTGGTTTCTCAGCCCCACTCTTGTACTCCAAACCCAAATTTTATTACTCTAACACGTAGATATACTCATATACTACCACATATCAAAATTTAATCGGTAGACGTTTAGAGCCTACGATTTGGCAAAAAGCCCGTGTAGCAGTCCATTGTGAGTATTTTTACGATCAGAAAGTTTATATTACTTCATTGCACCTTTATACACTTGCACGCTAAGTTTCACTTTCTGATTATATCCGAAACTCAGTTTTGTGGCCGTTTTGCTTACTTTTTGTACATTTTCGTACATAAACTCATTTTATGGCATTTCTACAACTCGAATTGTCGATTCGTCGCTTCTAACAGCTTATATATATATATATATATATATATATATATATATATATATATTCACTCATAGCAACTTCATCGGACTTGGTTATCTTCTCAATCTGGGTTTGGCTTTTTAATGTATATATTTAACTGTATATATACTAAATTTTCAATTCTGTCAAGCCTGGATGTCAAATCTATGGTAGTTTACTGCTTTTATATATATAACTATATATATATAAATTTTTCTGACTTATTTGGGCCTGGATTTCTACTTCGTGGCCTTTTTATTGTTTTAATATATATACTAACTGTATATATTAACGTTTTACATTCTAGTTTGGCCTGGATAATTTTGTGGCCTTTTTAATGCTTTTATAAATATATATATATACTTACATTTCTGTCCGAAAAAAGGATAGAATGTTCGTCGCCCTTTATTGTTTTTTTTTATATATATATTTACTTTTTGCTGAGCCTGAATAATTTCGTGGCTCATTTACAGGTTTTATATATATATATATATATATATATATATATATTTCAATTAGGTCGAGCCTGGATCATTCTGTGGCTCTTTTACAGCTTATATATATATATATATATATTTCCATTCTGTCTAGCCTGGACTGATTTGTGGCTTTTACAGCTTTTATAAATATATATATATATATATTTACATTCCAGTCCGGGTATCAGAGTGCAAACCCATCGCCCTTTACAGCTTTCGTATATATATATATATATATATATATATATATTTCTCTACTCATTTATGATTAAATTGCTACTTTAAATATTTATTTTATATGGATCGGCACTGACATCTCTTTGGGCGAACTAGATTTCTTTAAATCTCACCAACTCTAGCTTTCAAACGGTTCAAAATAGGCCCAGACAGTACCGGGAATCTAGAATGGCTGAGATTTACTTAAATCTATCAATTTTTTTAGTTTCAGTTATGAAAGCAACCTCGCGGCCCTTAGATCGATATCTAGTGGGAACGAGACGCTTCAGCTACTTGCGAGCCAGGATTTACTGATGAATCCTTGATTTTGGCGACATCTGGATAAATACACATTTTCTATGCATATTTGAACTGTGCAGGTTTTATTGGCTTCTCTTTGTGAGCCTAGGAATCGTGGAATACATGATCAAACTGATCGAAATCTGATTCCCACGATGGACAAACTCCACTTTACAAATGTACCCTACCAGTTTTTCTATAAAAATGTACATCAAAAAGTCCTTAAAATGGTTATCCGGGTTTAAGGTCTCAACATAGTGAAATATGTCTTATCGTGTCAGAGTCACTTCGATAGCTGTTATGCCCATGAGAAGGCAGACACTTGTATATATTCTATGGTAAAGGATGCTTCGCAGCCCGATAATCACCATTCAAATTTAGCCTAAAAGCTGAAAAGATAAAAATGGAAGTATCCATATGCTTCAATTCCTACGTGAGTACAAGGATTTGAAAACCTATTTTCAAAACATCATCTAATAATCTTGTCTAAAAAAGAGACTTTTGCAAATCAAATCAAACTCTTCGTATATAGGTTCAACGAGGCACGACCATACTTTCAAATTAATCAAACATAGGCCCAATTTCTTCCAGCATTCACACACACACATTGCAGATTTAAAAGGAAAATATTAAAAAGATGTGGTACCGTGTTTACACGGGAGTTGTGGGGTGCCTAACAGCTTCCCCACACTTAACCAAGCCCCCGAACTTAGAACTTTGGTTTTAGAGATCAAGTTTCGACAGTGTCCAGCAATTGGGCCTCCTTTCAAACAAACTCGATTGAGTTGGTACAACCATTTCAAAACTACCAACTAGCGACTCTATAAACCGTTCAAATCGTTGACATAATACATGTTGGCCTTTTCTTAAAAAGCCCTTCAAAACCTTTTCACAAATAAAAAGAATAAGGGTAGACAAAACTTAGGAAGAGAGAAATATTCAGGTCCAACTCGACTCGCAATTTTTTCCCAACGTCGACAATGATCATTTGTGTGGAGACACTAAAACAAGTATGTAGGTGCTTATTGGAGAATAAGTTCACTGAACGTGACTCGCTATGGAATACCTAATGGAGTTTTACTTGCCTGTCAATAGGAATTAATAATGTGATAGTAGTACAAGTGATCCTTGGACTTGAGATCATCATAGTATCTTGTATGTAATGAATTATACTTTGACTTATTCCTTAAAAACCCTTAGGGTATATCAAAGGGTATGCTTGGGTATAATGAGTTACATATGGAGATAATGAATGATCAATAAAGAATCTACCACTTCTAGTAAAAGAAGAGATATGTCCTATGTTATTCGTTAAAAGACAACCCAGTAGTTCTTGGCCAAGGCATAATGAAATTAGAAAGGAGTTTCTAATTTGCATTATTTGGAGTTGTGCATTTTCTAATCGAAATATATATAATTAAATAAAATAATACTTGACAGTAATTTCATATCTTATATTTAATTGGGACATTGTATGGTGGAATGATTGAATTGTACGGTAACTATTTACTCACATGTTCTTTTATGATTAATGTTAAAATCTATATTATCTAGAAAGTCATTGATCACTAGGGAGGCTTATCCCTATTGTAGAATAAATATTATTTATTTAAATAGATTATTAGTTTAATTTATTTATTTAAATAAGATTAGAATTGTTCTAATTGATTTCTTCACAATCGGTTTAATATGGAGAACCTAAAGGGTCACACCATAAAACGAAGAATAATTATTTAAGAAGGTAATGGCATAATCGTAATAATATATTAAGTGTAATTAATTTAATTTATGGTAATAGAATAAATTAAATAGCTTAATATTTATTATTTAATATTTTGAAAATATTAAATATAAATTAATAAGAGGAGTCTTATTAATATTATTATAATTATTATTATTTTAATTTTTAAAGGAGTTTAGGAATTAATTTAATATTAATACTCTCATTTATTCCTAATAAGATTAGGAGGCAAATTAATTAAATGAATTTAATTAATTATTCCCAATGTGGTGAGAAGCCTAAATTAATTAAATGAGTTTAATTAATTAAATGAAACCCCATGTTTAATAGGATTAGAAGGGTTGACCAATATCTATATAAGAGGAGTCTTATAATAGATATCAGTTGATGCAATTCCAATAGTTGGAGAGTACTCCTTTTCTATAGAGGATAAAAAACTAGGGTTTAGCCAACCACCCTCCTTCTTGAATAATTCTTTTTCCTTGGTGGATCACCTTTAGAGGCCAAACACTTGGGTGGCTAACGTTGATCAAAGGAAGGAATCTACCCCGGATATTTAAGGAGATTGAGACAAACAAAGAGTTGAACTTGTACTTGTGGAAGCTTCGTTCTACAAGGGTATGATTCCATAACTTCTTATTTATCGTTTTAAATTAATAATTTGCATAAAGGATGATCCGGGTAATGGTTTTGTAGAAATTTTTTAAACTCTGATATACCATGCTTCCGCTAATTTTTGCAATTTGATTGGGCCATGATTTCTTACAAACCCAATAGTTTCTGGCAAAGAAGAAGCTTGGAGATGCTTTGACTACCAATCAAGGTTTGTTCATGATTGAAATTAATTTTTCTTAAAGTCAAACTTCTACTTGGGTATTGAATACCGGCTGTGGTTCTCACAAATATAATACTATGCAGAAATTGGTCAGAAGTAGAAAGCTGAACATGGATGAAGTCGTCCTACGAGTGGGAAATGAAACAAAGGTTGTTGCATTAGCTATGACGCCCCCAAATCCGGGTCTCTTAGACCTCAGACCTAGTACGTTACGGTGCTACAAACATCTTAATAAATACCATCTTTATTCATAATTAAATGAATACAACCCGGCTTTTATACCCATTAATACGTTGTTCCCATCTGTTCCAGAATCTGTAACCTTTACAATTGGTTATTACATTTGTAGATCGTTCATGATCTATAATTTAATTGATAAACTTGATTATTGAAAATCTTAAACATTCATCTGTTTCCAAAATCACAATACCTTAACACTATACGTATTCACAATTCTAAACCTAGCACACATCGAGTCTCTAACAGTACTCAGTACAGTATGCTGAGTGGTTTCTCACAAACAACCAACAAACTAGTTTTTATCTTGTCTACACTGTTTTTCGCAATGAGTTAGATCGGTTGCTAGTTCGTATATACCTCCGCTCCCTGAAGGAATTGTTAGCCTAGATACTATACATCAACCATTAAAGAGTACGACTGTACTACTATTTTATCATAACTTGTGAATTAACACTTAATCTTTTATATAATAATTTCATCTTTATAATTCAGCAAACCGAATACCTAAATCCAGCAAACCGAATGCCTAATCCAACAACCTGGATACCTAATCCAGCAACCTGGACACCTAATCCAACAACCTGGATTATCCACACAACTTTCCAAGTTTATTACAACCTAATTCATTTCCTTTACAACATTAATGAGTAACTATAACTCACCATCTAATTTCAACTTTCTCGTAACATATACTAATCGTTTCTTATAACTAAACGATTTACCAACTTGCTAACAATTAGTTAAATTATCAGAATAATTACGTTGAATGCTCTTTATCACAACATACATTTTCTATAATTCGATATCCTCAATGATTTCTTCAACATCTGCAAAAGTTTTATTTTTGCAAGGAATGAGCACGATGGCTCAGCTAGTTCAACAGTCTACACCTTTCGTGCTTCACATAGCATACAAATTTCATATATTCATGTATCAAAAATTTTATTCAATGCATCTACCCATGCTTCATGCATTTCTATATGTATCATACCTTTCATGATATGCATCTCTATATCGTTCATACTTATCATACAACACAATATATTCTTCATGTTATAAATTTAACACATACTTCACGAATTTCATGCTTTGCATTTTGTCACATAACATTCATGTAATCAACGAGTTCATATAAAACACGTATTACATTAACAACCATAACATGGTTTAATACATATTACCACATAAGAGCAAGTTACTTAAGAACTTGCCTCAAAGCGTTCCTTGCGCGGTTAGTAAAATTTGTCCTTCCAGTGTCCTACAGGATTAAGTGCGTATACAACCATAATTAGCTACATAACGATATTTATTAGTCATTTATACTAGCTCTACTATATCTTTCATTATTTTCCCTTTTTAAATCTTGAGACACAATGCGTAATCCTGTGTTTAAGTCTTTCTAGGACTCTTCATTATCCATTCGATTTATTTATGTTAAACCTCATTGCACGTCTTATTAAGTCATAAGTTGATCGACTCTAGTCGATTTAATTTGCTTTAAATATTTATGACTCAATAGTTTATAATTACTTTTTATTCCGATGAATGCCTAATACTCTCATTAAGCCTTCTTAACCTCTCTATCATTCATCTTAAATTGTCGTCTCATATTATTAATTATTTAATAATATTTTATTCCTTTAGTAATATTATTAATCATTTAATAATATTTTAATTATTTAAAACTTATAAACAATTTTAATTTAATTGTTTATCTCTTCCTATTTAATTTATTTAGTAAACATATCAAACCATTAATATAACATTTTATCAAAAATAACCAAATTACCCCTATATGGTCATAATATAACATATTAATGATTATTAGTCACTAAAATCATATTAATGAATTTTAAGACTTAATATAATCTAATTTTCTCCATTAATCTTAACTTAATCGTCGGCATGAAAAATTCCAAATCATTTTAGTATTTTTTTTATCTTTTGGCCACACATATATACATATATTCCATTCATAAAAATAATTTTTCTGAAATTTTTTAATTTACTTTAGTATTTATCAAAAGTTCATTTTTAGTTTGTAACTTAAGAAAATTAACTATAACATGATCAACTCCAAAAATTCTCAACTATTGTCATACTGTTACACGTATTAACATGAATTTTAAGTTTAAATTTCGTGGCTATCGGAGTTATAGAACTCCAGCTATAGCCATTTTCGTCGAAAAAACCTAAAAATTGAAATGACCATAACTCGGTCGATTTAAGTCATAATAAGCTCATCTTTGACAGGAGATACTTTATATCATATAGTTTCATGTCCCAAAAGGCCGCAATTTATTTCATTAATTAAGTTATCGAAACTGCCCCTGATAGTTTTTGGCAGATTGCTTTTTGCCATTTTTCAAATTTTATCTACTTTGCTAAAAATAGTCCATACAAAAATCTACAACACCTTTTTCAGTGATTCTACTTGGAAATGTTAGAAGACTCATAGATCTAACTCTAGGACTTGACCACACTCAAAAATTCAAAATATAATGAGAGATAGGGTCCTTCAAATTTCTTGTTTCATTTTCCCGAAAAATAGTTTTTCTCAGTTGTATGTTTTCAAAGAAAACTCCCATGATCTCTTGATTAATCAAACAATAGCCAACATAAATCATCATTATACATCCTAATACTTCTTATACTCTAGGATCTAACATGATCCATGATTAATTTCATCAAACTCAAACCATAAACAAGCAAAACACAATCTAAACCAAGAAATTACAAAGCTAGATTAGAGAACTTTTAAAGCTTCTATTGTGACGCCCCCGAATCCGGGTACCTTCACCCAGGATATGGTGCTTCACTATACAACTATCTACTCACACATTTAACTGAATAATTCAATAGTTTGTATAAGATTAACTAACATTTCATTACAAAACTTCCTTCCCAAAATCTTATTAACCCTTACCATCGTTCAGTGTCATAATATTGTTTATTACAACAGAGTACTATACTACTACAAAGATAGTTAAGCATTCATCTTGTATTTCCCCTTATCGCTACCGGATCCTTTGGTCCGACTGCTATTAGCTGAAACATATGATTTTAAGCAAGGGTAATCATAATTGGCACAGCAAGTCTAACAATTTATGTTTCAATCACAAAATCAAGAATCATATGTCTTGTCTTCGATAACTGTACAAGAGATATGAAGAAATAGGAATAGACAAAATAAGGTTTTTTTGATTTCCCTTAAACTTCCTTCTTAAGGACACGAAGTCACTTAAGAATCTAAGCTGGTCAGATACCATAAACATCATCTTTTGAAAAGGGCAAACTGGTACAAGACCGTAAGCCCGGCTTCACTTACCAGCACGTCCCGGTGATCAGCCTATAGTACTCTACGATGATCAACACTACTTTCGTAAACGTTTTCACGTTTACATGGCAACACAATGCCTAGTCGAATTAACGACCATAAAACCTTTGTGTATTCATACTCAGGTTTTTATTCAGAATTCGTACCAAATAAATTGGCATAGGATAGCTCAGCAATAATACTTTGAAGGATTTATGACAATCAATCAAGGAACTGTACATATTCATCTAGCCGAAACAATTGGCATCGACTATCCAACAACAGTTCATGCATAGATTACCACACATAATGACAACTTGTCCAACCATAACGTATAGACAAGAGTTTAAGAAAGCTTGCATAACACAACGTTAATGTAAGAGTTAGAAAACTTGCATCAAGTAAATCTTGAACAAGGTTAGAAACACTTGCCTTTGCGTCTTCTATTGTAACGATTGTGATTTTATATAATAATTTTAAATATTTATTGAGTTAAATAAATATTTTATGTGAATTATTTATTGAGTTAAATAAATAAATTATGTGATTTATGAAGTGATTTAATTAAGTGTTATATATTAATTAAATGAATGTTTAATATTTATCTAGTTGATGTATATTAATTTTATAATATAGTTCTGATTTAATTGAGATAATTGAATTAGATGAATTATGTGATGAAGTGTTACATGAATTATAATTAGCTAGAAATTATAATTATGTGGCAAATTTTATGTGATTTATTAATGTTAGATTTTAATTGATTAAATTAGTTGATTAATATTTAATTGATTAAAATATAACATTAAAGTATGTGTTAAAATAATTTGTTAAAATAAAAGAAAAAAAATAATTTTAAATAATTTTAACCAAACAAGGCCCTTGTAATTGTTTTAAACCTATTTCTACCAAACGGGGCCCTAACTATCAAAAAACTGTTTTAAATAAACTGTTTACCAAACAATACCTTAGCATTAATAATATGTTTTTGAAAATAACCTTGTTTTGCCAAACAAGGCATTGTGGCTTTTGAATTTTGTAACTTATATAATAAATGTATTATATATATATATATATATATATATATTAATTAATTAGGAGTTATATATTATCAATATATGTATATTATATCAGTATAATAAAACTACGTTAGTTAGTCTAAACTATGTTAGTTTTTTCTAAGTCTAAACTAAGAATGCAAGGATTGAAAAGAAGAGCAGAGAAGTTGAGAGAAAGAAGAAGGAGAATTTGGAGAGAAAGCAAGAAAAGTTTAAGGGAATTCATCTTCTTCACTAACAACTAGCTTAAAGGTAATTTATAATCTCTACTTTTATATTTTCAGAACTCAGCTATATGTTCTTCGTATTTTGTTCTCTAACAAAAAATGAGTTTCATGAAATTGTATAAACATGGACTATATATATATATATTGTATTCATGTGTTGTTCATAGTGGTTTGATTTCTATCAATGATTTTCAGAAAACCAAATTAGTGAATAAGTATGCTTTAATTAAAAATTTTGTCCTTATGTGTTATTTAATTTTGGTCAATTTAAAGTAAAAATTGATGAATTAGAATATGCTAACATGCTTATTGGGGAATTGTTTGATGATTACATGCAATTACGTATATAATGTATGTATATAGAGTGGAATTGATGGAGAAAATTTCTTATAGTGGACTATTTTGGAAAAATATGAGTTTTCATGAAAATGGCCAAATTGAATTTTTAAAACTTGTGATTATCGTTATTTAGATGGTTTTGTATTTTGGAAGCATGTTATACATATGTATTATATGGTATGTATGAGTTATAGTGTCTATGGTACTGTATTTTTGCGTTTGTTGGCTTGTATGGGATGTTCGATAAAGTAGAGGGTCGAAACTGTCTGCGTCTGGCCGCGTTGCTGCGTAGCTGCGCCGACAGCAAGGCCAGGAGCAGCGTAGCTGCGCCGTTTGCCCTTCCCTGATTCATCCCCTGCGTAGCTGCGCCGATTTTAAAGCAGCAGGCTGCGCAGCTGCGCCATGTTTAGTGTAGAGACAGTGATGCTAGTTTACTTGTGCAGAGTTATTTTGGAGCCTAATTTAATTGTTTTATGAATAATCATGTATTACTATAACATGTTAACATGAGTTTGACAATGTCGTATTTAAAAAGAAAAATATAGAAAATGAAGTTGTAAATCTTAAAATAATATTTGAATTGTTAAATTATAATTATACTATGAGTTACTTAATTATAAATTGATTATTTATAATTAAAAGTAAGTGTTTAGTTTAAAGCATGATATTAGTTGATTTATTTTAATCAATTAGATATTAAATTAAATTATAATTTATGTAATTATAATTTAATGCATTTTTAATTATGGATTTAAAATATATAAATTGCATGATTAATTATGATTTGTGTAATTATAATGTATGATATAGTTTAATTAATTATTAATTATGAATTGGTGATAGTTTATGTTGTGATTATAATTTAAGTAATTATAATTAGATTAAATATTTGAATTGTAATTGATTAATTATAATTTAGTTAAATACATAATTAATTTAATTATGTGAATATGTAAGTGATGTAATTAACTATATGATGGTTGATTATTATTATTTATTTAGTTAGAGTGAGTTAACCATGAGGGTTAACCACTTATGTGAATTAGTTACATGTTAACTAATTTAGGTTATTGTGATTGAATATGTATGTATATAGGAAGTGTTAAAGTACATGGTTGAGTTAAGTAGCTTGCGCGTAAGACAAGTCTTCTAAACCCTAAACTCGCTATTTCTATGCAAGTTTCTTTGAGTTCATATATTCATTGTTGAGAATGTCCTTTTCATTTCTGTACTGGACAATTATTTACTTAACCGAAGAGATCTTGACTTATTGTTCAAGTAAGATCCAGTTTATTATTTTAAATGCTTTAAGTTTACTTCTAAAGCATATGTTAATTCATAATTTTTTTATTTATGAATTATTGAAAGTCGATTCAACTAATCCTTAGTTGATGAATGTGAATTCTAAATTACTCTTGTAAGCTTATTCAAACCAAACTTTCTTTGGTGCGGACTTGAATTCAAATTACTGGGTTGAACAACCCTTTTATTAGGGGAGGTTTCTACGCATAGCGTTAAGATGTTTGTGCATAATACATGGTACAAAGGGCTGATCCCCTAAGTACGAGTTAAGGTCCATAGTCTTATTGACTGTTAAAGGTTTAAATAGAAATATTTATAACCTAGGACAAGAGTTCAAAGGACTTATGACCCTCAGATAAATTCTATATTTGAATTTTAATGTTGATAGAGAATTATTATTCAATTCTTTATTGTTGAAGTAAGCTAAGTTATTCAGATCTTTTTAAAGATATCCTTTCATGTATTTATTATTGTTAAACTCTAGTGAGCTGTTGTTTGCTCACTCTTGCATTAAATAACAATTGCAGTTAAGGTTGATAACGTTGATGCCCCGTCTACGAGTAAAGGCAAGGGAAAGATGAACAAGTGAAGACTTGTTTAATTATTTTGAAGTGATTGTAATAAGACTTTTATGTCATGTTTTTGTTCCGCACTTTATTGTTTATGTCAAGGTTAGAGTAACTCTGGGATTGTTTTTTTTAAGGTTGTAACCCTTGTTTTAGGGGAGATTTTATATAAATATTGTAATTTATTTTGAGATTTATTGGGTAGATGTTTGTTATAGTTAGAAAGTGAACACCAAATCATGTGGAAATGAAGTACCCGGATTTGGGGGTGTCACAGGTTGGTATCAAAGCTGTAGGTTATGAAACCTTAGGTAGGGAAAAACCTTAGGTAGTATCCTTATAGTAAGATCGAAAAGATAGTGATGTTAGGTAAAGATAATAAACTACCTTATATGTCTAGGTGTGTACGTTTTAGTATTCGAAGAGTGTCAATTCGATGTCACGTAATAATGAACTTTAAAATTCTTATGTCAGGATGTCGAACGTTGGAGAACCTAGTCAGGCTAGAGAGGATGTACCTCAGGTGCCTAGAGAGGAGGAGCCCCGTGACATACATATTGTCTGGGAGCAGCTGGTTAGGAGAAAGCCATCTCCAGTGATCACCGTAGCTGGTCGGGAGAATGAGCTGACACCTATTCCAGAGGATGAGGATGAGGACGAGTCTGAAGAGGAGGAAGAGGATGCCGAAGAGGAATTCCCACCTCACTCTACTAGTGCTGAGATGTACGAGGCAGTCTACGATAGCAACGTGGAGCTTCATGGACGAGTAGGAGATCTCGAGGAAACTGTCCAGCAGCGAGACGAGACGATCTAGGAAATGGCAAGTGACCTAGGAGATGCACAGTGGAACCTGATACATATGGAGGTTGATTGAGATGCTGCTCGATTTGAACTGGCAAAGCTGAAGCAAGACATCCAGGAGGAGTCGAGGAAGCGAGCTAGAGCTGAAGAGATAAGTTTGAGGGCTAATCAACGAGCCGATCGAGCTGAAGGTGAAGCTGAAGCCAAGAGGGCCAAGCTGAGAGAAATAGAATATGCTTTTCATACAGCGATAGAGAGAGCTCAGGACCGTGTTTTCTACTACCTAGCTCAGTTCCAAGGTTTACCGTGGTATGTAGTGGACCGAAGAACGGCGTTTCGGGTAATAGAAGTGGAACGCAGAGAGGCTGTGCGACGTATTAATATGCCTAGGCAGTAATAGTAGAGCTTTTGTTTATATGTTGCTTTTTGTAGTAAATAAAGTAAATCCCATAATTTGAGATAAGAATGGGATAAGTTAATAATGTAATCCTGCAACTTTTTCAGTTCAGGAAGGATGATGTAAATGGCATAAATGCTATCTGATTGATGTTTTTAAACTACGACTAATGAATAAAAGAAGTTTATTGGCGTGCTATGCGTTCTATGTGAACTGAATTGTTTAAAATGTTTAAGTATGAACTTGAATATTTAAAAATTGAATAAAGGATCTAATAATAATATTTTCTTAACAAAAAATACCTCCTAAAAGAAGACCAACACGTCAAAATCCCGAGGGTTTAACGAACAACAACAATAGCGATGGGACGAATCCCAACTCGGTTCAGCAATTGGTGAATCTGTTGACCGGAGCTCTTGCGAATCAGTCGCAAGTGCAGGGTACTACGTTCAAGGAATTCAAGGTAGTAGGACCTCCTGGATTCAAGGGATCGACCAACCCTATTGAGGCTCAGACGTGGGTTATGGAAATGGAGAAGGTATTTGACGTAGCCCGAGTAGGTGAAGACCAGAAGACAGCATTCGCGGCTTTCATGTTGAAGTTGGATGCTAGCTTTTGGTGGCAGGCTAACAAGACCCATGAGGGAGAGGGAGTCATAGCGTGGGAACGTTTCAAGGAAATGTTCTACGAGATGTACTTCCCAGTGAGTTCCCAGGACCAGATGGAGGTCCAATTCCTAGAACTTAAGCAGGGAGGGATGACGGTGTCCGAGTATGCCACTCATTTTAACGAACTGGCCATGTTCGTTACTTACCAGGTCAGCACTGACACTAGGAAGGCGAGGAGGTTTGAGCGGGGACTGAAGCCCTGGCTCTACAGCAAGGTTTCCATGTTCCAGCTGAACACATTTGTAGTTGTGCTAGAGAAGGCCATACTAGCTGAGGGAGGAAGCGAAGCAGTGACGAAGTTCAACCAAGATAAGAAGAAAAAGAATGAGGTAGAAACCAAGATTGGGGGTAGCAGCGCTGTGAACTAGAAGAGGAAATGGAATGACAACACCTCTGCTGGGAGTCAGCAAGGAAGCCAGTAGAAGAGGAAGTTCGAAGCATGTGCTACATGCGGTAAGAATCACACTGGCGTGTGCATGAAGAGGAAGCGGGTGTGCTTCAACTGTGGTCAGGAAGGGCACATTGCACCTAATTACCCAAACTCGAAGAAGGGAGCTTGCTTTACATGTGAATCCAAGGATCACATGGCTCGCAACTGCCCTAAGAAGCTGACGGCAGGGTCAACAGGGAGCGGAGGGAATGGAAGCGGCAGTACCATTACTATCGCTGCACCATTGCAAGCTGTTCGACCCACTGCACGAACATTTAATATGACGGTGCAAGATACTGTGCAATCAAAAGACGTGGAGTCAGGTATTATTCCGGTCAATAGTATAAATGTATATGTATTATTTGATTCGGGTGCAACTTGTTCATTCATATCTGATGATTTTGCTAAGACCCTAGACTTACCTGTAGAAGAGTTAGTTTACCCTTTGAACACAGAGATTGCGAATAGGGAAGTTATTCCTGTTAGGTGTGTTTATAAGAACTGTAGACTGGACATTAAGGGTCAGGAGCTGAGAGTAGATTTGATTTCAATAAAACTTGGGGAATTCGACGTCATACTGGGTATGGATTGGTTGTTCAACCATGGGGCGATAATCGACTGTCAGAAGAAGTCTGTAAACCTTACGACTCCGTCGAAGTTAGTGTTCTATGGTAGCAAATCGCCTATACAAGCGAGTTGTCTGATGGTTATGCAAGCCAAGAAACTTCTGACGCAAGGCTGTGTGGGATATCTAGCCTACATTGTAGATACGCGTAAGGAAAGCCTGAAGGTGGAGGAGATATCAGTAGTTAAGGAGTTTATGGGCATTTTTCTGAGCGATTTGCCAGGACTTCTGCCAGATAGGGAGACAGAGTTCGTGTTCGATCTAGTGTCGGGAATTGCTCTGATTTTGAAGGCTCCGAACAGAATGGCTCCAGTTGAGATGAAGGAACTGATGGTTCAACTACAAGAATTACTGGACAAGAAGTATATTCAACCAAGCGTTTCACCGTGGGGAGCGCCAGTGTTGTTTGTGAAGAAGAAGGATGGATCGATGCATCTTTGCATTAATTATAGGGAGTTGAATAAAGTTACGATCAAAAATAGGTATCCTTTACCTAGGATCGATGACTTGTTTGATCAACTGAAGGGTGCGAAGTACTTCTCGAAAATTGATTTGAGAAGCGGGTATCATCAATTGAAGGTGAGGAAGGAAGATATGCCTAAAAAGGCTTTTAGGACTCGATATGGTTATTACGAGTTCTTGGTGATGTCATTTGGTCTCACGAATGCCCCAGCTGCATTTATGGACTTAATGAACAGGGTGTTTAAGCCATTTCCGGACAAGTTTGTGGTAGTGTTCATAGATGACATCCTGGTTTATTCCAAGACCGAGGAGGAACATGCTGAACACTTACGACTAACCTTAGAAGCCCTAAGACGAGAGAAGCTTTACGCTAAATTCTCGAAGTACGAATTCTGGTTAGAACGTGTGCAATTTCTTGGCCACGTAATCGACAAGGATGGTATTTCGGTAGATCCGTCGAAGGTTGAAGAAGTAATGAATTGGGATCAGCCGAAGACGCCGTCTGAAGTGAGGAGTTTCTTAGGATTGGCAGGTTATTATCGTAGATTTATCCAAGACTTTTCTAGAATCGCAACTCCGTTGACAAATTTAACTCGTAAAACGGTTAAATTTGTTTGGACGGAGAAATGTGAGGAAAGTTTTCAAGAGCTGAAGAAGAGGCTGAGTACTGCGCCTGTATTGTCTTTACCGGGTAGTTCGGGAAATTTTGTGGTATATAGCGATGCCTCACATAAAGGATTAGGCTGTGTGTTGATGCAGAACGATAAAGTCATTGCCTATGCGTCACGTCAGCTGAAGGATTATGAGAAGGGGTATCCGACCCATGATCTAGAATTGGCGGCAGTAGTGTTTGCCCTAAAGATTTGGAGGCACTACTTATATGGAGAAAAGTGTGAAATATACACAGATCACAAGAGTCTGAAGTATATATTTACCTAGAAGGATTTGAACATGCGCCAAAGAAGATGGTTGGAACTGATTAAAGACTACGATTGCGAGATACTTTACATTCCGGGTAAAGCTAACGTTGTCGCCGACGCTTTGAGCAGAAAAAGAGAAGTTGAATATGATAACTGACCAGTATCAGTTGATAGAACAAGATTAGTTGCTGCTCAAGACAGACAGAAGAAGTATGCCGATCTTCATCGACAAAACCGAGAATTCTTACCAGGAAGTTTTGTGTTCTTGAAAGTATCTCCCTGGAAGGGGAAGATTCGATTTAGTAAGAAGGGAAAACTAAGTCCCAGATTTATTGGACCTTTTAAGGTACTACGAAAGGTGGGCGAGGTTGCTTACGAGATTGCATTACCTGCGAAGCTCGAGAATATACATAACGTCTTTCATATTTTTGTGTTAAAACCTTACAAGCATGATTATAAACATGTAATAGAATATGAACCTTTACAATTTAATAAGGACTTAACATATGAAGAAGTGCCTGTTCAAATAGTTGATAGAAAGGAATAAGTACTTAGGAATAAAGTGATACCTTCTGTTAAGGTAATCTGGAGGAACCACAGTGCTGAAGACGCTACGTGGGAACTCGAAGATGTTATGATGAAATCTTATCCGCATTTATTTGCTTAGTTTTGTATAACCCCTTATGTATCGATTCTGGGGACAGAATCCTTTTAAAGAGGGAAGATTGTAACGATTGCGATTTTATATAATAATTTTAAATATTTATTGAGTTAAATAAATATTTTATATGAATTATTTATTGAGTTAAATAAATAAATTATGTGATTTATGGAATGATTTAATTAAGTGTTATATACTAATTAAATGAATGTTTAATATTTATCTAGTTGATGTATATTAATTTTATAATATAGTTCTGATTTAATTGAGATAATTGAATTAGATGAATTATGTGATGAAGTGTTACATGAATTATAATTAGCGAGTAATTATAATTATGTGGCAAATTTTATGTGATTTATTGATGTTAGATTTTAATTGATTAAATTAGTTTATTAATATTAAATTGATTAAAATATGACATTAAAATATGTGTTAAAATGATTTGTTAAAATAAAAGAAAAAAAAGAATTTTAAATAATTTTAACCAAACAAGGCCCTTGTAATTGTTTTAAACCTATTTTTATCAAACGGGACCCTAACTATCAAAAAGCTATTTCAAATAAACTGTTTACCAAACAATACCTTAGCATTAATAATCTGTTTTTGAAAATAACCTTGTTTTGCCAAACAAGGCATTGTGGCTTTTGAATTTTGTAACTTATATAATAAATGTATTTATTATATATATTAATTAATTAGGAGTTATATATTATCAATATATGTATATTATATCAGTATAATAAAACTACGTTAGTTAGTCTAAACTACGTTAGTTTTTCCTAAGTCTAAACTAATAATACAAGGAGTGAAAAGAAGAGCAGAGAAGTTGAGAGAAAGAAGAAGGAGAATTTGGAGAGAAAGCAAGAAAAGCTTAAGGGAATTCATCTTCTTCACTAACAACTAGCTTAAAGGTAATTTATAATCTCTACTTTTATATTTTCAGAACTCAGCTATATGTTCTTCGTATTTTGTTCTCTGACAAAAAATGAGTTTCATGAAATTGTATAAACATGGACTATATATATATATATATATATATATATATATATATATATATATATTGTATTCATGTGTTGTTCGTAGTGGTTTGATTTCTATTAATAATTTTTAGAAAACCAAATTAGCTGATTAAGTATGCTTTAATTGAAAATTTTGTTCTTATGTGTTATTTGATTTTTGTCAATTTAAAGTAAAAATTGATGAATTAGAATATGCTAACATGCTTATTGGGAAATTATTTGATGATTACATGCAATTACTATAATGTATGTATATAGAGTGGAATTGATGGAGAAAATTTCTTATAGTGGATTATTTTGGAAAAATATGAGTTTTCATTAAAATGGCCAAATTGGATTTTTAAAACTTGTGATTATCGTTATGTAGATGGTTTTGTATTTTGGAAGCATGTTATACATATGTATTATAGGGTATGTATGAGTTATAGTGTCTATGGTACTGTATTTTTGCGTTTGTTGGCTTGTATGGGATGTTCAATAAAGTAGAGGGTCGAAACAGTCTGCGTTTGGCCGCGTTACTGCGCAGCTGCGCCGGCAGCAAGGCCAGGAGCAGCGTAGCTGCGCCGTTTGCCCTTCCCTTATTCATCCCCTGCGCAGCTGTGACACCCCCGAATCCGGGTCCTCTGACCCCGGTCCGGTCGCCACAAAACAATACTAACATCCACTTTTAAGTAACATGCGATAACTAAAATGCAGAATCTAATAAACGTACGTCGTTCATTCAAAAGGTGTTACTAGTCCCAAGATTCGATAACCTTAATACATCAATACAAATATACCCTAGAATAAACATTAGGGTTCATATTACATTAACAGTAATTAAACAAATCATAAAGACAAAGTCTACTCCTTGCAAACCATCCTATATATTTCCTTTACCCTTGTCCTTACCTGAGGGCTCGGGCTTAACTGCAATATAAGTCATGATATAGCAAGAATGAGCAACAAGTTTGCTCAGCAAGTTTAAATACAACAATAAAGGATATATTATGATGAATGGAAAAATATCTGACAATGATTTCAACAAAATGAATATCTTAAAGATTCAACAATATGAATGTTAGAATGATTCAACAATCTGTATGATTCAATACTATGAATATCTGTATGATTCAACGATATGACTATTAAAAGCAAAGATAATAATTGCCTTTAGAATGACTGATAGTCGAGTAGACTTTGAACTATAACTTTCCAATGGGTTCAATAGCTAATTGACCCTTTTTGGATTACTGGCTTCTGGCTACAGAAACTTAGTACCTCGAGGAGATCAGCCTCGGGTACAACGTGAATATGCATAACACTTACATCTGCTTACTCGTATCATATATATTAGATACCTGGGCACACTCCTACATACGAGGGATGTTCTGTTCCGTCTAAGAATCCTTACCATCAATTGGTTTGTATAGCTTTAAAGAAAACTTCATACACTAGTCTGACCGAACAAAGGTTCTGACTCTTACTGACATAGTTCAAGAAATTTAGAACCTTGAATAATGTACAAGTCCAAGACTGTACGAGCTCAAATGCATTAGGTGCGGACATCAATAATATCAATGTGGAATAATTGATAAGTAATTAAACCACTAAATAACATGCTTGGAAATAAAGTTCAAGCAATTAAGTAAACAACTTTCGATTCAACAATAACCTACTCAATACAATATGAGAAGGATAGAGAACTTGCACAAAGTGAAGTTTAGAATTTGCACAATATATGAATTTGTGTAAGTTCGGGGAACTTGCACGATACTCAACGTGTGAAGTTCGGGGAACATGCACAATACTCAACGTGTGAAGTTCGGGGAACTTGCACAATACTCAACGTGTGAAGTTCGGGGAACTTGCACGATAATAGATTCCTTGCATAAAATAAATGCATAGGCTTAGACACTTACAACATCAAAGAGTGAAATTCGGGGAATTTCACCATAATAGATCCCTTGCATAAACTAAATGCATAGGTTAGGACATTTGCTTACAACGTTCTTTAAGTAAAGTAAACATAAAGATAAGATACTTGCACAATATACGAGTTTGTATAAGTTTAGAGAATTTGCATAATAAAGAAATGAAGTTCGGGAACTTGCAAATAACCAAAGTGTGAAGTTCAGGGAACTTTCACAATACTCAAAATGTGAAGTTCGGGGAACTTTCACAATAACCAAAGTGTGAAGTTCGGGGAACTTTCACAATAACCAAAGTGTGAAGTTAGGGGAACTTTCACAATACTCAAAGTGTGAAGTTCGAGGAACTTGCACAATCAATAATAACCTGCTCAGTACAATATGAGAAGGATAGGAAACTTTCACCAAAAACAAGTGAAGTTTAGAAACTCGCTTTCACGGTTCATTGAATAAGGTAGTACAAGAATTTAGAATACTTGCACAATAGGGTCCGGATAGTTGTACAATAAATAAGTATAAGTCAAGAAAAACTTGCTCAAATAAAAGAGTAGTTCAGAAAAACATGCAATATGATAATACCCTGCTCAATATAAATTTGAGTAAAGTTAGGGAAACTTGCAATACAATAATAACCTGCTCAATACAGTATGAGAAGGATAGGAACTTTCACAATAAAGGTGAAGTTTAGAATCTCGCTTACTCGAGTCATTGAATAAAGTAGTGCAAGAATTTAGAATACTTGCACAATAAAAGTAGGGTTCGGATACTTGCTTACAATATCCGTTGAATAAAGTAATACAAGGGTCTAGGATACTTGCCTGTTTGCTCAACTACAATTAATTCTAGCTTTAATAAAACTGCGTTGGGACGACCTAACATTAACAAGTCGGCCTTTCAATTAGCATGTATAAACTAATAAAAGTCTACACTTACAAGAATCTGATCATTATATAATTCTATCACATAGTTCACGTAAGTCAATCTAATCCTGTCTTAGATTTAATAACTTTAGATTACTTAATTTCCATGCGTCAATATAGGCTTGAACACATAGCACTTCCAGTTACTGATATAAATTAACACACATGTTTATCAAGTTTATCTAACTCAAGTTCGAAACCTAACATGTTCATTCTATGTTCACTTCAAGACCACATATTTTTATGTCGGACATTCACATACTTTAAACAATATAAGTTCATGCTTCAAGATTGGTTACTAAAGTCATATTATCACATAACAAGGTCAAACAATACTTAATATGTATGCTCGAGTATACTACACACATATACTTTAATCACGTAGTTCATACTTGAAGTTCATTTCTTATGATTGAGCATGCATATGTGAAATTTGTATATAAACAAGTGAGGTTCATGTCAATACGTCTATAGGCATAATGAAATTTTAATACTTATGCTCGCAGAATCATAATGTAATTCACATGGTAATCAATGCTATTTAGCTTCCACATTCTAAGTTTCTATTTGCAAAGTACACTAAGTCAAAAAGACAACACGGTACCTATAAAGCATCTCGTAACCGTTATTCACATATATTAGAACGCATACATAAGTCACATACATGTATTTAAGTGGTCACAATCTAAAGACAAACGTCTTGGTTAAGTTTACTTTGAAAGTCTTAAGTTTCTCTTTCGAAATCGTTGAAATTTTGCAATCGTGCATGCTAGTGTGTTTAACACTTTAAACGTACATTTCATGTCAATATAGACCATACGGTCAGGTTCATAAAATTAAAATTCATATCTCAATGTAACATGCCAAGTCCATGTTCAATGCTCACGTTTCGTTAGTAAGTTTTCCCTAATGAGGTCTAACATAACCGTGCACATTTTTAAACATGTATATGCTAATTAACATGCTCTTCATGCCTATCTAGGTCATACTAACATGCTCATTAAATTAGAAAGCATACACAATATCTACATGTTAAAGTTCACCTTTGAAACTTATATTTTTCGTTAGAAATGTTCAATAGTGGGGTTCACATGTTCACATTCCATCATGAAACTTATGTATGCAAGTTAACATGCTTCTCATGTGTGTCTAGGTCATACAAGAAAGTCCCAAAAGTTAGAATATAGCCGGGGTACTTATATGCTCATGATAAGTTTACTTTAACAAATCCTAAGTTCATTTATAAAACTATAAAGCTTCCCTCCATAACGTATACTAGCATGGTTAAAGTCATGCACGTTGCATCAAGAATATATATATACATGAGTTGAACTAGTCCTCAAGCTTGCTTTAAACAATGTCAACACTTATCATGTAGCAAGTTTGCATCAGAAAAGAAAACCAGCAACTGGTACTGGCGCAGCTGCGCCGCTGGCCAGTGCGATACTGGCGCAGCTGCGCAGGCTGGCGGCCAGACCAGAAGCTGCTTTCTGTTTGGCAGACTGGAAACCCAACTCAGAAATATCATATGAATTCTACTTTAGCTATGTTATGAAATAATTCCAACACTTTTAACATCTTGTATAGCATTTAACAATCATATCTCCAATCAATTAACATCCAATTCAATTGAAATCAAGAATCAAGAATTTAGCAAATCTCAAAAATAGAAAAATGGAGAACATGAATGCAATTATTATACCTTTGTTATGGAATGCACCTAGCTGCAATATTTCTCTCCCTCAACCCAATTGAAATATCAGAATACAAGCTCAATTCTAAACTTAGAGAAAATCTCAGCAATGTAAATTATGAAGGAGGAAAGCTCTTATATAGGCAAATGTATATCCGGTTCTTGCCTTTGTTCACCAAATCAAAACAAAGGATAGCAAGATTACATAATGGTCAAGGATTGGTAGGTGAGTAGTTGGTGATTCCACTCATGAATCCCACTCCCCATCTCATGATTAGCTAGCTTGGTTGAGTTTGAGGAGAAAGAGATAGAGTAGCATAGCATGTAGGTGTTTCACGTGAATGAGAGAAATAAGAGGAAATGGGCTCTTATTATGGAATAACCAACTAATCTCAGCAATAGCAACTTGGATGCAATACACTACACTATCATTATATGCACCATACTTACTAAGGTTATATCATGTATACACATTTTATTTCATGTAAATACTTAGGCTATAATTAAATTAAAGTCACAATTTCAATGAGCAATTAATAATATGATGCATCAAGTAGGGTATATACATATAATCCATGTACATTATCTATTAACACCAAATATAAAGTAATTGGGTATTATTATAATAATAACTGTTATTATAATAATTATAATAACTTATTGAAATCATTTATCAATTAATAATGTTATTGATATAATATAAAGTAATAGGGTATACATATTAATGTCTATCCATGTATTGTCACATGCTCTTATGTACACATTCAATTCATCAACCTCACATAACACAATTAAGGTTACTATATAGTCTATATATAATATACATAGCCATATCAAAGGTCACCTTGTACTATATATAATATATAGTTAACTACCATATATTAAAGGTTTACATATCACATGCCTGTATAAAATAATTAATCAATTAAATATAATATTATTATATTTATAAGCCCTTTGCTCATTAATTTATTAATAAATTATACTCTTATGTTTTATTATTCTCAACAATAATAATTTTATACATTATCGATTAATTACACCAATATCAATTAATCAATCACGATTAACTCTCTACACTATATTCAAGTAAATTTGAATATGCAATTACTAACACTTTTATCAGTACTCTGATATAGAAGTCTCAGGGTTAATCTACTAATTTAAAAATAACCATTAGTGACTTCCTTTAATAAAATCCTAGTATTTATTCACATAGGTTAATTCACATAAGCACATAACCACATAATGTTTAAATAAGTTTGAAAAATTAACTCTTAAAAATTTTAAATCACATATAAAATTAATAAGGAGCTTAAAATTCCTGGTCGTTACAGCAGCTGCGCCGGTTTTAAGGCAGCAGGCTGCACAGCTGCGCCATGTTCAGTGCAGAGGCAGTGATGCTAGTTTACTTGTGCAGAGTTATTTTGGAGCCTAATTTAATTGTTTTATGAATAATTATGTATTACTATAATATGTTAACATAAGTTTGACAATGTCGTATTTAAAAAAAAAATATAGAAAATAAAGTTGTAAATCTTAAAATAATATTTGAATTGTTAAAATATAATTGTACTATGAGTTACTTAATTATAAATTGATTATTTATAATTAAAAGTAAGTATTTAGTTTAAAGCATGATATTAGTTGATTTATTTTAATCAATTTGATGTTAAATTAAATTATAATTTATGTAATTATAATTTAATGCATGTTTAATTATGGATTTAAAATTTATAAATTACATGATTAATTATGATTTGTGTAATTATAATGCATGATATAGTTTAATTAATTATTAATTATGAATTAGTGATAGTTTAAGTTGTGATTATAATTTAAGTAATTATAATTAGATTAAATATTTGAATTGTAATTGATTAATTATAATTTAGTTAAATACATAATTAATTTAATTATGTGAATATGTAAGTGATGTAATTAACTATATGATGGTTGATTATTATTATTTATTTAGTTAGAGTGAGTTAATCATGAGGGTTAACCACTTATGTGAATTAGTTACGTGTTAACTAATTTAGGTTATTGTGATTGAATATGTATGTATGTAGAAAGTGTTAAAGTACGTGGTTGAGTTAAGTAGCTTGCGCGTAAGACAAGTCTTCTAAACCCTAAACTCGCTATTTCTACGCAAGTTTCTTTGAGTTCATATATTCATTGTTGAGAATGTCCTTTTCATTTCTGTACTGGACAATTATTTACTTAACCGAATAGATCTTGACTTATTGTTCAAGTAAGATCCAGTTTATTATTTTAAATGCTTTAAGTTTACTTCTAAAGCATATGTTAATTCATAATTCTTTTATTTATGAATTATTGAAAGTCGATTCAACTAATCCTTAGTTGATGAACGTGAATTCTAAATTACCCTTGTAAGCTTATCCAAACCAAACTTTCCTTGGTGTGGACTTGAATTCAAATTACTGAGTTAAATAACCCTTTTATTAGGGGAGGTTACTACGCATAGCGTTAAGATGTTTGTGCACAATACATGGTACAAAGGGATGATCCCCCTAAGTACGAGTTAAGGTCCATAGTCTTATTGACTGTTAAAGGTTTAAATAAAAATATTTATAACCTAGGACAAGGATTCAAAGGTCTTATGATCCTCAGATAAATTATATATTCAAATTTTAATGTTGATAGAGAATTATTATTTAATTCTTTATTGTTGAAGTAAGCTAAGTTATTCAGATCTTTTTAAAGATATCCTTTCATGTATTTATTATTGTTAAACTCCAGTGAGTTGTTGTTTGCTCACTCTTGCATTAAATAACAATTGCAGTTAAGGTTGATAACGTTGATGCCCCGTCTACGAGTAAAGGCAAGGGAAAGATAAACAAGTGAAGACTTGTTTAATTATTTTGAAGTGATTGTAATAAGACTTTTATGTCATATTTTTGTTCCGCACTTTATTGTTTATGTCAAGGTTAGAGTAACTCTGGGATTGTTTTTTTTAAGGTTGTAACCCTTGTTTTAAGGGATATTTTATATAAAGATTGTAATTTATTTTGAGATATATTGGGTAGATGTTTGTTATAGTTAGAAAGTGAACACCAAATCATGTGGAAACGAAGTATCCAGATTTGGGGGTGTCACATCTATACCTCTACGTAGTCTACTCAGTCTTTAGTACGTCTACAGAGTATAGTACATAGTATATCATTTAGTAATCATAGTTGATATACATTGTATTTGCCTAACTCATCCTTCTTACATAACTTAAGCGAATTGTTATCTAATTAACATTCGTTCAAGTTATTTAATGTTCATTAACTCAATCTTGGTTAACGTTTCTAAAACTTAAGTTCAATTACGTTTGTTCAACGTTTAACTCTCATAAACATTGATTAAACATGTTGTTTAAAGCTTACATTACATCACTTGCTAGCCCCTTAATTGATATGCAAAAGGTTAAGTACTTACTAGCAATGTCAAATTTTCTGCCATGCTGGCGCTGCGGCGCCAGATTTTCCTCTTGGAGTGGCGCTGTGGCGCTACCCCTCTAGAGATTTCTCCCCGGAGTGGCACTGCGGCGCCGTTTTAAGCCTATTGGGTGGCGCTGCGGCGCAACCCCTGTAACTCAGAAAAATTTCTAAGTCTGTGAAAATTCTGAAATTCCCAAGCTCGTAACGTAACCGTTACAACTCAGAATTGGCTCGTTCCAAAGTCAAAAGTTCACAAATGACTTGCTCTACCACCCTATCAAGTCTAAATTTGTTTCCAAATTTGTCATCGAGAAATTCGCTGATTAGTCCATTTTTACGTTTTCGTTAAGACGCTCAATTCTTCGTTTTAAGTAGGAATTGATCCGTTCTTGTTCTCGCAAGTCTTATTTACCTAAATACACGTGTTACAATTGAAAACCATCATTTCTGACGCACACGGTGACTTTTAACTTCTAATCCGAGAAAAATACATTTTCAACGATTATCGTCTAATCGCGTATCTTCCACCGAATCTTCATTCTTCGCTATAATTAGCTCAAATCAATGGGAATCAATCCCATAGTTGATTATTACTAATTCTAACAATTGGGGTTATCTATATTCAATGATTTACATGTTCATCATTCAAGTTCTTTTAATCATCCTTTATGAAAACATAGTTTAGGTCAATTACCTTCTAAGGTTCTATTGTTAAGTTCTTCATTTACTCAATCATGGTTCCATCATTCTTATTATTAAGAATTTATAGTCCACTATCACCAACCTTATAACTTCATAATACTTAAATTCTCCACACTTCTCTATTAATATCAATATAAGAAAGATGGAAGATGAAACTTTAGGTAGGTATACGTTATGAAGTTCTTGGTTGAGTTCCTTAAGTTATGAGGATAACTTAACTCTTGCACATCTCTTGCTTAGGTTTTTTTTTCCTCTCTCTCTCAAATTATTTTTCAATTCAAACAACCAACAAATGATCAAAGAGGGTCTCTATTTATAGGCTTGGCAAGACTTAGGGTATTAGAGTCTTTTAGGCCCAAACCTCCTTAATCTAGCTTTGGCCCCAAGTTTGACCACCTCCTCTTCTTTACTTAGCCACCAAGTTTATGACCTCATGCCCATGACATCATGCTTATGACCTCACACACCTAATGACTCATCAATTGGTATGCCCTTATGGGTTTAACCCACCCATTGACACATTGGTTCGACCCGCGAGTTCTATATTTAACTATAATTCAATTTAATCGTATTGGCTTTGTATAAAATTCGTATTATACATTACACTAATTCTCGCATTCACTACGTATTATACTCGTATAATAACTCGTATTATACTCGCATTCATATCGTATAATTATTATTATTATTATACATAACCCACAGTTCATAGGTTTAACTCTCCCTAACCCTTAGGGTTATAAGTCCCCAGGCAAAAACTTTGTGAGTCATAACTGGTATTTTATCCGATATTCCATCTCGTCATCAAATTCTATCATTACGCGTTTCTCGGAATTTCAAAATTCATTCCCGATCAGAAATCGATGAATAGTGATTTCTTGGAAATTTCTCAGAAAACCTTCGCTTTCGTCTTGAAAATTCATATGATTTAATTCTAGCACGAAGCCAGAATACTAACCATATTCACATCTTTTAGGTTATAAAATGACCGAGAATTAGCTCACTCACTTGAATAAACATTTAATATGATTTCATTCAAATAAGCAAGATAAAAATTCCTTTTTATAACGTCTGAATTTCTCGGGCGTTACAATCTCCCCTCCTTATAGGAATTCTGTCCCCAGAATTACAATACAAGTTAGTTAAATAAATGGGGATATATCCTCCTCATTTTATATTTGAGTTCCCACGTTGCTTCCTTGGCATTGTGGTTCCTCCATATCACCTTTACTGAAGGTATAACTTTATTTCGCAAAACTTGTTCTTTCCTATCGATTACTTGAATAGAAACTTCTTCGTACGTCAATTCTTTCTCAATCTGAATAGGTTTATACTAAATTATGTTCTTGTAATCAAGCTTATAGGGATGCAACACCGATGCATGAAACACGTTATGGATATGCCCCAACGCTGGAGGTAATGCTAACGCATAAGCCACCTCACCTACCCTCCTTAAAATCTGGAAAGGTCCTATAAACCTAGGACTTAACTTTCCCTTCTTTGAAGCGTATCTTTCCTTTCCAGGGTGACACCTTCAGGAACGCATATGAACCAACTTTGAATTCTCTATTCTTCTGATGTGGATCGACATACTTCTTTTGTCTGTCTTGAGCTGCTACTAGTCGAATTCGTATCAACTTAACCACTTTCGCTGTTTGCTGTACCATTTCAGGTCCCAACATCCGACGCTCTCCTACTTCATCCCAGCACAAAGGAGTTCTACACTTTAGGCCATACAACGCTTCGTAAGGCGGTATGCCTATACTAGCGTGAAAACTGTTGTTGTAGGCGAACTCTACTAATGGTAGATGATCGTCCGAACTACCCTTAAAATCCATAATGCAAGACCTTAACATGTCTTCTAGCTTTTGAATTGTCCTTTCTCTTTGCCCATCCGTCTGTAGATGATACGCCGTGCTCAACCTCAGTTGTGTTCCTATCTGCTCTTGCAAACTCTTCCAGAAATTCGATGTGAACCGCGGGTCGCGATCTGACATAATCAAAATTGGTACTCCATGTCTCGAGACAATCTCCCTGACATAAAGCTTAGCTAACTGATCCAGGTTATACTTGATTTTTATCGGCAAGAAATGAGCTGACTTTGTCAAACGATCCACTATTACCCAAATAGCGTCGTATCCTTTCTGCGTTGTGGGAAATCCTACCACAAAGTCCATCGTGATATGCTCCCACTTCCATTCTGGAATTTCCAATGATTGTAACAAATCACTGGGTCGTTGATGTTCGGCCTTAACTTTTTGACAAGTTAAGCACCTACTAACATACTCTGCTATCTCCCTCTTCATGTTGGACCAACAGAAATGATGTCAAAAGTCTTGATACATTTTGGTACTAACAGCATGAATCGAGTACCTCGAGTGATGAGCTTCATCCATTATCTTCTATTTTAATTCAGGTTTACATGGAACCCAAATTCGTCCTTCAAATCTTAATAACCCTTCATTATCAAGAGTATACTTATCATCCGTATTATCCACAATTTTCTTCTTAATCTCCACGCACTCCTCGCTGCTGAGTTGTACTTCCTTTATCTTTTCTACTATAGTAGGCTGAACCTCCATTGCAAACATCTTCTCACCTTCTCCACTTGTACAACGGACCTCTATTTCCATTCTAGCCATTTCTGTTATCAACTCCTCCTGAGTTGTTAACATTAACAGCTTCTCCCGACCTTTCCTACTTAAAGCACACTCTCTAACCAAAATTCACACTTAGTGAATTTTGCATACAACTTCTCCTTTCTTAGTGTTTCCAACACTAATCTCAAATGTTTAGCGTGATCCTCCTTCGTCTTAGAATAGACTAGGATATCGTCGATGAACACCATAACGAACTTGTCCAAATATTGTTTGAACACCCTGTTCATCATGTTCATGAATACAGCTGGCGCATTAGTCAACCCAAATGACATCACTAGGAACTCGTAATGGCTGTAACGAGTCCTAAATGTTGTTTTAGGTACATCCTCATGTCTCACATTCAACTGGTGATACCCCGTCAGCAGATCTATTTTGGAAAAACATTTTGCCCCTTTCAACTGATCAAAAAGATTGTAGCGCCCCCAAATCCAGGTCCCTAGAACCTTGGACCTGGTACGTTACAATACATTATTTCTATAACTATTGCGGAAGATATAAACATAAATTGTTTATACAATAACTTTTATAACTTAATTCCCAAGGTCTGTAACCTTAACTTAATACCTGCATTCTACATCCTACACGACATACAATGTCATTTGTATCCTATACTATTACCATTTTAACAGTATAATAATTCCATCCTGAAACTTGTCTTTGTGTTTGATTGTGTCCGAAGTTTCTTCTTTAATCTAAAATGTTTATCATGATATAGCAAGGGTGAGCAACAAGTTTGCCCAGTAAGTTTAAGTTCAAATGAAGATATATCATGACTGAAAAGAATAATAAGCTAACAAACTTTCAATAATATAAGAATTGTGAAAGAACATGAATCAATAATGCTGAATAGCCAACAATGAACATGAATAAATTCAACTGAATCAAATGGTAATGAAGGTGATCAGCCTTTCAAACCTGATGAACATATGCAACATGCACTAAGTGCGAATTAATAATCAGTATAGACGTGAATAATTAACAATAATTATTCACGAACATGCTTTGTAATATAACTCAAAGTTGAGTTAGAGAAAACTTGCATGTATCGTTTATTACTGCTACGCAATCTTATTTAATCGCTTTATTGAAAAGACCTATCAGTTATAAGATTGATCTTTCAATTAGCATAACATACCTTACAAGTAAACTATCTAACATTTAAACACATAGTCAAATATTAGATAACCTTAACACTATACATACACAAGTCTAAACTTAGCACACATCGAGTCTTTAATAATTTTTAATATAGTATACTGAGTGGTTTCCCACAAACAACTAACAAATTAGCTCCCGTCTTGTCTACACTGTTTTCACAGCGAGTTAGATCAGTTACTAATTCGTAGATCCCTTCCCCATATGAAGGAGTCGTTTAGCCCAGCTACTATACATCAACCATTAAAGGGTACGACTATACTACCTTAAACTTATCATTTACTATCAAATATTAATGAAATACATGTCATAATATTATAAGTTATTTATAATAACACAAAGTATTTTTAATACCTTAATATCACATTTAATTAATTTTAAAATATTTAAAATCATTATTAAATAACTGTCATTAATATTAAAATATTAATGTATTTCATAACAAAATATTAAAAGTTATATTTTATAACTTAAAATATTTTTTATAACCATTATATAATTTTATATGATTTTTAAAACATTAAATTTATTTTTCCATAATTTATTTAATATAATTATTAAAAAAATTAATTACCATTAATATTAATTATTAATGAAATTTATCCCAAAATATTAAAAGTCATCCAAAATAACTTAAAATATTTCCTAACACTTTAATATATTTTTAAATGATTTTTAAAGTATTACAATTATTTTTAAGTAATTTATTTAATATAATTATTAAATAAATTTAATATCATTAATATTTAAATATTTTGAGCATTATAAATGCTTGTAAAAATGAATATTCGTGTACTATATTTGAAATAAATCGAGCATTATAACTGTTATATAAAATGAATATTCTACTATTCTATTTGAGATAATTTCAGCATTATAACTGCTTATAACATGAGTATTCTTACTAAATACTTGCAGAAAATCGGACATAGCAACTGTTTATAAAAGTATATTTTCCACTTTACAAGAGAAATAAATCGGACATTATAACTGCTTATAAAAGTATTTTTTTACTTTGTAAGAGAAATAAATCGGACATTATAACTGCTTATAAATAGGACTTTTGTACTATTTACTTAAAATAATTTGGGCATTATAACTGCTTGTAAAAGTACATTTTTTTTACTAAATATATAAAGAATAATGAACATAATAACCACAAGAGTAAATACCTTTTGGAGTTGCAAGCTTTAACTAATCCTTTGAAATCTTGAAACTCAAAAACTTTCCTCTCTCTAGGAGAAAATCTCGTCACTCTCTCTAACCATATTTTTGTTTTTGAAAAAAATGAAGAGAAATAGCTCCTATATATAGGAAAACATAGTTTCAATAATTGAACGTTAGGGGCTCGGCTTTTTACAGTTTGCCTCCGGCTTATTACAGTTTGGTATCCTGGTTAATTACACTTCAGTACCTTGGTAATTGCACTTTAGTCCCTGGGTGACATCATGATGACATCATCTTTTGTGCTTCTTTAATGCTGATGTCATGCTTGCATCATGCTTGCATCATTTGTGTTTCTTTAAGGATGATGTTATGCTTGCATCATATTTGCATCATCTCTTCTCTGATTGGTTGATTTAAGTTCACATGGATTGGAGGATATTTTGGACATTTTTCCAGATAATTTTAAAGGTAATTTAGTCATTTCACCTCCAAAAGGGTATTCTAATAATTTCCCACACAATTTTAAGGATAGTTCGGTTATTTCGCCTCCAAAAGGGTATTCTACTAATTTCCCACATAATTTTAAGGGTAGTTCGGTCATTTCCTATGTTTCCCTTAAAAATTTAACCCTTAGGGTTTGATAAATAACATTAGGGTTTGCTAATCACCATTAAGGTTTACAAATTAGGGTTTAGAATTCTCGAATAAGAAATTAGGGTTTTCTAATTGCAGATTAAGATTTTTAATCTACCATTAGGGTTTACTAAGGTTATACCTTATCTGATTAACATTTGATCATTAATACCTTACTATACAAACACACAATCATAGATACAATTATAATAACTGTATTAATTATCAAATCCCTATTCCTAATTAGGGTTAGGGTTTTCATCAATTGAATTAGGGTTTATGAATTTAAAATTAGGATTTTCTCATGTTACCCTTTACCCGATTCATACTCAACCCTTAACCACATAATGTACACACATATAATCACAAAATCATATAAGTTTTCGCAAAAATTTTAAATCCACAAAAATCCTTCAAAAAAATGTCAAATCCATACACTTATTTTCTGTCTAGGTCTATTATTTAACTTTAATTTAATCATTTAAGATTTTAATAAATTGTCTAAATTCTCGGGTTGTCACATTCACCCATTCTTCTAAGAATTTCGTCCCCGAAATTTACCTTACACTTTACACCTTTCATACTCATCACCACATGCTACCCAAAACATCACTCACCAGTGTTAAAATTTTCAAATCAGGCTGAGGAGTCATATAGACTACGAACTTTTATTTTCAAATCCGCTAATCGTCATGACTTACGGACACAGAGGGTAATTAGACGTTATGCCCTATACTTATTAAGTACTGCTGGTCGGAACAATTTTTCCACGTTCGTCTTATCCGCCTTAGGCACACAAAATTTTCCCAAATTTTGGGATGCTTACCTCTGTCTTATCGGATTCCGCACCAAAACCATTTGGTTAGGGAAAATTTTCAAAGAACGCTCAGAATTTTCATAAACGTTGGTCTAGCTGAATTAAATAGCTTAGGCTCATACCAATAATTCAATTTCAATCGAAATATTTATGTATAGCCAATCCCCGTTGGAAATTAATTATAAAAAAAAATATTTTAAAAATGACTACATGATACCGTACTGTATTTACAGCCCGTTTGAGGATTCCGTCATTGTGTGACTTTGTTATAACACATCATACAATAGTGGGACAACGATTTTCAGATCGAATTCAACACTAAGTATTCCGGTATTTACAACTTCATCAACTTTTTATCATCTCTGCACCAGGTTACATAATGCATCAATGATAAATAAAATACACTTTGATATTTCAAATCATTGTCGTCTAGCCGAAATAATTAGCATAGACTATTCTTTAAACGGTTCAAAAATTATTGTAAATCAGTTTTATCATCTCAACAGGTAACGATGTGTCAGTGTCCCGAAGTCCACACATACACACTAATCAACGGGATTTGAGAATAAAAATTCATTTTTAAAAGGAACATAGTGCGTATTTAGCTGGATCTCAAAAATTTTGAAGTCTAGCATAGCTAGATGATTTAGAATACCTACGCTTCCACTAATGATCCATTGCTTAATCAGTCTATCTATTCCTATTATCCTTAATACTCCATTCATACTTAATTATACCCAGTTCGTCAAACTTACCACACGTTATGAGTTCAGGAACTTTCCACAATCATATGTGTTTAAGAGCTTGTCCTAGACAGACCATTGATGTCCATTCGCTGAGGGGTTCAAAACATTTCATATAATTATAAGTCACGAACTTACCATAAGTATGAGTTTTAAGAACTTGCAACTTAACCTTATATCCTCTACCTATACTCTATCTATCTGTTATACACATGAGAAAAGAATCACCTTTTCAACATATATATAGCAAATAGCGCGACACAAATATTTCAATGATTATCACTATCAGAAACTAATTGGTCGTCAAACCAAACACAATCCCCTGCCATACAAAGAATTTGGTCAACTCAGCCTCAAATCAATATAGGAAGCTAAGCGGTTTTTACACCAAGGACAAATTCCCTGCCCATACAAAGAATTGTTCAACTTAACCACTATATCGATCAGGAAGCTAAGAGGTTCTAAAATCAAGTACAAATTCCTTGCCCATACAAGGAATCATACAACTCAGCTGCTGACATGAGTCCTCAATTGAAAATCCCACTTAATATCCTAGCCCCATTCTTTCTCCATACAAATTGTGTTAAATACGTATTGCATCAATCCCAACCCTTTTTCTGAGTTGGCACAATACCAATTCATAGTACAACTGACATACAATAACTTTGCCATAAAATTTTCAACCATTCGATTGATCCTCCTCCCTACTATGACCTTATCAGATCACGGTGTGATCTCATCGTGTCTATTATGATTCATTCTTATGTTACGATCGTTTTGTTATACGATCTTCCTTCCCCGTACTTTTATCCTTTTAGACTCTATCTATTCATTACTACTGTTCATCTTTATTATCAGAGTTAGGTAACTCTGGATCTTTTATAATTTATCGAGATTCATCTTCGAATCTTATCAACGCACTAACTCTATTTGAGTTAGTTCTTATCATTATCCCATTGCGGTTAATAGCCTAAGGTAATCCTACCTAAGGTTTATAACCTACAACTTTGATACCAACTGTAGCGCCCCCAAATCCGGGACCCCAGAACCTCAGACCTGGTACGTTACGATACATTATTTCTATAACTATTGCGGAAGATATAAACATAAACTGTTTATACAATAGCTTTTACAACAAAATTCCCAAGGTCTGTAACCTTAACTTAATTCCTGCATTCAACATCCTACACGACATACAATGTCATTTGTATCTTATACTATTACCATTTTAACCGTATAATAATTCCATCCTGAAACTTGTTGTTATCTTTGACTGTGTCCGAAGTTTCTTCTTTAATCTGAAATGTTTATCATGATATAGCAAGGGTGAGCGACAAGTTTGCCCAGAAAGTTTAAGTTCAAATAAAGATATATCATGATTGAAAAGAATAATAAGCTGACAAACTTTCAACAATATAAGAATTGTGAAAGAACATGGATCAATAATGCTGAATAGCCAACAATGAACATGAATAAATTCAACTGAATCAAATGGTAATGAAGGTGATCAGCCTTTCATACCTGATGAACATATGCAACATGCACTAAGTGCAAATCAATAATCAGTATAGATGTGAATAATTAACAATAATTATTTACGAACATGCTTTGTAATATAACTCAAAGATGAGTTAGAGAAAACTTACCTGTATCGTTTATTACTGCTACGCAATCTTATTTAATCGCTTTATTGAAAAGACCTATCAGTTATAAGATTGATCTTTCAATTAGCATAACATACCTTATAAGTAAACTATCTAACATTTAAACACATAGTCAAATATTAGATAACCTTAACACTATGATAGTAGTGTGCATACAAGCCAATCATGTATGATGATAAAGCACGTACTTTGTAAACAATCTTATTTATTTATTAATGAAATATTCATTTATTAAAGGCATTTAATTATTTACATGTTGCTGTTTTTATAATATGTAAATAACCCATAGTTTTAAGCAATGCTTTTAGAATCATGATGATGATCATGCTAATGAGATCTAAATTCTTAGAAAGTTTTAAAACTTAAATAGTTCCCAATCGTGGGATTACTAAAAAGGGGATTAGTAAATCCGGATAGATTGGTACATATGTTGCTTGCTCATTGGATGAGGATGATTGATCTCATGATTATTTGTGTGGAGACACTAAAGCAAGTATGTAGGTGCTTATTGGAGAATAAGTTCACTGAACGTGATTCGCTATGGAATACCTAATGGAGTTTTACTCGCATGTCAATAGGAATTCCTAATGTGATAGTAGTACAAGTGATCCTTGGACTTGAGATCATCATAGTATCTTGTATGTAACAAATTATACTTTGACTTATTCCTTAAGACCTTTTAAGGCATATATAGGGTATGCTTGGGTATAATGAGTTACATATGGAGATAATGAATGATCAATAAAGAATCTACCACCTCTAGTAAAAGAGGAGATATGTCTCATGTGATTCGTTAAATGACAACCCAGGAATCCTTGGCCAAGGTGAAATGAAATTAGAAAGGAGTTTTTAATTTGCATTATTTGGAGTTGTGCATTTTCTAATCAAAATACATATAATTAAATAAAATAAGACTTGACAGTAAATCCATGTCTTATATTTAATTGGGACATTGTATGGTGGAATGATTGAATTGTATGGTAACTATTAACTCACAGGTTCTTTTATGATTAATGTTGAAATCTATATTATCTGGAAAGTCGTTGATCGCTAGGGAGGCTTATCCCTATTGTAGAATAAATATTATTTATTTAAATAAATTATTAGTTTAATTTATTTATTTAAATAAGATTAAAATTGTTTTAATTGATTTATTCACAACCGGTTTAATATGGAGAACCTAAAGGGTCACACCATAAAAGGAAGAATAATTATTTAAGAAGGTAATGGAAGAATCGTAATAATGCATTAAGTATAATTAATTTAATCTATGGTGATAGAATAAATTAAATAGCTTAATGTTTATTATTTAATATTTTGGAAATATTAAATATAAATTAATAAGAGGAGTCTTATTAATATTATTACAATTATTATTATTTTAATTTCTAAAGGAGTTTAGTAATTAATTTAATATTTAGTACTCTCATTTATTCCTAATAAGATTAGGAGACAAATTAATTAAATGAATTTAATTAATTATTCCCATGTGGTGGGAAGCCTAAATTAATTAAAGGAGTTTAATTAATTAAAAGAAATCCCATGTCTAATAGGATTAGAAGGGTTGACCAATGTCTATATAAGAGAAGTCTTATAATAGATATTAGATTGATGTAATTCCAATTGTTAGAGAGTACTCCTTTTCTATAGAGGATAGAAAACTAAGGTTAAGCCAAACACCCTCCTTCTTGATAATTCATCTTCCTTGGTGGATCACCTCTAGAGGCCAAACACTTGGGTGGCTAACGTTGATCAAAAGAAAGAATCTAACCCGGAAATTCAAGGAGATCACGAAGAACAAGGAGTTGAACTAGTACCTGTGGAAGCTTCGTTCTACAAGGGTATGATTCCATAACTTCTTATTTATAGTTTTAAATTAATAATTTGCATAAAGGATGATCCGGGTAATGGTTTTGTAGAAATTTTTAAACTCTGATATACCATGCTTCCGCTAATTTTGCAATTTGATTGCGTCACGATTTCGTACAAACCCAACAGTGGCATCAGAGCCAAAGCTTTATGCAATTATTAATTTATTTTTGATTTCATATACATATGGGTATGTATTTAAAATAATTTATTGGGCATAATTTTATTGTATAAAATTATATTTATTTATTTTTTTTAAAAAAAAAGGACTTTTTTTGGGACGAATCACAATTTTTTTTTTTTGGTGCTAATCTTGAATTCTGCAAAGAAAAGGTGTTGTCTCTTTCTTACTCCAAAAAGAAGGTGACCCATCAGGAAATGACTTTTTTAATAAACCTGCAGGACTCTTTTAATAAAAGAAGGTGACTTCTTTTTAAAAAATAAATATGATATATTTATATATTATATTCTAAATAATTTTATAATTAAAATAAAGAGTTTATTTTAATCTTGAAATTGGATTTCATGCAATTTAAAATTGCCCATTAAATGATACTCATATATATATGGAATGTTTTAATTCATGAGATGAATATTTATTTATTGATATATATGGTGATATGTATGAAAATAAATGGGGATTGATTATGGACTATTTGACCAATGTGATTGGATTTTATTTTAGTTGAATGCTTGAATGAATGGGTTTTATTAAATGGGGTCTGCGTACCTCGTCTTCTCTAATTTTTTTTTCTCTTGATGTAAAATTCTATCTCCCTCCTATGTACTTCCCCTTGACTGTTGATCAAGGTTTCTATTTAAATTAAATAGTTTAATGTAATAAGAATAGTTAGAATTATCTTGAAGAAATTGGAGACCAAGGAGCAAGGAGCGCGTGAAGACCCGTTTGTATGGAGCCCGGGTTTAAATGTAATAGTTATATTTAAATTTAAATTCTTGCACTCCTAGGTTTGACCTTTTGGTTCACTTGGTGGCTCTAGTAAACCAAACTAGAATAAAAGACCATAATCAATCCGGGTAGAATATAATATTCTATATTGCATGCTAAATATTATATATATTATATTTTATGCAAACATGCTTCGCATGTTTAATAAAATGACGCGTATTTTATATATATATGTGCATGCGCGCTAAACAAGATGAGACAAATAATAACAAACCCCTCAAAGAAATAATATTAAGTCCGAAGCGTTCAAATGATATTTGGAATATCGAACGTCGCCTTCTAGCATGATAAATTAATAGAGTATTAAATATTTAATATGAGCTTGTTGTGCTATCCACAAGGCGAGTATTGCGTATTTAAGATGTTAATTAATCACATTTGATGCTTATCAAGAAAATTGAACGATCTAGTCTTGTTGTGCTATCCACAAGGACGAACATTTTTCTTTTTTGAATTTATGGAAGTGCTAGGCTGGACTTAACTTAAATTATTTTAGTTCGGATGTGCACACACTTGACCATTATGATTTAAGAGGCAAAATAAAATGAGTTATATAGTGTTGTAATTGACAAGAGTTGTCTACCTATTTATTTGTATATCGCTTGTTGTGCTATTCACAAGGTTATATACATTTGAAATGGGATCCTTATTCTCACTAGCAAATCTTTAATTAGATGTTGCCGAACTATATAAGTGAGGGTAATATAGTTTGATAAAAATAGTGGGAGATACCAATTTAAAATAAAGACCTAAATTTATTTTGGTATGCAAAATTAATAAAATGAATGTTTGCTAAAATGTTGTTTTTCACATGCAGAATTTTAAAAATGTCAAAATCACTAATTTCACTACGAAGCATACTTGATGCTAATAAGCTTACCGGGCCGAATTATACGGACTGGCTAAGAAATCTGAGAATAGTTCTCACTGCTGAAAAGATTTCTTATGTCCTAAACTCACCTGTCCCTGGAACTGTTCCAGAAACAGTCTCTGAGGAAGAGATTGCCACCATTGTAAGGTGGCAAGATGATGCATCTGTGGCTCAATGCATCATGCTCGCATCCATGAATAATGAGCTTCAGCGTCAGCACGAAAATATGGATGCTCCTACTATGTTGATTCACCTCAAGGAGTTGTATGGTGAACAAAGTAGGACTGCTAGATATGAGATATCTAAGGAGCTCTTCCGATCTCGGATGACCAAGGGCAAAGTGAACATAAAGGAACAAAAGAAATCTGATCCAGCTAGCAAAGGAATGTGCTTCCATTGCAACGAGCCGGGTCATTGGAAGAGGAACTGCAAGAAGTTTCTGGCAAAGAAGAAGCTTGGAGAAGCTTCGACTTCCAATCAAGGTTTGTTCATGATTGAAATTAATTTTTCAGAAAGTCAAAATTCTACTTGGGTATTGGATACCGGCTGTGTTTCTCACATATGTAATAATGTGAAGGGACTGGTCAGAAGTAGAAAGCTGAACAATGATGAGGTGATCCTACGAGTAGGGAATGGAGCAAAGGTTGCTGCATTAGCTGTAGGAACTTATTATTTAGCAATGCCTTCGGGCAAGTCCATTTATCTTAATAATTGTTATTATGTTCCGAATATTATTAAAAACATTATTTCAATTTCTGTATTGGATATGGAAGGATTTAACGTTGTTATAAAGAACAATAGTTGTTCTATTTATAAAGACGATGTTTTATATGGTATTGGAAATTTGCGAAATGGACTTTATACACTTGACTTACAAGAAAATATATTTCAAATTGAACAAACTAAGAAAAGGAAAAGAGATGATATTAATTATACCTACATGTGGCACTGTAGACTCGGTCATATCAATGAAACAAGATTATCCAAGTTGCATAAAGATGGGCTCCTCGAGCTATCCGATTATGAATCATATCCAACTTGTGAATCTTGTCTCATGGGTAAAATGACTAAATCTCCTTTTAGTGGAAGAGGAGAAAGAGTTACAGAGTTGTTGGCATTGATTCACACAGACGTTTGTGGGCCTATGACAACAAGTGCACGAGGTGGGTATTCTTATTTTATTACTTTCAGTGATGATCACTCAAGATTTGGATATGTGTATTTAATGAAATACAAGTCAGAATCATTTGAAAAGTTCAAAGAGTTCAGAAGTGAAGTAGAGAAACAAACGGGCAAGAGTATAAAGATACTTTGATCAGATCGAGGCGGAGAATACTTAAGCGGTGAGTTTCTCAATTGTCTCAAAGAAAATGGTATAATCTCACAATGGACTCCTCCAGGTACACCACAATTAAATGGAGTATCTGAAAGGAGAAATCGAACACTGTTAGACATGGTTCGATCCATGATGAGTTTTACCGACCTTCCAATTTCCTTCTGGGGATATGCCCTAGAAACGGCTGCATACCTACTTAACAAGGTACCTACCAAATCCGCCCCAAAGACTCCATATGAGATGTGGAAGGGGAGGAAACCAAATCTTAAGCATGTTAAGACTTGGGGTTGTCCAGCTTATGTCAAAAAAATTTGAACATGATAAGCTACAGACTAAATCCGAAAAGTGTAGATTTGTGGGATACCCTAAAGAAACTGTAGGGTATTATTTCTATCATCTAACTGATCAAAAGGTGTTTGTTGCGAAACATGCTGCCTTCTTGGAAAAGGAGTTTATCCATGAAGGGGTCAGTGGGAGTAAGATATATCTTGAAGAAGTTCAAGAACCACAAATTACCATGGATCAAAGTCAGGTACCTGACCAAGTAGAAGAACCTACTATACCACACCCTGTTCGTAAATCTGGGAGAGTACCGAAGATACCTGAGAGGTATGGATTCGTTATAGAGGATGACGATGAGGTACACATCATGAATGATGATGATCCATTGAATTACGAACAGGCTATGAGTAATAAAGACTCAGGAAAATGGCTTGAAGCCATGAAATCCGAAATGGACTCCATGTATGAAAACAAAGTATGGACTTTGATTTCACCACCTGAAGGCATTAAGCCTATTGGGTGTAAATGGGTCTTTAAAAGAAAGACTGGAGCGGACGGCAAGGTGGAGACCTATAAGGCCCGACTGGTTGCAAAAGGTTTCAAACAAAAACAAGGAGTTGATTATGATGAAACCTTTTCACCAGTAGCTATGCTCAAGTCCATTCGGATTTTGCTTGCGATTGCAGCTTATAACGACTATGAGATCTGGCAGATGGACGTGAAAACCGCCTTCCTCAATGGGAAACTTGAGGAGGATGTGTATATGACACAGCCAGAGGGATTTGTTTCAAAGGTTGGAATAAATCAAGTCTGTAAGCTGCAACGATCCATTTATGGATTGAAGCAAGCATTCTCGTAGATGGAACATTCGTTTTGATGAGACAATCAAAGAGTTTGATTTTATCAAAAATGACGATGAACCATGTGTGTACAAGAAGGTTAGTGGGAGCGCTGTTTCATTCCATGTATTATATGTTGATGATATATTACTGAATAGGGAATGAAATTTCGATGCTAAAATCGATCAAAATAAAGTTGTCTAAACATTCCTCCATGAGTGATTTGGGTAGAACATCCCACATTGGGGATATAAATCTGTATTAATAGATTTAAAAGGATGTTCGGCTTAACCCATGGAAACGTATATTCATTAGATGCTAAAGGCGTTTAGCATGGCAACTCCAAAATGTGCCTCATGATGATGAGCCATGGAGTGTATCTCTCTAAAATTGTCCTCAATAAAAGAGAGATCGCATAAGTAACTATTATGTATGCAATGAAATATACAAGACTTGATGTTGATCAGTCATATTCTGGAGAAGATCTCTGTGAGATAGTGATAAACATCTCAAAGTACTTAACTGACACTAAGGATGTCATCATGACACATGATGGGTCTGAATTAAACTAGAAGACTAAACAGACTCAAGTTTTCAGACTGACCAAGACGACAGCAAAATCCACTTTATGGTAAGTCGTTACCTTAAAAGGTGGTGCAGTAAATTGGAAAGGTTTCAAACAACAAAAGTTGCTGGGTTAGTGACAAAGACAAAGTATATAACTGTAAGTGAAGCTGCAAGTTGATGTTTCGGATGAAAAGTTCATTACAGAACTAGGAATAGTTCCTAAGTCTCATCTTGAATCTAAACATGTGTTGCGGCACTTTGATTAAAAAAAAAATCATTGAAAGAGGAGAGTGTAGACTCTCAAGACAACATTGCAGATCCATTTACTAAAGCTTTAACACAACAGCAGTTTGATCGTCACTTAGAGAAGATGGGTATGAGATACCATGGCGATTGGCTTTAGTGCAAGTGGGAGATTGATAGTAGTGTGCATACAAGCCAATCATGTATGATGATAAAGCACGTACTTTGTAAACAATCTTATTTATTTATTAATGAAATATTCATTTATTAAAGGCATTTAATTATTTACATGTTGCTGTTTTTATAATATGTAAATAACCCATAGTTTTAAGCAATGCTTTTAGAATCATGATGATGATCATGCTAATGAGATCTAAATTCTTAGAAAGTTTTAAAACTTAAATAGTTCCCAATCGTGGGATTACTAAAAAGGGGATTAGTAAATCCGGATAGATTGGTACATATGTTGCTTGCTCATTGGATGAGGATGATTGATCTCATGATTATTTGTGTGGAGACACTAAAGCAAGTATGTAGGTGCTTATTGGAGAATAAGTTCACTGAACGTGATTCGCTATGGAATACCTAATGGAGTTTTACTCGCATAGTCAATAGGAATTCCTAATGTGATAGTAGTACAAGTGATCCTTGGACTTGAGATCATCATAGTATCTTGTATGTAACAAATTATACTTTGACTTATTCCTTAAGACCTTTTAAGGCATATATAGGGTATGCTTGGGTATAATGAGTTACATATGGAGATAATGAATGATCAATAAAGAATCTACCACCTCTAGTAAAAGAGGAGATATGTCTCATGTGATTCGTTAAATGACAACCCAGGAATCCTTGGCCAAGGTGAAATGAAATTAGAAAGGAGTTTTTAATTTGCATTATTTGGAGTTGTGCATTTTCTAATCGAAATACATATAATTAAATAAAATAAGACTTGACAGTAAATCCATGTCTTATATTTAATTGGGACATTGTATGGTGGAAGGATTGAATTGTATGGTAACTATTAACTCACAGGTTCTTTTATGATTAATGTTGAAATCTATATTATCTGGAAAGTCGTTGATCGCTAGGGAGGCTTATCCCTATTGTAGAATAAATATTATTTATTTAAATAAATTATTAGTTTAATTTATTTATTTAAATAAGATTAAAATTAGTTTTAATTGATTTATTCACAACCGGTTTAATATGGAGAACCTAAAGGGTCACACCATAAAAGGAAGAATAATTATTTAAGAAGGTAATGGCATAATCGTAATAATGCATTAAGTATAATTAATTTAATCTATGGTGATAGAATAAATAAATAGCTTAATGTTTATTATTTAATATTTTGGAAATATTAAATATAAATTAATAAGAGGAGTCTTATTAATATTATTACAATTATTATTATTTTAATTTCTAAAGGAGTTTAGTAATTAATTTAATATTTAGTACTCTCATTTATTCCTAATAAGATTAGGAGACAAATTAATTAAATGAATTTAATTAATTATTCCCATGTGGTGGGAAGCCTAAATTAATTAAAGGAGTTTAATTAATTAAAAGAAATCCCATGTCTAATAGGATTAGAAGGGTTGACTAATGTCTATATAAGAGAAGTCTTATAATAGATATTAGATTGATGTAATTCCAATTGTTAGAGAGTACTCCTTTTCTATAGAGGATAGAAAACTAAGGTTAAGCCAAACACCCTCCTTCTTGATAATTCATCTTCCTTGGTGGATCACCTCTAGAGGCCAAACACTTGGGTGGCTAACGTTGATCAAAAGAAAGAATCTAACCCGGAAATTCAAGGAGATCACGAAGAAGAAGGAGTTGAACTAGTACCTGTGGAAGCTTCGTTCTACAAGGGTATGATTCCATAACTTCTTATTTATCGTTTTAAATTAATAATTTGCATAAAGGATGATCCGGGTAATGGTTTTGTAGAAATTTTTAAACTCTGATATACCATGCTTCCGCTAATTTTGCAATTTGATTGCGTCACGATTTCGTACAAACCCAACACACTATGCATACACAAGTCTAAACCTAGCACACATCGAGTCTTTAATAATTTTTAATATAGTATACTGAGTGGATTCCCACAAACAACTAACAAATTAGCTTCCGTCTTGTCTACACTGTTTTCAGAGCGAGTTAGATCGGTTACTAATTCGTAGATCCCTTCCCCATATGAAGGAGTCGTTTAGCCCAGCTACTATACATCAACCATTAAAAGGTACGACTGTACTACATTAGACTTATCATTTACTATCAAATATTAATGAAATACATGTCATAATATTATAAGTTATTTATATATCACAAAGTATTTTTAATACCTTAATATCACATTTAATTGATTTTAAAATATTTAAAACCATTATTAAATAACTGTCATTAATATGAAAATATTAATGTATTTCATAACAAAATATTAAAAGTTATATTTTATAACTTAAAATATTTTTTATAAGCATTAAATAATTTTATATGATTTTTAAAACATTAAATCTATTTTTTTCATAATTTATTTAATATAATTATTAAATAAATTAATTACCATTAATATTAATTATTAATGAAATTTATCCCAAAATATTAAAAGTCATTCAAAATAACTTAAAACATTTCCTAACACTTTAATATATTTTTAAATGATTTTTAAAGTATTAAAATCATTTTTAAGTAATTTATTTAATATAATTATTAAATAAATTTAATATCATTAATATTTAAATAATTTGAGCATTATAAATGTTTGTAAAAATGAATGTTCGTGTACTATATTTGAAATAAATTGAGCATTATAACTGCTTTATAAAATGAATATTCTACTATTCTATTTGAGATAATATCAACATTATAACTGCTTATAACATGAGTATTCTTACTAAATACTTGAAGAAAATCGGACATAGCAACTGTTTATAAAAGTATATTTTATACTTTATAAGAAAAATAAATCGAACATTATAACTGCTTCTAAAAGTATATTTTCTACTTTATAAGAGAAATAAATAGGACATTATAACTGCTTGTAAATAAGACTTTTGTATTATTTACTTAAAATAATTTGGGCATTATAACTGCTTGTAAAAGTATATTTTTTTTACTAAATATATAAAAAATAATGAACATAATAACCACAAGAGTAAATACCTCTTGGAGTTGCAAGCTTTAACTAATCCTTTGAAATCTTGAAACTGAAAAACTTTCCTCTCTCTTTCTCTCTCTAGTCGAAAATCTCCTCTCTCTCTCTAACCATATTTTTGGTTTTGAAAAAAATGAAGAGAAATGGCTCATATTTATAGGAAAACATAGTTTCAATAATTGCACGTTAGGGGCTCGGCTTTTTACAGTTTGCCCTCGGCTTATTATAGTTTGGTACCCTGGTTAATTACACTTTAGTACCTTATTAATTGCACTTTAGTCCCTAGGTGACATCATGATGACATCATCTTTTATGCTTCTTTAATGCTAATGTCATGCTTGCATCATGCTTGCAATATTTGTGTTTCTTTAAGGATGATGTCATGCTTGCATCATGCTTGCATCATCTCTTCTCTGATTGGTTGATTTAAGTTCACATGGATTGGAGGGTATTTTGGTCATTTCCCAGATAATTTTAAAGGTAATTTGGTCATTCCGCCTCCAAAAGGATATTCTAATAATTTTACACACAATTTTAAGGGTAGTTCGGTCATTTTGCCTCTAAAAGGGTATTCTAATCATTTTCTACATAATTTTAAGGGTAGTTCGGTCATTTCTTATGTTTTTCTTAAAAATTTAACCCTTAGGGTTTGATAAATAATATTAGGGTTTGCTAATTACCATTAAGGTTTATAAATTAGGGTTTAGGATTCTCGGATAAGAAATTAGGGTTTCCTAACTGCAGATGTAAGACCCCAACTTTTATGAATAAATATTTAAATTTTTTTAAATATTATTTCGAAATAGTAAGGTGTTGATTTTATTAATGTGAAAAGTTATGAGTGAAATGTGCAAATATTTCAAAATGAGCAAGTGGTTATAAAATATTCATTGTTGTCGGGAAATATTCGTTTGGTCGTGGAATATTCTTGTTGTCGGGGAATATTCGTACGACGGCTCAGCTATTTGTGGGCCCCACAACGGAATAACTGTCGGATATAGAAAGCGACAGAAATAACCTTTTTATAAAATAACGGCGTAGTTGTTACCGTTAGTACTGTTGAAATACCCGGTGATAAAAATACAGTAATACGCGTTGTGCACAGTAGCACACAGTATTGCACATTATTTTGAATTATTGGTTGTTACGTAAGAAGTTACTTACTCAATAATTGCTACAGTAATTACTGTTCAATATTTTATATTATTGATTCAATAATTGCATGATATTTTATTGGTTCAATAATTGCTACGTTGATATTTTATATCAATAATTGTTACGTTGCTATTTTATATGATTGATTCAATAATTGCTACCGTTGATATTTTGTATTATTGATTCAATAATTGTCACTGCACAGTATTTCACATTATCAACTCAATAATTTATATTATTTGAATAATATATTAAATAGCATTATTGACAATGTCTAAGGAAGTTCTGTCTAGGATGGGCTATTTAATTGCGCGCCTGTAAGGAGAAATCCTTATCGGAAGGCCCCCTCTTTCCTGCGAACGACCTGGTTGTCAATATTGTAGTTCTGTAATATTATTTGTGAATATTTAATTATTGATTTATATGATAAGGAAATATTTATTTTGTGGATATAAAAGAAGGAATTAGTGCTGAGGTGTTTTTATCAGTATTTTGGTGTAGAAAATCATCCGTTTATGGATTTCAGCTATATTCGTTTGGATTTTGGAAAAACTTTCTTCTACAAAGTTGTAGAGAATTAAATTTCCCATGGAAAGGACATATAATTTGTATTTTTTTGATAAAAGGGCTATTTATTATGAATTATTAAAGTTTCAAAAATAAATGTTTTTATTAAAAATATGGGTGGGCCCCACTTTTGTTTTTTTGTTGAAAAATTTTGATTTTTGAGTTTGTAAAGCAGCCAGGCAATTTTTCAAAATATATACGCTGAAGAAATTTCAGCCGCCTGCAGTTTTGTCAGCATTGGCATGCTAAGCATTTCCTATAAATAGAGTGCTTAGGTTAGAATTGAAAATCACACCAGAATCAGAAGTTTTCTCTCTCTATAATATCGAGCGTATTTTTGTGAGTATTTAGATACTTTGAGTGTTTCTATTCAGTGCAAGTTTTCTTCAGCCTTCTATCCGATATTCCAGTCAGAAGTACTATTCTTTTGAGGTAAGGGATGTTATTTTCTTTCGTAAATGATGTTATTCTTTCAATATCATTATACCAAAATATTGGCATGGATTTTATTATGAAAATTTTACTTTTTTCGTCGAGGTTACTATTCACGTATACGACACTATTCACGGAAAAATTAAATTTTCTTCTATTTGTCCAAGTTGCTTGTTAAGGTTCCTGTCTTTGATTGGGTCTAAGTTTTGAGCTTTATTCTTGAATTTTGCTCCACAATAGATTATTACGAAATATTTTTGAATTGGATAAACTAAAATACGAATCCTTAATCTTTGTCCTTTATCTAACTAGATTCGTTCTTTAAAATGTTTTTCATCATCCTTAGTCCTAAAAGGTGATATAACTGAATATCTTTGGCCTGTAGAGCAAAGATGAATGATTACCCGATGAATATCTTTGGCCGTAGTGCAAAGATGGACAGGTGTTGAGATGAACATGACCACTGGTGATACAAATGAATATCTTTGGCCCGTAGTGTAAAGATGAATATTTGATTTGAGATATATATTGATTGATGTTACAGGGATAAAATATTGATGATGGACTTTTAAATCATAGAAGATAGTAGACTTCATTCTCTACGTAACTCTTCTAATGAATTGTTATTTCCGCTGCGAATATTGATCTAAAAATTATTGTCAATAATATTTTATCTAAATTGTTGAAGACTAACGATAATTTATTTTCCATTATCTTTGTCATAATATTCTTTACTGGGCTAGTTGAGCTCACCCTTTTCATCTATTGTCCTCTTTAGGAAATGAGAATGTCGCGAAAACTAGTCGGCGGACAGAGTGATGGTCCGAGTTAGAGCAGTAGTAGTCCTCACTATTTCTAACAAATAGTGTGATAATAATTGTAATGAGGACTTAGTTTGAATGTTAATATTTTTTACATATTTGTATTGACACTCACAGTTGTGTGGTTATATTTTGCACGACCGTGTGATATAAAGATTGTATTTGAATTCTGTACCATGTATTTGGCGACTCAGAATGAGTTGGGTTGACTAGACCTATTCTGGGGGCGTCACAGCAGATTAGAGTTTCTAATCTATGATTAGGGTTTACTAAGGTTATACCTTATCTGATTAACATTTGATCATTAATACCTTACTATATAAACACACAATCATAGATACAATTATAATAACTGTATTAATTATTTAATCCCTATTCCTAATTAGGGTTAGGGTTTTTATCAATTGAATTAGGGTTTGTCAATTTAAAATTAGGGTTTTCCCATGTTACCCTTTACCAAATTCATACTCAACCCTTAACCACATACTGTACACACATATAATCACAAAATCATATAAGTTTTCGCAAAATATTTAAATTTACCAAAATCCTTCACAAAAATATCAAATTCATACACTTATTTTCTGTCTAGGTCTATTATTTAACCTTAATTTAATCATTTAAGATTTTAATAAATAGTCTAAATTCTAGGGTTGTCACATTCACCCATTCTTCTAAGAATTTCGTCACCGAAATTTACCTTACACCTTACACCTTTCATACTCATCACCACATGCTACCTAAAACATCACTCACCAGAGTTAAAATTTTCAAATCATGCTAAGGAGTCATATAGACTACGAACTTTTATTTTCAAAAACGTTATACAGAAATTCATCCGCTAACCGTCATGACTTATGGACACAGAGGGTAATTAGCCCGTTATGCCCTGTACTTATTAAGTACTGCTGGTCGGAATAATTTTTCCACGTTCCTCTTATCCGCCATAGGCGCACAAAATTTTCCCAAATTTTGGGATGCTTACCTCAGTCTTATCGGATTTCCACACCAAAACCATTTGGTTCTGGAAAATTTTCAAAGGACGCTCAGAATTTTCATAAACGTTGGTCTAGCTGAATCAAATAGCTTAGACTCATACCAATAATTCAATTTCAATCGAATTATTTATGTATAGCCAAACCCCGTTGGCAATTAACTATAAAAAAAATATTTTGAAAATGACGTCATGATAACGTACTGTATTTACAGCCCGTTTGAGAATTCCGTCATTGTGTGACTTTGTTATAACACATCATACAATAGTGGGACGACAACGATTTTCAGATCGAATTCAACACTAAGTATTCCTGTATTTACAGCTTCATCAACTTTTTATCATCTCTGCACCTAGGTTACATGATGCATCAATGATAAATAAAATACATTTTGATATTACAAATCATTGTCGTCTAGCTGAAATAATTAGCATAGACTATTCTTTAAACGGTTCAAAAATCATTGTAAATCAGTTTTATCATCTCAATATGTAACAATGTGTCAGTGTTCCGAAGTCCACACATACACACTAGTCACCGGGATCTGAGAATAAAAATTCATTTTTAAAAGGCACATAGTGCGTATTTAGCTGGATATCAAAAATTTTGAAGTCTAGCATAACTAGAAGATTTAGAATACCTACACTTCCACTAATGATCCATTGCTTAATCAGTCTATCTATTCCTATTATCCTTAATACTCCATTCACACTTAATTATACCTAGTTCGTCAAACTTACCACACGTTATGAGTTTAGGAACTTTCTACAATCATATGTGTTTAAGAGCTTATCCTAGACAGACCATTGGCGTCCATTCGCTGAGGGGTTCAAAACATTTTATATAATTATGAGTTACGAACTTACCATAAGAATGAGTTTTAAGAAACTCGCAACTTAACCTTATATCCTCTACCTATACTCTATCTATCTATTATACACATGAGAAAAGAATCACATTCTCAACATATATATAGCAAATAGTGCAACATAAACATTTCAATGATTATCACTATCAGAAACTAATTGGTCGTCAAACCAAACACAATCCCCTGCCCATACAAAGAATTGGTCAACTCGGCCTCTAATCAATATAGGAAGCTAAGCGGTTTTTACACCAAGGACAAATTCCCTGCCCATACAAAGAATTGTTCAACTTAACCACTATATCGATCAGGAAGCTAAACGGTTCTAAAATCAAGTACAAATTCCTTGCCCATACAAGGAATCATACAACTCAGCTGCTGACATGAGTCCTCAATTGAAAATCCCACTTAATATCCTAGCCCCATTCTTTCTCCATACGAATTGTGTTAAATCCGTATTGCATCAACCCCAACCCTTTTTTTGAGTTGGCACAATACCAATTCATAGTACAACTGACATACATCAACTTTGCCATAAAATTTTCAATCATTCGATTGATCCTCATCCCTGCTATGACCTTATTAGATCACGGTGTAATCTCATCGTGTCTATTACGATTCATTCCTATGTTACGATCGTTTTGTTATACGATCTTCTTTCCCCGTACTTTTAGTCTTTTAGACTATATATATTCATTACTACTGTTCATCTTTATTATCAAAGTTAGGTAACTCTGGATCTTTTATAATTTATCGAGATTCATCTTCGAATCTTATCAACGCACTAACTCTATTTAAGTTAGTTCTTATCATTATCCCATTGCGGTTAATAGCCTAAGGTAACCCTACCTAAGGTTTATAACCTACAACTTTGATACCAACTGTAGCGCCCCCAAATCCGGGTCCTCAGACTTCGGACCTGGTATGTTACGATACATTATTTCTATAACTATTGCGGAAGATATAAACATAAATTGTTTATACAATAACTTTTACAACATAATTCCCAAGGTCTGTAACCTTAACTTAATACCTGCATTAAACATCCTACACGACATACAATGTCATTTGTATCCTATACTATTATCATTTTAACCGTATAATAATTCTATCCTGAAACTTGTCTTTGTCTTTGACTGTGTCTGAAGTTTCTTCTTTAATCTAAAATGTTTATCATGATATAGCAAGGGTGAGCAATAAGTTTGCCCAAGCAAGTTTAAGTTCAAATGAAGATATATCATGATTGAAAAGAATAATAAGCTGACAAACTTTCAACAATATAAGAATTGTGAAAGAACATGAATCAATAATGCTGAATAGCCAACATTGAACATGAATACATTCAATTGAATCAAATGGTAATGAAGGTGATCAGCCTTTCATACCTGATGAACATATGCAACATGCACTAAGTGCGAATCAATAATCTGTATAGATGTTAATAATTAACAATAATTATTCATGAACATGCTTTGTAATATAACTCATGGTTGAGTTAGAGAAAACTTGCTGTATCGTTTATTAATGCTACGCAATCTTATTTAATCGCTTTATTGAAAAGACCTATCAGTTATAATATTGATCTTTAAATTAGCATAACATACCTTATAAGTAAATAATCTAATATTTAAACACATATTCAAATATTAGATAACCTTAACACTATACATACACAAGTCTAAACCTAGCACACATCGAGTCTTTAATAATTTTTAATATAGCATACTGAGTGGTTTTCCACAAACAACTAACAAATCAGCTTCCGTCTTGTCTACACAGTTTTCACAACGAGTTAGATCGGTTACTAATTCGTAGATCCCTTCCCCATATGAAGGAGTCGTTTAGTCCAGCTACTATACATCAACCATTAAAAGGTACGACTGTACTACCTTAGACTTATCATTTACTATCAAATATTAATGAAATACATGTCATAATATTATAAGTTATTTATAATATCACAAAGTATTTTTAATACCTTAATATCACATTTAATTGATTTTAAAATATTTAAAACCATTATTAAATAATTGTCATTAATATTAAAATATTAATGTATTTCATAACAAAATATTAAAAGTTATATTTTATAACTTAAAATATTTTTTATAACCGTTAAATAATTTTATATGATTTTTAAAACATTAAATCTATTTTTTTTCATAATGTATTTAATATAATTATTAAATAAATTAATTACCATTAATATTAATTATTAATGAAATTTATCCCAAAATATTAAAAGTCATCCAAAATAACTTAAAACATTTCCTAACACTTTAATATATTTTTAAATGATTAAAATCATTTTTAAGTAATTTATTTAATATAATTATTAAATAAATTTAATATCATTAATATTTAAATATTTTGAGCATTATAAATGCTTGTAAAAATGAATATTCTTGTACTATATTTGAAATAAATCGAGCATTATAACTGTTATATAAAATGAATATTCTACTATTCTATTTGAGATAATTTCAGCATTATAACTGCTTATAACATGAGTCTTCTTACCAAATACTTGAAGAAAATCGGACATAGCAACTGTTTATAAAAGTATATTTTCTACTTTATAAGAGAAATAAATCGGACATTATAACTGCTTATAAAAGTATATTTTCTACTTTATAAGAGAAATAAATCGGACATTATAACTGCTTGTAAATAAGACTTTTGTACTATTTACTTAAAATAATTTGGGCATTATAACTGCTTGTAAAAGTATATTTTTTTATAAAATATATAAAGAATAATGAACATAATAACCACAAGAGTAAATACCTCTTGGAGTTGCAAGATTTAACTATTCCTTTGAAATCTTGAAACTCAAAAACTTTCCTCTCTCTTTCTCTCTCTAGCCGAAAATCTCCTCTCTCTCTCTCTCAAACCATATTTTTGGTTTTGAAAAAAATGAATAGAAATGGCTCATATTTATAGAAAAACATAGTTTCAATAATTGCACGTTAGGGGCTCGGCTTTTTATAGTTTGCCCTCGGCGTATTATAGTTTGGTACCCTGGTTAATTACACTTTAGTACCTTATTAATTGCACTTTAGTCCCTAGGTGACATCATCTTTTGTGCTTCTTTAATGCTGATGTCATGCTTGCATCATGCTTGCAACATTTGTGTTTCTTTAAGGATGATGCCATGCTTGCATCATCTCTTCTCTGATTGATTGATTTAAGTTCACATGGATTGGAGGGTATTTTGGTCATTTCCAAGATAATCTTAAAGGTAATTTGGTCATTCCACCTCCAAAAGGGTATTTTAATAATTTCTCACACAATTTTAAGGGTAGTTCGGTCATTTCGCCTCAAAAAGGGTATTCTAATAATTTTTTACATAATTTTAAGGGTAGTTCGGTCATTTTCTATGTTTTCCTTAAAAATTTAACCCTTAAGGTTTGATAAATAATATTAGGGTTTGCTAATCACCATTAAGGTTTATAAATTAGGGTTTAGGATTCTTGAATAAAAAATTAGGGTTTCCTAACTACAGATTAGAGTTTCTAATCTACCATTAGGGTTTACTAAGGTTATACCTTATCTGATTAACATTTGATCATTAATACCTTACTATACAAACACACAATCATAGATACAATTAAAATAACTGTATTAATTATTTAATCCCTATTCCTAATTAGGGTTAGGATTTTCATCAACTGAATTAGGGTTTGTCAATTAAAAATTAAGATTTTTCCATGTTACCCTTTACCTGATTCATACTCAACCCTTAACCACATACTGTACACACATATAATCACAAAATCATATAAGTTTTCGCAAAAATTTTAAATTCACCAAAATCCTTCACAAAAATGTCAAATTCACACACTTATTTTCTGTTTAGGTCTATTATTTAACCTTAATTTAATCATTTATGCTTTTAATAAATTGTCAAAATTCTCGGGTTGTCACATTCACCCATTCTTCTAAGAATTTTATCCCCGAAATTTACCTTACACCTTACACCTTTCATACTCATCACCACATGCTACCCAAAACATCACTCACCAGAATTAAAATTTTCAAATCATGTTGAGGAGTCATATAGACTACGTACTTTTATTTTCAAAAAGGTTATACAGAAATTCATCCGCTAACCGTCATGACTTCCGGACACAGAGGGTAATTAGCCCGTTATGCCCTGTACTTATTAAGTACTACGGGTCGAATAATTTTTTCACGTTCCTCTTATCCGCCTTAGGCGCATAAAATTTTCCCAAATTTTGGGATGCTTACCTCAGTCTTATCGAATTCTGCACCAAAACTATTTGGTTCGGTAAAATTTTCAAAGAACGCTCAGAATTTTCATAAACGTTGGTCTAGCTGAATCAAATAGTTTAGACTCATACCAATAATTCAATTTCAATCGAAATATTTATGTATAGCCAAACCCCGTTGGCAATTAATTATAAAAAAAATATTTTGAAAATAACGTCATGATACCGTACTTTATTTACAGCCCGTTTGAGGATTCCGTCATTGTGTGACTTTGTTATAACACATCATACAATAGTGGGACGACAACGATTTTCAGTTCGAATTCAACACTAAGTATTCCTGTATTTACAACTTCATCAACTTTTTATCATCTCTGCACCAGGTTACATGATGCATCAATGATAAATAAAATACATTTTGATATTTCAAATCATTGTCGTCTAGCCGAAACAATTAGCATAGACTATTCTTTAAACGGTTCAAAAATTATTGTAAATCAGTTTTATCATCTCAACAGGTAACGATGTGTAAGTGTCCCGAAGTCCACACATACACACTAGTCACCGGAATTTGAGAATAAAAATTCATTTTTAAAAGGCACATAGTGCGTATTTAGCTGGATCTCAAAAATTTTGAAGTCTAGCATAGCTAGAAGATTTAGAATACCTACGGTTCCACTAATGATCCATTGCTTAATCAGTCTATCTATTCCTATTATCCTTAATACTCCATTCACACTTAATTATACCTCAGTTCGTCAAACTTACCACACGTTATGAGTTCAGGAACTTTCCACAATCATATGTGTTTAAGAGCTTGTCCTAGACAGACCATTGACGTCCATTCGCTGAGGGGTTCAAAACATTTCATATAATTAAGAGTCACGAACTTACCATAAGTATGAGTTTTAAGAACTCGCAACTTAACCTTATATCCTCTACCTATACTCTATCTATCTGTTATACACATGAGAAAAGAATCACCTTCTCAACATATATATAGCAAATAGCGCGACACAAACATTTCAATGATTATCACTATCAGAAACTAAGTGGTCGTCAAACCAAACACAATCCCCTGCCCATACAAAGAATTGGTCAACTCGGCCTCTAATCACTATAGGAAGCTAATCAGTTTTTACACCAAGGACAAACTCCCTGCCTATACAAAGAATTGTTCAACTTAACCACTATATCGATCAGGAAGCTAAGAGGTTCTAAAACCAAGTACAAATTCCTGGCCCATACAAGGAATCATACAACTCAACTGCTGACATGAGTCCTCAATTGAAAATCCCACATAATATCCTAGCCCCATTCTTTCTCCAAACAAATTGTGTTAAATCCGTATTGCATCAACCCCAACCCTTTTTTTGAGTTGGCACAATACCAATTCATAGTACAACTAACATACATCAACTTTGCCATAAAATTTTCAATCATTCGATTGATCCTCATCCCTGCTATGACCTTATTAGATCACGGTGTGATCTTATCGTGTCTATTAGTATTCATTACTATGTTACGATCGTTTTGTTATACGATCTTCTTTCCACGTACTTTTAGTCTATTAGACTCTATCTATTCATTACTACTGTTCATCTTTATTATCGGAGTTAGATAACTCTAGATCTTTTATAATTTATCGGGATTCGTCTTCGAATCTTATCAACGCACTAACTCTATTTGAGTTAGTTCTTATCCTTATCCCACTGCGGTTAATAGCCTAAGGTAACCCTACCTAAGGTTTATAACCTACAACTTTGATACCAACTGTAGCGCCCCCAAATTGGGGTTTCCAGACCTCGGACCTGGTACGTTACGATACATTATTTCTATAACTATTGCGGAAAATATAAACATAAATTGTTTATACAATAACTTTTACAACATAATTCCCAAGGTCTGTAACCTTAACTTAATACTGGAATTCAACATCCTACACGACATACAATGTCATTTGTATCCTATACTATTATCATTTTAACTGTATAATAATTTCATCTTGGAGCTTGTCTTTGTCTTTGACTGTGTCTGAAGTTTCTTCTTTAATCTAAAATGTTTATCATGATATTGCAAGGGTGAGCAACAAGTTTGCCCAGAAAGTTTAAGTTCAAATGAAGATATATCATGATTGAAAAGAATAATAAGCTGACAAACTTTCAACAATATAAGAATTGTGAAAGAACATGAATCAATAATGCTGAATAGCCAACAATGAACATGAATAAATTCAATTGAATCAAATGGTAATGAAGGTGATCAGCCTTTCATACCTGATGAACATATGCAACATGCACTAAGTGCGAATCAATAATCAGTATATCTGTGAATAATTAACAATAATTATTGACGAACATGCTTTGTAATATAACTCAAAGTTGAGTTAGAGAAAACTTGCCTGTATCGTTTATTACTGCTACGCAATCTTACTTAATCGCTTTATTGAAAAGACCTATCAGTTATAAGATTGATCTTTCAATTAGCATAACATACCTTATAAGTAAACTATCTAACATTTAAACACATAGTCAAATATTAGATAACCTTAACACTATACATACACAAGTCTAAACCTAGCACACATCGAGTCTTTAATAATTTTTAATATAGTATACTGAGTGGTTTCCCACAAACAACTAACAAATCAGCTTCCGCCTTGTCTACACTGTTTTCACAGCAAGTTAGATCGGTTTCTAATTCGTAGATCCCTTCCCCATATGAAGGAGTCGTTTAGCCCAGCTATTATACATCAACAATTAAAAGGTACGACTGTACTACCTTAGACTTATCATTTACTATCAAATATTAATAAAATACATGTTATAATATTATAAGTTATTTATAATATCACAAAGTATTTTTAATACCTTAATATCACATTTAATTAATTTTAAAATATTTAAAACCATTATTAAATAATTGTCATTAATAATAAAATATTAATGTATTTCATAACAAAATATTAAAAGTTATATTTTATAATATAAAATATTTTTTATAACCATTAAATAATTTTATATGATTTTTAAAACATTAAATCTATTTTTTTCATAATTTATTTAATATAATTATTAAATAAATTAATTACCCTTAATATTAATTATTAATGAAATTTATCCCAAAATATTAAAAGTCATCCAAAATAACTTAAAACATTTCCTAACACTTTAATATATTTTTAGATGATTTTTAAAGTATTAAAATCATTTTTAAGTAATTTATTTAATATAATTATTAAATAAATTTAATATCATTAATATTTAAATATTTTGAGCATTATAAATGATTGTAAAAATGAATATTCGTGTACTATATTTGAAATAAATCGAGCATTACAACTGCTTTATAAAATGAATATTCTACTATTCTATTTGAGATAATTTCAACATTATAACTGCTTATAACATGAGTATTCTTACTAAATACTTGAAGAAAATCGGACATAACAACAGCTTTTAAAAGTATATTTTTTACTTTATAAGAGAAATAAATCGAACATTATAACTGCTTGTAAATAAGACTTTTGTACTATTTACTTAAAATAATTTGGGCATTATAACAGCTTGTAAAAGTATATTTTTTTTACAAAATATATAAAGAATAATGAACATAATAACCACAAGTGTAAATACCTTTTGGAGTTGCAAGCGTTAACTAATCCTTTGAAATCTTGAAACTAAAAAACTTTACTCTCTCTTTCTCCCTCTAGCCGAAAATCTCCTCTCTCTCTCTAACCATATTTTTGGTTTTGAAAAAAATGAAGAGAAATGGCTCCTATTTATAGGAAAATATAGTTTCAATAATTGCACGTTAGGGGCTCGACTTTTTACAGTTTGCCCCCGGCTTATTATAGTTTGGTACCCTGTTTAATTACACTTTAGTACCATATTAATTGCACTTTAGTCCCTGGGTGACATCATGATTACATCATCTTTTGTGCTTCTCTAATGCTGATGTCATGCTTGCATCATTTGTATTTCTTTAAAGATGATGTCATGCTTGCATCATGCTTGCATCATCTCTTCTCTGATTGGTTGATTTAAGTTCACATGGATTGGAGGGTATTTTGGTCATTTCCCATATAATTTTAAAGGTAATTTGGTCATTCCGCCTCCAAAAGGGTATTTTAATAATTTTCCACACAATTTTAAGGGTAGTTCAGTCATTTCCTATGTTTTCCTTAAAAATTTAACCCTTAGGGTTTGATAAATAACATTAGGGTTTGCTAAACACCATTAAGGTTTATAAATTAGGGTTTAGGATTCTCGAATAAGAAATTAGAGTTTCCTAACTGCAGATTAGAATTTCTAATCTACAATTAGGGTTTACTAAGGTTATACCTTATCTGATTAACATTTGATCATTAATACCTTATTATACAAACACACAATCATAGTTACAATTATACTAACTGTATTAATTATTTAATCCCTATTCCTAATTTGTGTTAGGGTTTTCATCAACTGAATTAGGGTTTGTCAATTTAAAATTATGGTTTTCCCATGTTACCCTTTACCTGTTTCATACTCAACCCTTAACCACATACTGTACACACATATAATTACAAAATCATATAAGTTTTCGCAAAAATTTTAAATTCACCAAAATCCTTCACAAAAATGTCAAATCTATACACTTATTTTCTGTCTAGGTTTATTATTTAACCTTAATTTAATCATTTAAGATTTTAATAAATTGTCTAAATTCTCGGGTTGTCACATTCACCCATTTTTCTAAGAATTTCGTCCCCGAAATTTACCTTACATCTTACACCTTTCATACTCATCACCACATGCTACCCAAAACATCACTCACCAGAGTTAAATTTTTCAAATTATGCTAAGGAGTCATATAGACTACGAACTTTTATTTTCAAAAAGGTTACACAGAGGGTAATTAGCCCGTTATGCCCTGTACTTATTAAGTACTGCTGGTCGAAATTTTTTTCCCACGTTCCTCTTATCCGCCTTAGGCGCACAAAATTTTCCCAAATTTTGGGATGCTTACCTCAGTCTTATCGGATTCCACACCAAAACCATTTGGTTCGGGAAAATTTTCAAAGGACGCTCAGAATTTTCATAAACGTTGGTCTAGCTGATTCAAATAGTTTAGACTCATACCAATAATTCAATTTCAATCGAAATATTTATGTATAGCCAAACCCCGTTGGCAATTAATTATAAAAAAATATTTCGAAAATGACGTCATGATACCGTACTGTATTTATAGCCCGTTTGAGGATTCCGTCATTGTGTGACTTTGTTATAACACATCATACAATAGTGGGACGACAACGATTTTCAGATCGAATTCAACACTAAGTATTCCTGTATTTACAACTTCATCAACTTTTTATCATCTCTGCACCAGGTTACATGATGCATCAATGATAAATAAAATACATTTTGATATTTCAAATCATTGTCGTCTAGCCGAAACAATTAGCATAGACTATTCTTTAAACGGTTCAAAAATCATTGTAAATCAGTTTTATCATCTCAACAGGTAACGATGTGTCAGTGTCCCGAAGTCCACATATACACACTAGTCACCGGGATTTGAGAATAAAAATTTATTTTTAAAAGGCACATAGTGCGTATTTAGCTGGATCTCAAAAATTTTGAAGTCTAGCATAGCTAGAAGATTTAGAATACCTACGCTTCCACTAATGATCCATTGCTTAATCAGTCTATCTATTCCTATTATCCTTAATACTCCATTCACACTTAATTATACCCAGTTCATCAAACTTACCACACGTTATGAGTTCAGGAACTTTCCACAATCATATGTGTTTAAGAGCTTGTCCTAGACAGACCATTAGCGTCCATTCGCTAAGGGGTTCAAAACATTTCATATAATTATGAGTCACGAACTTACCATAAGTATGAGTTTTAAGAACTTGCAACTTAACCTCATATCCTCTACCTATACTCTATCTATCTGTTATACACATGAGAAAAGAATCACCTTCTCAACATATATATAGCAAATAGCGCGACATAAACATTGCAATGATTACCACTATCAGAAACTAAGTGGTCGTCAAACCAAACACAATCCCCTGCCCATACAAAGAATTGTTCAACTCAGCCTCTAATCAATATAGGAAGCTAAGCGGTTTTTACACAAAGGACAAATTACCTGCCCATACAAAGAATTGTTCAACTTAACCACTATATCAATCAGGAAGCTAAGAGGTTCTAAAACCAAGTACAAATTCCTGGCCCATACAAGGAATCATACAACTTAGCTGCTGACATGAGTCCTCAATTGAAAATCCCACTTAATATCCTAGCCCCATTCTTTCTCCATACGAATTGTGTTAAATTCGTATTGCATCAACCCCAACCCTTTTTTGAGTTGGCACAATACCAATTCATAGTACAACTGACATACATCAACTTTGCCATAAAATTTTCGATCATTCTATTGATCCTCATCCTTGCTATGACCTTATTAGATCACGGTGTGCTCTCATCGTGTCTATTACGATTCATTCCTATGTTACGATCGTTTTGTTATACGATCTTCTTTTCCCGTACTTTTAGTCTTTTAGACTCTATCTATTCATTACTACTGTTCATCTTTATTATCAGAGTTAGATAACTCTGGATCTTTTATAATTTATCGAGATTCGTCTTTGAATCTTATCAACGCACTAACTCTATTTGAGTTAGTTCTTATCCTTATCCCACTGCTGTTAATAGCCTAAGGTAACCCTACCTAAGGTTTATAACCTACAACTTTGATACCAACTGTAGCGCCCCCAAATCCGGGTCCCCAGAACCTCGGACCTGGTATGTTATGATACATTATTTCTATAACTATTACGGAAGATGTAAACATAAATTGTTTATACAATAACTTTTACAACATAATTCCAAAGGTCTGTAACCTTAACTTAATACCTGCATTCAACATCCTACACGACATACAATGTCATTTGTATCCTATACTTTTATCATTTTAACCGTATAATAATTCCATCCTGAAACTTGTCTTTGTCTTTGACTGTGTCTGAAGTTTCTTCTTTAATCTGAAATGTTTATCATGATATAGCAAGGGTGAGCAACAAGTTTGCCCAGCAAGTTTAAGTTCAAATGAATATATATCATGATTGAAAAGAATAATAAGCTGACAAACTTTCAACAATATAAGAATTGTGAAAGAACATGAATCAATAATCCTGAATAGCCAACAATGAACATGAATAAATTCAACTGAATCAAATGGTAATGAAGGTGATCAGCCTTTCATACCTGATGAGCTTATGCAACATGCACTAAGTGCGAATCAATAATCAGTATAGATGTGACTAATTAACAATAATTATTGGCGAACATGCTTTGTAATATAACTCAAAGTTGAGTTAGAGAAAACTTGCCTGTATTATTTATTACTGCTACGCAATCTTATTTAATCGCGTTATTGAAAAGACCTATCAGTTATAAGATTGATCTTTCAATTAGCGTAACATACCTTATAAGTAAACTATCTAACATTTAAATACATAGTCAAATATTAGATAACCTTAACACTATACATACACAAGTCTAAACCTAGCACACATCGAGTCTTTAATAATTTTTAATATAGTATACTGAGTGGTTTCCCACAAACAACTAACAAATCAGCTTCCGTCTTGTCTACACTATTTTCACAACGAGTTAGATCGGTCACTAATTCGTAGATCCCTTCCTCATATGAAGGAGTCGTTTAGTCCAGCTACTAGACATCAACCATTAAAAGGTACGACTGTACTACCTTAGACTTACATTTACTATCAAATATTAATGAAATACATGTCATAATATTATAAGTTATTTATAATATCACAAAGTATTTTTAATACCTTAATATCACATTTAATTAATTTTAAAATATTTAAAACTATTATTAAATAACTGTCATTAATATTAAAATATTAATGTATTTCATAACATAATATTAAAAGTTATATTTTATAACTTAAAATATTTTTTATAACCATTAAATAATTGTATATGATTTTTAAAACATTAAATCTATTTTTTTCATAATTTATTTAATATAATTATTAAGTAAATTAATTATCATTAATATTAATTATTAATGAAATTTATCCCAAAATATTAAAAGTCATCCAAAATAACTTAAAATATTTTCTAGCACTTTAATATATTTGTATAGTATTAAAATTATTTTTAAGTAATTTATTTAATATAATTATTAAATAAATTTAATATCATTAATATTTAAATAATTTGAGCATTATAAATGCTTGTAAAAATGAATATTCGTGTACTATATTTGAAATAAATCGAGCATTATAACTGTTATATAAAATGAATATTCTACTATTCTATTTGAGATAATTTCAGCATTATAACTGCTTATAACATGAGTATTCTTACTAAATACTTGCAGAAAATCGGACATAGTAACTGTTTATAAAAGTATATTTTCCACTTTATAAGAGAAATAAATCGGACATTATAACTGCTTATAAAAGTATTTTTTTACTTTGTAAGAGAAATAAATCAGACATTATAACTGCTTGTAAATAGGACTTTTGTACTATTTACTTAAAATAATTTGGACATTATAACTGCTTGTAAAAGTATATTTTTTTTTACTAAATATATAAAGCATAATGAACATAATAACCACAAGAGTAAATACCTTTTGGAGTTGCAAGCTTTAACTAATCCTTTGAAATCTTGAAACTCAAAAACTTTTCTCTTTCTTTCTCTCTCTAGCCGAAAATCTCGTCTCTCTCTCTAACCATATTTTTGGTTTTAAAAAAAATAAAGTGAAATGGCTCCTATTTATAGGAAAACATAGTTTTAATAATTGCACGTTAGAGGCTCGACTTTTTACAGTTTGCCCCGGGCTTATTACAGTTTGGTACCCTGGTTAATTATACTTTAGTATCTTATTAATTGCACTTTAGTCCCTGGTGACATCATGATGACATCATCATGATGACATCATCTTTTGTGCTTCTTTAATGCTGATGTCATGCTTGCAACATTTGTGTTTCTTTAAGGATGATGCCATGCTTGCATCATGCTTGCATCATCTCTTCTCCAATTGGTTGATTTAAGTTCACATGGATTGGAAGGTATTTTGGTCATTTCCTAGATAATTTTAAAGGTAATTTGGTCATTCCGCCTCCAAAAGGATATTTTAATAATTTCCCACACAATTTTAAGGGTAGTTCGGTCATTTCGCCTCCAAAAGGGTATTCTAATAATTTTCTACACAATTTTAAGGGTAGTTCGGTCATTTCCTATGTTTCCCTTAAAAATTTAACCCTTAGGGTTTGATAAATAATATTAGGGTTTGCTAATCACCATTAAGGTTTATAAATTAGGGTTTAAGATTCTCGAATAAGAAATTAGGATTTCCTAACTGCAAATTAGGGTTTCTAATCTACCATTAAGGTTTACTAAGGTTATACCTTATCTGATTAACATTTGATCATTAACAACTTACTATACAAACACACAATCGTAGATACAATTATAATAACTGTATTAACTATCAAATCCCTATTTCTAATTAGGGTTAGGGTTTTCATCAACTGAATTAGGGTTTATCAATTTAAAATTAGGATTTTTCCATATTACCCTTTACCTGATTCAGACTCAACCCTTAATCACATACTGTACACACATATAATCACAAAATCATATAAGTCTTTTGCAAAAAATTTAAATCCACCAAAATCCTTCACAAAAATATCAAATCCATACACTTATTTTCTGTCTAGGTCTATTATTTAACATTAATTTAATCATTTAAGATTTTAATAAATTGTCTAAAATCTCGGGTTGTCACAAAGATCATCGATCCTGGGCAATGGGTATTTATTCTTGATCGTCAACTTGTTCAACTCCCGATAGTCGATACACAACCTTAACAATCCATCCTTTTTGTCCAATAGTTCTTGCAACTGAATCATTAACTCCTTTAGTTCCACTAGCGCCATACGATATGGTACCTTTGAAACTGGTGTCGTTCCCGGTGCAAGGTCTATAACAAACTCGATTTCCCTATCAGGTGGAAGACCTGGTAAGTCATTTGGAAGTACATCCGCATACTCACTGACTACCGGTATCTATTCCAATGTCGCTCCCACTTGCTGGGTATCAACAATATGGCACAGGTAACCTTCACATCCTTTCCTCAACAACCTTCTGGCTTGTGTCGTGGTTAGACCACAAGAGCGTCCCAGTGCTTTACTACCGTAGAACACTACCTTGGGTTTCTTAGAAATCCGAAGGTTTACCCTTTTCTTTTGGCAATCGATGATCGCCCCATGGTTCATCAACCAGTCCATTCCGAGAATTACATCGAATTCTCCCAATTTTATCGATATAAGATATACCAATAACTTGTTACCTCTAATCTCTACACAACACTCCCTATGAATGAAGTCAATAGCAATTAATTCCTCATTTGCTACCTTAACGCTCGGTGGTATTACAAGCTTTTCAGGAAATAACCCTAATTATTTAGCAAAATCACATGCTATAAATGAACAAGTAGCACCCGAATCAAAAAGCATATATGCATTCACATCGTTAACTGGGATAATACCTGCTACCACATCACTCGATGCCACAGCATCTTGGATCGTCATATTAAAAGTACGGGCCATTGGCTTAACCGGCTGTACGGTTCCACTTATTGCTAGTTTAGCACCACTAGCTCCCTTCCCACCATTTGTCCCTTTCTTTGGACAGTTTCGTGCTAGGTGATCTGGGGATCCACACGTAAAGCATACTGAACTCTTTTTTGGGCTAGGATAATTAGACGAGTAATGCCCTTCCTGTCCACAGTTATAACACAACGACTTCCCCTGGAGGCAGACTCCTAAATGAGCCCTACCTCAAGTCTTGCACGGCTCAAACCTTCTCTTAGGATATCTTTTCCTTGCCCCGGTATTCCCCCCCCCCCCTCGAGAACACCTTCCTCTTAGGCATACTCACCACTACATTTGTATTCTCTGGCCTGACGCTTCCGTCACTCTTATTCTTATTCTTCCTTTCCTTCTGGTATAGGCTCAAGGCCTCACTACCACCTTCGGCTATTATAGCCTTTTCTAGCACCGTTCCAAAGATTTCACTCTGGAAAATAGAAATTCGGTTGTAGAGCCATGGATTCAACCCTAGCTCAAACCTCTTCGCCCTTCTTGCTTCGGTGTCCACTTGGTGTGGCGCAAATCTGGCTAGTTCATTGAACCTAGCAACATATTGGGGAACAGTCATATCCCCCTATTTTAACTCCAGAAATTGGACCTCCATCTTACTCTGCATGCTAATAGGGAAATAGTTTTTGAAGAAAGTCTTCTTGAACTGTTGCCATGTAGCGTCGACTAACTCAGCCCTACTCTGGTTCGCCTCCCACCAGCAGTTAGCCTCTCTTTTCATCATATAGGTGGCGAAAGGAATCCTCTGTTCCTCTCTGACATTCGTTATCACGAATGCCTTCTCAACTTCCTTCACCCAGGCTTGGGCAGCTATAGGATCCGTAGTTCCTTTGAACTCCGGAGGACCTATTCCTTTAAAATCCTTAAAAGTAGTTCCAGTTACCACCCCCGGATTTATTCTAACCCCTCCTCTAGCCCCTTTAAAGGCTGCAGTCATGAGAATTACAAATTCTTGCATCATGGTATGCGAAACCCCATCTTCTTCCATATTAAATGGCTCAGCTTGACGAGTGCATTGCTGTCTCTTTGGTGGAATTTTTCTGTTAACGTAAATAAAATTTCATTATTGTTTACTTCTTTCTATTGGTTAGTATTCATGAAAAATAATAACACAACCACATTGCCGAGTATTTCAAGAATCTGCTTATATTAAAATACTTCTTCATTACATGGCCATAGCCCTTTACAAACTATCCCGCTATTGGTTATCAAAAGTTGGGACTACAAAAGACTATCCTTTAACTATACAAAAGAGGGTTTTACGTCTATTCTAGCTACACTACTATTTACAATCTATAACTATTAGACTACATCTGCCTTACGGCATTAGCATAGTCCACCTTCGTCATACTGGCCACTATGTCTCAACTAATATTATGCCGGGTCTGGCCTTGCTCCACAGGATACCCAGCAATCTGGTGTTGTTAATCCTCATACAAACTCCTATGGATATAGGACATCCGACTTATCTTTTGCTTCTTAGTCAGAAGCTCAGCCTTAAGTTCCTGGACCTCTAGCTTTAGATCACGAACCTTGTCCTTAGTAAGTACCTTCTCATCATGCTCTTGTTCCTAGAGAACCTCCATGTCTTCTATGTCCTCTACGACGTCGTCGACTACTGTTTTGAGGTCACAGACCTCTTTGCTTAGTTGGACATTTCTGTCTAGGATTGTCATGGATAGAGCCTTCATAGACTCCTCTAGTGACATCATCTCCTCCGTAGGTACTACCGGATCAAATGTCTTCATTTATACCTCCTCTAAAATACCCTCAAATATGGTGGCATAATTAAAGGTGTCTTCAGAAGGATCCTCTTCCTCCGGATCAGACCTATCTAGTATCACTAGTGGCACCTCGGCTTCTAGCACTGGTTCCATATCTATGAAGTTGACAGACACTTCACTTAGCAACTGTAGTTCGTTATCTGAGTTCATAATTCCTATTATCTACAATAAGACAAAATAACTTGATTAGTACACAATCAAAATATTAAAAACACATAACACATTTAATATGTTTATGGTTACTTTCTTTGTTATGACTCTACTTCCCTTCCAAAGTTATGGCTTAAGGTTTTCTCCCCTTAAGTTTTATAACCTAAGGCTTTGATACCAACCTGTGACGCCCCCAAATCCGGGTACCTTCACCCAGGATATGGTGCTTCACTGTACAACTATCTACTCATACATTCAACTGAATAATTCAATAGTTTATATAAGCTTAACTAACATTTCATTACAAAACTTCCTTCCCAAAATCTTATTAACCCTTACCATCGTTCAGTGTCATAATATTATTTATTACAACAGAGTATTATACTATTACAAAGATAGTTAAGCATTCATCTTATATTTCCCCTTGTCGCTACTGGATCCTTTGGTCCGACTGCTATTAGCTGAAACATATGATTTTAAGCAAGGGTGAGCATAACTGGCTCAGCAAGTCTAACAATTTATGTTGCAACCACAAAATCAAGAATCATATGTCTCGTCTTCGATAACTGTACAAGAGTTATGAAGAAATAGGAATAAAAAAAGTAAGGTTTTTTTGATTTCCCTTAAACTTCCTTCTTAAGGACACGAAGTCACTTAAGAATCTGAGCTAGTCAGAGACCATAAACATCATCTTTTGAAAAGGGAAAACTGGTACAAGACCGTAAGCCCGGCTTCACTTACGAGCACGTCCAGGTGATCAGCCTGTAATACTCTGCATCGATTAACACTACTTTCGTAAACGTTTTCACTTTTATATGGCAACACAATGCCTAGTCGAATTAACGACATTAAAACCTTTGTGTATTCATACTCAGGTTTTCATTCAGAATCCGTACCAAATAAATTGGCATAGGATAGCTCAGCAATAATACTTTGAAGGATTTATGACAATCAATCAAGGTACTGTACATATTCTCTAGCCAAAATAATTGGCATCGACTATCCAACAACAGTTCATGCATAGATTACCATGCATAATGACAACTTGTCCAACCATAACGTATAGACAAGAGTTTAAGAAAGCTTGCATAACACAACGTTAATGCAAGAGTAAGAAAACTTGCATCAAGTAAATCTTGAACAAGGTTAGAAACACTTGCCTTTGCGTCTTCTATACCTCTATGTAGTCTACTCAGTCTGTAGCACGTCTACAGAGTATAGTATACAGTATATCAATTAGTAATCATAGTTGATATACACTATATTTGCCTAACTCCTCCTTCTTATATAACTTAAGCGGATTGTTATCTAATTAACATTTGTTCAAGTTATTTAATGTTCATTAACTCAATCTTGGTTAACGTTTCTAAAACTTAAGTTCAATTATGTTTGTTCAACGTTTAACTCTCATAAACATTGATTAAACATATTGTTTAAAGCTTACATTACATCACTTGCTAGCCCCTTAATTTATATGCAAAAGGTTAAGTACTTACTAGCAATGTCAGAATTTCCTGCCATGCTGGTGCTGCGGCGCCAGATTTTCCTCTTGGAGTAGCGCTGCGATGCTACCCCTCCAGAGATTTCTCCCCGGAGTGGCTGCTACGGCGCCGTTTTAAGCCTATTGGGTGGCGCTGTGGCACTACCCCTGCAATTCAGAAAAATTTCTAAGTCTTTGAAAATTCTGAAATTCCCAAGCTCGTAATGTAACCGTTACAACTCGAAATTGGCTCGTTCTAAAGCCAAAATTTCACAAATGACATGCTCTACCATCCTATCAAGTCGGAATTCGTTTCTGAATCCGTCAGCGAGAAATTCGCCGATTAGTCCATTTTTACGTTTTCGTTAAACTGTTCGTGAACGTTCGACGCTCAATTCTTCGTTTTAAGTCAGAATTGATCCGTTCTTATTCTCGCAAGCCTTATTTACCTAAATACACGTGTTACAATTGAAAACCATCATTTCCAAAGCACACGACGACTTTTGACTTCTAATCCGAGAAAAATACATTTTCGACGATTATCGTCTAATCGCGTATCTTCCACCGAATCTTCGTTCTTGGCTATTATTAGCTCAAATCAATGGGAATCAATCCCATAGTTGATTATTACTAATTCTAACCATTGTGGCTATTTATATTCAATGATTTACATGTTCATCATTCATGTTCTTTTAATCATCCTTTATGAAAACATAGTTTAGGTCAATTACCTTCTAAGGTTCTATTGTTAAGTTCTTCATTTACTCAATCATGGTTCCATCATTCTTATTATTAAGAATTTATAGTCCACTATCACCAACCTTATAACTTCGTAATACTTAAATTCTCCACACTTCTCTATTAATATCAATATAAGGAAGATGGAAGATGAAACTTTAGGTAGGTATACCTTGTGAAGTTCTTGGTTGAGTTCCTTAAGTTATGAGGATAACTTAACTCTTGCACTTCTCTTGCTTAGGTTTTCTTTTATCTCTCTCTCAAATTATTTTTCAATTCAAACAACCAACAAATGATCAAAGAGGGTCTCTATTTATAGGCTTGGCAAGACTTAGGGTATTATAGTCTTTTAGGCCCAAACCTCCTTAATCTAGCTTTGGCCCCAAGTTTGACCACCTCCTCTTCTTTACTTAGCCACCATGTTTATGACCTCATGCCCATGACATCATGCTTGTGACCTCACACACCTAATGACTCATCACTTGGTATGCCCTTATGGGTTTAACCCACCCATTGACCCATTGGTTCGAGTCGCGGGTTCTATATTTAACTATAATTCCATTTAATCGTATTGGCTTCATATAAAATTCGTATTATACTTTGCACCAATTCTCGCATTCACTACGTATTATACTCGTATAATAACTCGTATTATACTGGCATTCATATCGTATAATAATCATTATTATTATACATAACTCATAGTTCATAGGTTTAACTCTCCCTAACCCTTAGGGTTATAAGTCCCCAGGAAAAAACTTCGTGAGTCATAACTAGAATTTTATCTGATATTCCATCTCGTCATCAAATCCTATCATTATGCATTTCTCGGAATTTCATAATTCATTCCCGTTCAAAAACTGATGAATAGTGATTTCTTGGAATTTTCTCAGAAAACCTTCATTTTCGTCTTGAAAATTCATTTAATTTAATTCTAGCACGAAGCCAGAATACTAACCATATTCACATCTTTTAGGTTATAAAACGACCGAGAATTAGCTCACTCACTTGAATAAACATTTAATATGATTTCATTCAAATAAGCAAGATAAAAATTCTTTTTTATAACGTCTGAATTTCTCGGGCGTTACATCTATGCTTGGATGATGGATGATCTTCCTTGGTAGTTTGGCTTGCTAGATCTTCTCCTTCTTAGCCTCTTCCAAACCGTGGCCTCCCCCTTCCATTCCCTCTCAAACTCATAAGTTTTCTTTAGGATTTTTGGTGAGAGTGAGGGAGAAAACCCATGGTTTCTTCTTCCTCTTCTTCCTTTTCTTCCTCATCTTTTTTTTTTCTCTTCTCTCCTTCCTCTTCTTCTCTAATGGATGATCTCTCTCTCCTCTTCTCCTTCATGGTCATGTGGGGTGTGAGAGAAAGGAGAGAATGATTTTCTTTCTTTTGCCTTTTTACTTTTGTTAAATGAATTTGGTGATTAAAGAGAGAGGGGGAGTGGTTAAGAATAGGTAGGATTAGGTGAGAGTTGGTGAGGAGTAAGTGGGCTGTACATGGCAGAAATCTCCAGCAAATTTGGTCATGTGGATCCTATTTTTTATTTCCTCGTTTTGCGTGTTTAATTTTGTCTATGACTTTCAGACCCGAAAAATCAAATTTTCGAGATTATAGTAGATTCTTACTAAATTCGACGCTCCCAACATCATGGGCACATCCGTTTCTTCAAATTCATCTCCGATTTTAAGTTTGACTTTTCTCCAAAAAAGTCAACTATTGACTTTGACCAAAAAGTCAATCCCGACACATTTTGTGTTCATAGTCTATTCTTACTAATTTCGACGTTCCGAACTCAAACATCTTGTCCACTTCTTCAAATTCCACTCCTAACTCTGATTTTGACTTTTCTCCATAAAAGTCAACTGTTAACTTTGACCAAAAAGTCAACTCTTACACATTTTGTGTTTACTGTCTTTTCTGACTAAACTTGACGTTCTAGGCGCAACTGAGCAGTCCGTGCTTCAAAATTCTATCTCTAACTCAAGTTTTGAGTTTTAACTTACTCGCTTTTTGTTGCTAATCATATTAGCTAATTACTTTATACTTATTCATCTTCTTATTTGTCAGTCAATGCCAACGTTCAAGCTATGCTAATTCCTAACATAGTTTTGACTTGATTCTCACATACTTAATTCAATTAACCATATTAGTTTATTTGTTCATCCTTTAGTTATTACTTTCTTCCTCATTTACAAGGATTCCATGCCGGAATCACTATTACTGCAGTTTAGTTTACTACAAACCTCTTATATAATTTCTCTTAATCAACTCATCTCATCAACTTACCTCATTATAGATATTATTTTACTATCTCTTTCCCTTATCCTTTTCTATCCAATCCATGGAGATAATTTCATTCTTAGCCCAAGTCTCAACTATCTTGATTCGGCTCATGACTACATGTTTATTCTAAGGTATTAACACCTTTATCAACATCTCTCATAAACTCATACAAAAATTTTATTCTTTAACATTCTTCTATTATTGTCAGCTTGACATAATTCATTCTTTTAGTTGCAAAACTTTATACAACCTTCTTCTCACTTCTTACTCTTCGACATTTCTACTATTCTCATTTAATTCTCTTTACATTCTTTCAAATATCAAACCATATAGGTTTTTCTTAAAAGTTTTAATCACTCCTCAATTTTGAAATCTAGGTTTTATTATTTAAACCTTCATTCATTTATTCGAGACAAGTCTCATAATCTATGTTTTATTCTTTAAACCTTCATTTAATTATTTGAGACAAGTCTCCTAAATATTCGGGTTATCACATTCATACTTTCTTCTAATAATTTCGTCCTCAAAATTATAGCATACTAATCTCTTCTCATTCTATTGATCAAAACCAGGTTTTCAATTTAACCTTTATCTAATCACATTTGATTTCATTCTCAATCAATGAGTACATACGGATTCCTTGTATGAGGAACTCTTTTATCATCACATTCTACTATGACTTCTCTCTAAGGAGTTAAAAAATTTTCATATCATATTGAGGGGTCATATAGACCATGAACCTTGAGGTATAATGGTATTCACCGCAACCAAATCTAAAACATATTATACTAGTTATGTTTACAATCACGAAGAAGGCAAACTACCTAGTCGGGTACGTTAGGTGATCAGCCTATCGCACCTTACTTTTCGAAATGACTATATGCGTTCTTAGATTGGAATATTTTATCCAATTAGTATATCCCAATTTTTAGGGTTGTTCACCTCAGACTTAGCATAAGAGTCCGTACCAAAACAATTTGGTTCGAGATAATTCTCTAAGAGATACTTAAATTTTCATAAATATTTGTCTAGCTGAATCAATTAGCTTAGACGTATACCGATAATTCGAACATCAATCGAAATATTTGAATGGCTAAATTCAATTGGCAATAAATTATCTTTAAATTCTAAAAATTATTTTATGACGTCATGATACCTCACTATATTTACAGTCCGTTTGAGAATTTCGTCATTTTGTGACTTTGTCATACTACATCGTACCAAAGTGGGCTGACGATCCTTAGATCACATCCAACACTAGGTAATTCTACATTGATAACTCAATCATATTTATCATCTCTGCATCAGGTTCAATGATGCATTAATGATATATAAAATATATTTTGATATCTCAAATTATTTTTGTCTAGCCGAAACAATTAGCGTAGACTCTTCTTTAAATAGTTCAAAACCATTGAAAATTATTTTTGGTGTTATCATGCCTGTAACAAGTAACGATGTGTTAGTTGTTCGAAGTCCACTTCTACACAATTGTTACCATGTGTTGAGGATAATAAAAATTCATTTGTATTCTTAAAGGCACATCAGTGCGAATTTTAGCTTGAGTTTAAATATTTCAAAGTCTAGCATAGCTAGAAGATTTGGAAAACCTATGCTTCCACCATCAACTTTAATTTTCTCTAATGTTCAATTACTTAATAATTCTATCTATTTCTACCATCATTAAAATTTAATACACTAAAAATTCTCAATTTTCCATCCATAACTTTTCTATACCCCAGTATAGTTCATCAAACATACCACACGTTAGGAGTTCAGGAACTTTTCACAATAATATGAGTTTAGAAACTTGTCCTATTAATATGTAGTCCAAGAACCGATCAGGGACTGTCCATACGTTTAGGGGTTCATATACATACTATACGATTTTGAGTCACAAACTTACCATAAGCATGAGTTTAAGAACTCGCACCGATTCTTAATATTCTCTACTTATCAATTATACACATGAGTAAAGAATCACCTTCTCAACATACATATAGCGAATAACGCGACACCAATATTTCAATGATTATCAATTTGATAAACTAAGTAGTCGTTAGACCAAGCACAAAACCCCCGCTCATACAAAGGTTTGTACAACTCAGCTATCACATGAGTCCTCAATCAAAATCCCACATAATCTTAGCTTTCTCTTTACTCAATACGAATTTTATTTAATCCGTATCTCATCATCCTTTTTAACTTTTTTGAGTTTAACTGGTACTATTTCATAGTACCATTTTTGTATAGCAATTTTGCTAAAAAAAATTTCAATCAATCGATTGATCCTCTATCCTCCTATGACCTCATCAGATCACGTTGTGATCTCTTCTTATAATTGTGTTATATTACGATTCTTTTCTATCTTATGATCATTTTATTTTACGATCTTCTTATCTTTCCCTTTAATCATATTACATTATGATTTTAGACTCTTCATCTTATAGACCTTGTCTATTTATTATCACTTTTCATCTTTATTACTGGAGTCAGGTAACTCCGGATTCTTATCTTATAATTCTTCAAGATTCTTCTTTGAATCTTATTTATCTTATTCTTATATTTAATGATGAATTTCTTGAATTCATCTCTTATCACTTAAACTCGATCTGAGTTTAATCCTTATTCCCCTCTCTGCGGTTATAGCCTATGGTAACCCCACCTAAGGTTTATAACCTACAACTTTGATACCAACCTGTGACGCCCCCAAATCCTGGTCTCTTAGACCTCGGACCTGGTACGTTACGGTGCTACAAACATCTTAATAAAGACCATCATTATTCATAATTAAATGAATACAACCTGGCTTTTATACCCATTAATACGTTGTTCCCTTCTGTTCCAGAATCTGTAACCTTTACAATTGTTTATTACATTTGTAGATCGTTCATGATCTATAATTTAATTGATAAACTTGATTATTGAAAATCTTAAACATTCATCTGTTTCCAAAACTGCAATACCTTAACACCATACGTATTCATAATTCTAAACCTAGCACACATCGAGTCTCTAATAGAATTCATTACAGTATACTAAGTTGTTTCCCACAAACAACTAACATACTAGTGAATTAACACTTAATCTTTCATATAATAAGTTCATCTTTATCATATAACTTGTGAATTAACACTTAATCTTTCATATAATAAGTTCATCTTTATAATTCAGCAAACCGAATACCTAAATCCAGCAAACCGAATGCCTAATCCAACAACCTGGATACTTAATCCAACAACCTGGATTATCCACTCAACTTTCCAAGTTCATTACAACTTAATTCATTTCCTTTACAACATTTATGAGTAAATATAACTCACCATCTAATTTCAACTTTCTCGTAACATATACAAATCGTTTCTTATAACTAAACGATTTATCAACTTACTAACAATTAGTTAAATTGTTATAATAATTACGTTGAATGCTCTTTATCACAACATACATCTTCTATAATTCGATATCTTCAATGATTTCTTCAACATCTGCAAAAGTTTTATTTTTGCAAGGAATGAGCACGACGGCTCAGCTAGTTCAACAGTCTACACCTTTCATGCTTCACATACCATACAAATTTAATATATTCATGCATCAAAATTTTTAGTCAATGCATCTACCCATGCTTCATGCATTTCTATATGCATAATACCTTTCATGATATGCATCTCTATATCGTTTAAACTTATCATACAACACAATATAATCTTCATGTTGTAAATTTAACACATATTTCACGAATTTCATGCTTTGCATTTAGTCACATAACATTCATGTAATCAACGAGTTTATATAAAACACGTATTACATTAACAACCATAACATGGTTTAATACATATTATCACATAAGAGCAAGTTACTTAAGAACTTGCCTCGAAGCGTTCCTTGCGCGGTTAGTAGAATTTGTCCTTCCATTGTCCTGCACGATTAAGTGCATATACAAACATAATTAGCTATATAACGACATTTATTAGTCATTTATGCTAGCTCTACTATATCTTTCATTATTTTTTCTTTTTAAATCTTGAGACACAATGCGCAATCATGTGTTCAAGTCTTTCTAGGACTCTTCATTATCCATTCGATTTATTTACGTTAAACCTCATTGCACAACTTATTACGTCACAAGTTGATCGACTCTAGTCGATTTAATTTGCTTTGACTATTTCTGACTCAACAGTTTATAATTACTTTTTATTCCGATGAATGCCTAATGCTCTCATTAAGCCTTCTTCACCTCTCTATCATTCATCTTAACTGTCGTCTCATATTATTAATTATTTAATAATATTTTATTCCTTTAGTAATATTATTAATTATTTAAAACTTATAAATAATTTTAATTTAATTGTTTATCTCTTACTATTTAATTTATTTAGTAAATATTTCAAACCCTTCATATAACATTTTATCAAAAATAACCAAATTACCCCTATATGGTCATAATATAATATATTAATGAGTAATAGTCACTAAAATCATATTAACGAATTTAAGGACTTAATATAATCTAATTTTCTCAATTATTCTTGACTTAATCGTAGGCATGAAAAATATCAAATCATTTTAGTATTTATTTTATCTTTTGGCCACACATATATACATATATTCCATTCACAAAAATAATTTTTCTGAAATTTTTTAATTTACTTTAGTATTTTTCAAAAGTCCGTTTTTAGTTCGTAACTTAAGAAAATTAACTATAACATGATCAACTCCAAAAATTCTCAACTCTTGGCATACTCTTACAGGTATTAACAAGAACTTCTAGTTTAAATTTCATGGCCATCGAAGTTATAGAACTCTAGTTATAGTCATTTTCGTCGGAAAAACCTAAAAATTGACATGACCATAACTCGGTCAATTTAAGTCGGAATAAGCTCATCTTTGACAAGAGCTACTTTATATCATATATTTTCATGTCCCAAAAGGGCAGAATTTATTTCATTAATTAAGTTGCTGAAATTGCCCCTGACAGTTTTGGGCAGATTGGTCTTTGCCATTTTTTAGATTTTGCCTACTTTGCTAAAAATAGTCCACACAAAAATTTACAACACCTTTATCAGTGATTCCACTTGGAAATGTTAGAAGACTCATAGATCTAACTCTAGGACTTGACCACACTCAAAAATTCAAAATATAATGAGAGATATGGTCCTTCAAATTTCATGTTTCGTTTTCCCAAAAAATAGTTTTTCTCACTTGTATGTTTTCTAAGAAAACTCCTATGATCTCTTAATTAATCAAACACTAGCCAACATAAATCATCATTATGCATCTTAATATTTCTTATACTCAAGGATCTAACATGATCCATAATTAATTTCATCAAACTCTTACCATAAACAAGCAAAACACAATCTAAACCAATAAATTACAAAGCTAGATTAGAGAACTTTTAAACCTTCTATGCTTGGATGATGGATGATCTTCCTTGGTAGTTTGGCTTGCTAGATATTCTCCTTCTTAGACTCTTCCAAAACATGGCCTCCCCCTTCCCTTCCCTCTCAAGCTCTTAAGTTTTCTCTAGGATTTTTGGTGAGAGTGAGGGAGAAAACATGGTTTCTTCTTTCTCTTCTTCATCTTCTTCCTCTTCTTTTTTTTCTTTCTCTTCTCTCCTTCCCCTTCTTCTCTAATGGTGATCTCTCTCTCCTCTTCTCCTTCATGGTTAGGTGGGGTGTGAGAGAAAGGAGAGAATGATTTTCTTTCTTTTGCCTTTTTACTTTTGTTAAATGAATTTGGAGATTGAAGAGAGAGAGGGAGTGGTTAAGATTAGGTAGGATTAGGTGAGAGTTGGTGAGGAGTAGATGGGCTGCACATGGCTAAAATCTCCAGCAAATTTGGTCATGTGGGTCCCATTTTTTATTTCCTCGTTTTGCGTGTTTAATTCCGTCTTTGACTTTCGGACACAAAAAATTAAATTTTTGAGATTATAGTTGATTCTTACTAAATTTGACGCTCCCAACATCATTGGCACATCCGTTTCTTCAAATTCATCTCCGATTTTCAAGTTTGACTTTTTTCCAAAAAAGTCAACTATTGACTTTGACCAAAAAGTTAATCCCGACACATTTTGTGTTCATAGTCTATTCTTACTAATTTCAACGTTCCGGACTCAAATATCTAGTCCGCATCTTCAAATTCCACTCCTAACTCTAATTTTGACTTTTCTCCATAGAAGTCAACTGTTGACTTTGACCAAAAAGTCAACCCTTACATATTTTATGTTAACTGTCTTTTCAAACTAAACTTGACGTTCTAGATGCAACTAGCAGTCCGTGCTTCAAAATTCTATCTCTAACTCAAATTTTGAGTTTTAACATACTCCCTTTTTATTGCTAATCATATTAGCTAAATATTTTATACTTATTCACTTTCTTATTTGCTAGTCAAGGCCAACGTTCAAGCTATGCTAATTCCTAACATAGTTTTATCTTGATTCTCACATACTTAATTTAATTAACCATATTGGTTTATTTGTTCATCCTTTAGTTATTACTTTCTTCCTCATTTACAAGGATTCCATGTCGGAATCACTATTACTGCAACGTTCTAGTTTAGTTTACTACTAAACTTTTACACAATTTCTGTTAATCAACTCATCTCATCAACTTACCTCATCATATATATTATTTTACTATCTCTTTCCCTTATCATTTTCTATCCAATCCATGGAGATAATTTCATTCTTTGCCTAAGTCTCAACTATCTTGATTCGGCTCATGACTACATGCTTATTCTTAGGTATTAACACCTTTATCAACATCTCTCATAAACTCATACAAAAATTTTATTCTTTAACATTCTTCTATTATTATCAGCTTGACATAATTCATTCTTTTTGTTGCAAAACTTTATACAACCTTCTTCTCACTTCTTACTCTTCGACATTTCTATCACTCTCATTTAATTCTCTTTACATTCTTTCAAATATCAAACCATATAGATTTTTCTTGAAAGTTTTAATCACACCTCTATTTTGAAATCTAGGTTTTATTATTTAAACCTTCATTCATTTATTCGAGACAAGTCTCATAATCTATGTTTTATTCTTTAAACCTTCATTTACTTATTTGAGACAAGTCTCCTATATTTTTGGTTTATCACAGTAGCTGTAGGGACTTACTGCTTAGCACTGCCTACGGGTAAGTCCATTTATTTAAATAACTGTTATTTTGTTCCAACACTCATTAGAAACGTTATCTCAATTTCTGATGAGTGGGTTTTATACCTACGAATTGGACACCGTTAAGGCTTAATTCTTTGTTAACTTTAAGTATTTTTAGTGGTCTTTTATGTGTTTTTGTGTTTGTGTTGTAGGAAACGGCTTCAGAGGGTCAAAACATGAAAAATGGAGCTTAATGACATTTTTGTAATTTCAGTTACTATTCACCGGTCGGAGCGGGGTTTTCTAGTACTATTCACTTGCCAGGGCTGGCTTGTTGGGAAAAAAATGCTAATTTTTAGAAATTGATTCGGAAAAGGATTCTGAAGAGTTAATTTGGAGAAGGAACATCAGAGGGCTATAAAAGGAGAAAAATACACATGGATTAAGGGAGTTAGATTCCATTCCATTAGAGTATTGTAGATTAGATTTCATTAGATTTGAAAAAATCCTAGTTGGGATTGGTTGGAGATTGAAGCAACTTGGAGACCATTGAAGATCAAGAGCAGGAGCAAAAGGGAGTATGAGATTTGCTGACAACAGACTCTATTCTCTTCTCTATTCTTATTTTTATCTTTTAATGTTTATTCAATTGTGGATTCTTGGTTTTTATTCAATAATAATGAACTAAATCTTTTGTTTAAGATTACAATGGATCTTATTGCGTAGCTTATTTTAATATACTTCTCTATTAATTATTATGATCTATCGTGGAGATTGTCTATTGTGATTTGGACATAATTGTGTAATTGTCTAGCTAAAAATTATTGTGATAATCTATATGAAATTGAGAGACAGATTATAGACTTAGATCTGATCATAATAACATATGATTGTGTTTTCTACATGGCATTGAAATTCATAATTTATGTCTAGGATAGAGATATACATATGCATCGCATGTAATCTGACAAAGAACTTGTGCTTGAAATCCTAATTAATTATAATTCACATATAGATATAGTGAATTAATTAATTAGGGTGTTCTTCTTAATTCTATCATTTGTGGATTTAAGTTGATTTGAGTATGATGCATTGAGAGATGGTCATATTTATTTATGTGTTCTTGATTAACAATTCAAAATAGTGAGCATAATTGATAAGAAGTGTATTAATTTAAATGAAGCAATAAGTGAAGTTGTAACCTTAAATCTCCGTACTCTTATTTTAAACTAGTTGTATTTAGTAGTAGTTTAATTATATATTGTTAATTCACAAACTTGAAATTATCTGTTTAAATAAGATTAAGTTGGTTACGGGTTAGTACTTGGTGATTTTTATTAAATAATTTCTCATGGGAACGATATTTTACTTCCACTCTATTACTTGTTGACCAGGTATACTTGCGTGTTGTGCGTATTAGATTTTACCCAAAAATTTCTGTATTGGATATAGATGGTTTTGACATTATAATAAAGAACAACAATTGTTCTATTTATAATGAGAATGTTTTACATTGTGTTGGAAAATTATTGAATGAACTTTACATACTTGACTTGCATGAAAATATATTTCAAAGTAAACAAACTAAGAAAAGAAAAATAGATGATGTTAATTATACCTTCATGTGGCACTGTAGACTTGGTCATATTGCTGAAACAAGATTATCCAAGTTGCATAAAGATGGGCACCGAGAGCTATCTGATTATGAATCATATCCAATTTGTGAATTTTGTCTCATGGGTAAGATGACTAAATCTCTTTTTAGTGGAAAAGGAGAAAGAGTCACAGAGTTGTTAGCGTTGGGACACACAGATGTTTGTGGACCTATGACAACAAATGCACAAGCAGGGTATTCTTATTTTATTACTTTCACTGATGATTATTCAAGATTTAGATATGTGTATTTAATGAAATACAAATTTGAATCGTTTGAAAAGTTTAAAGAATTCAGAAGTGAAGTGGAGAAATAAACTGGAAAAAATATTAAGATTTTTCGATCAGATCGAGGTGGTGAATACTTAAGCGGTGAGTTTCTCGATTGTCTCAAAGAAAATGGTATAATCTCACAATGGACTCCACCAGGAACACCACAATTAAATGGTGTATCTGAAAGGAGAATCGAACATTGTTGGACATGGTTCGTTTCATGATGAGTTTTACCGATCTTCCAGTATCATTCTGGGGTTATGCCCTAGAAGCGGCTACATATCTACTGAATAAGGTCCCCTCCAAATCTGTCCCCAAGACTCCATATGAGATGTGGATAGGGAGGAAACCTAGTCTCAAGCATGTTAAGATTTGGGGATGTCCAACTTATGTGAAAAAGTTTAAAAATGATAAGCTTGGGACAAGATCTGATAAGTGCATGTTTGTGGGATATCCTAAAGAAAGTTTGGTATACTATTTCTATAATCCTACTGAGCAAATGGTGTTTGTTGCGAAACACTTTGCTTTCTTGGAAAATGATTTTATCCTTGAAGGGGTTAGTGGGAGGAAAATAGATCTTGAAGAAATTCAAGAACCACAAACCACTACAGATCAATTGGATGAACTTGTCCAAGTAGAAACACCTTCTGTACAACACCCTATTTGTAAATCTAGAAGAGTACCGAAGATACCTGAAAGGTATGGATTCGTCATAGAGGATGACGATGAGGTACGCATCATGAATGATGATGATCCATTGAATTACGAACAAGCTGTGAGTAGTAAAGACTCAGAGAAATGGCAAAAAGCCATGAAATCCGAGATGGACTCCGTGTATGAAAACCAAGTATGGACTTTGGTTTCAGCACTTGAAGGCATTAAGCCTATTGAGTGTAAATGGGTCTTTAAGAGAAAGACTGGAGTGGATGGCAAGGTAGAGACCTATAAGGCCAGACTGGTTGCAAAAGGTTTCAAACAAAGGCAAGGAATTGACTATGATGAAACCTTCTTACCAGTAGCAATGCTCAAATCCATTCGGATTTTGCTTGCGATTGCAGCTTACTATGACTACGAAATCTGGTAAATGGACGTGAAAACCGCCTTCCTCAATAGGAAACTTGAGGAGGATGTGTATATGACACAACTAGAGGGTTTTAATTCAACGGTTGGAACAAACCAAGTCTGTAAGCTACAACGATCCATTTATGGATTGAAGCAAGCTTCTCGAAGGTGGAACATCAGTTTTAATGAGACAATCAAAGAGTTTGATTTTATCAAAAATGAGGATGAACCATGTGTGTATAAGAAGGTTAGTGGGAGCGCTGTTTTATTCGTAGTATTATATGTCGACGATATATTACTGATAGGTAATGATATTCCTATGCTACAGTCAATCAAAATCTGGTTATCTAAACGCTTCTCCATGAAGGATTTGGGAGAAGCATCCTTTATTTTGGAGATAAAGATCTATAGAGATAGATCTAAAAGGATGCTTGGCTTATCTCAAGGAACGTACATTGATACAATGATAAAGAGGTTTAGCATGGAAGATTCCAAAATAGGTCTCAGGCTGATGAGCCATGGAATACACCTCTCCAAGAAACAGGCCCCAAAATCACCTTAGGAGAGATATCGTATGACTAAGATTCCTTATGCTTCAGCAATAGGATCTATCATGTACGGTATGATATGTATGAGACCTAATGTCGCTCATACACTTAGTTTAATGAGTAGATATCAGTCGAATCCAGAAAAAGAGCACTGGAAGGCAGTGAAAAATATCATAAAGTACTTAAGAAGAACTAAGGATGTATTTCTTGTCTACAGTGAATCTGAATTGAAACTAGAGGGCTATACAGACTCAAGTTTCTAAACGAATCAAAATGACAGTAAATTCAGTTTTGGGGTATGTTTTTACCTTAAAACGATGGCATAGTGAGTTGGAAAAGTTCCAAGCAGCAAACAGTTGCTGATTCAGTGACAGAGGCAGAGTACAAAGCTGCAAGTAAAGCTGCAAAGAAGGTTGTTTGGATGAAAAAGTTTATAACTGAACTTGGTGTGATTCCTAACATTAGAGGAGCAGTACCTTTATTCTGTGACAACACCAAAGCTGTTGCACAGGCCAAGGGACCCAGATCTCATCAAAAATCCAAAAAAATGTTGCAGCAGTTTCATTTGATTAGAGAGATCATTGAAAGAGGAGATGTCACTCTAGAGCGAGTGGACACTCAAAATAACATTGCAGATCCATTTACAAAAGCTTTAACACATTAGCAGTTTGCTTGTCACTTAGAAAAGATGGGTATTAGATATCATGGCGATTGGCTTTAGTGCAAGTGAGAGATTGAAAGTAGTATGCACACAAGCCAATCATGTACGGTGATAAAGCATATACTTTGTAACAATCTTATTCATTTATTAATAAAAAAATTGTTTATTTAAAGGCGTTTATATTATCTACATCATGCTGTTATATTTAAATGTGATAAACCCATAGTTTTAAGTAATGTTTTTAGAATCATGATGATGATCATGCTAATGAGATCTAAATTCTTAGATAGCATAAAACTAAAATATTTACTAATCGATGGATTAATAAATAGGGGATTAGTGAATTCGGGTAGATTGGTACATACGTTGCTTGCTCTTTGGAAAAGGATGATCGATCTCATGATCATTTGTATGGAGACACTAAAGCAAGTATGTAGGTGCTTATTGGAGAATAAGTACACTGAACGTGGCTCGCTAAGGAATACCTAATGAAGTTTTACTCGCCTATAAATAGGAATTCCTTTAGTGATAGTAGTACAAGTAATCCTTAGACTTGAGATCATCATAGTATCTTATGTATGATAAGTTATACTTTGACATATTCCTTAAGACCATGAGGGTATATCAAAAAGTATGCTTGGGTATAATTAATTATACACGAAGATAATGAATGATCAATAAAGGATCTGCCACTTCTAGTAAAAGAAGTGAATGTCCTATGTGATTCGATAAATAACAACTCAGTAGTCCTTGGCTAAGGCAGAATAAAGTTAAAAACTAGTTTCTAATTTGCATTATCGGAGTTTGTGCATTTAGGATCGGAATACATATAATTAAATAAAATAAGATTTGATAGTAAATTCATGTCTTATATTTAATTCGGACATTGTATGGTAGAAGAAATGAATTGTACGGTAACTATTTACTTAAAGGTTCTTTTATGATTAATGTTGAAATCTATACTATCTGGAAAGTCGTTGAGCGCTAATGGGGCTTACCCTTATTGTAGAATAAATATTTACTTAAATGAGTTAATAGTTAATTTATTTATTTAAATAAAATTAAAATTGTTCTAATTAATTTATTCACAACCAGTTTAATATGGAGAACCTAAAGGGTCACACCATAAAAGGAAAAATATTTATTGAAGAAGCTAATGACATAATCGTAATAATAAGTTAAGTGTGTTTAATTTAATCTATGGTGATAGAATAAATTAAATAACTTAATATTTATTATTTAATATTTTGGAAGTATTAAATATAAATTAATAAGAGGAGTTTTATTATTATTATTACTATTATTATTATTATTATTATTTAATTCTTAAAGGAGTTTAGAAATTAATTAATAAGATACTCTCTCTCCCATATATTCCTAATAAGATTAAGAGGCTAATTAATTAAAAGAGTTTAATTATTCCCAATAGTATTGGGAAGACTAATTAACTAAAAGGTTTAATTAATTAATATGAAACCATATGCCTAAAAGGTTTAGGAGGGTTGCCTACATCTATAAATAAGAAAATCTTATTATAGAACAAGGTTAGACACTACACTGTTCCAATAGTTGGGAGAGTATACACATTTTATAGAGATAGAATTAGGGTTTAGCCAAACACCCACCTTCTTGAATATCTCATCTTCCTTGGCGGATCACCTCTAGGGCCAAACACTTGGGTGGCTAACGTTGATCAAAGGAAGGAATCAAACCTAGAGAACTCAAGGAGATCATGAAGGATTTGGAGTTGAACTTGTACTCGTGCAAGCTTAGTTCTACAATGGTATGATTCTATAATTTTTTCTCTTTCGTTTAATTAATAATTATGCATAAAAGATGATCTGGGTTCATGGTTTGTAAAATTTTAAAATCTGTTCCATTACTATGTATGTAATTGTTGCATGTTACTTTGATTGTTACAAACCTAACATCTAAAAGTAGCAATCTCTTCCTCAGAGGCTGTTTCTACAACCTTTGCAGGGACAGATGAATCTTGGATATAAGAAAGCTTTTCAGCAGTGAGAACAATTCTCAAATTTCTTAACCAGACCGTGTAATTCGTTCCGATCAACTTGTTAGCATCAAGTATGCTATGCAGTGATAGTGAGTGTAACATTTTTCAAATTCTGCATGTGAAATAAAATAATATTTTAGCATACATTCATTTAATTAGTTACCAAAATAAATTAGGTTTTATTTTAAATTAGTATCTCCCACTATTTTCATCAAACTATATTACCCTTATAATATATAATTCGACAAATCTATTTAAAGATTTGCTACTGAGATTTAGGATCCCATTTCAAATATATATAGCCTTGTGATGACACAACAAACGATATATAAATAAAAAGGTAGACAATTATTGTCAATTACATCATCATGTAACTCCTTTTATGCCTCTTAGATTATTTTGATCAAGTGGTGACACATCCAAACCAAAATTATCTAAGTTAAGTCCAACCTAACACTTTTATATATTCAAATAAAAAAATATCATCCTTGTGGTGACACAACAAAACAGTATTGTTCAATTTCGTTATAGGCATCAAATATGATAAATCAACATCTTAAATATTTAATACTTACCTTATGGTAACACAACAAACTCATATTAAATATTTAATACTCTATTAAATTTATCATGTTAGAAGGCTACGTTCGATATTCCAAATATCTTTGAACGCTTAGGACTTAATATAAATTATTTGAGGGGTTTGTTATTAATTGTCTCATCTTGTTAAGCGTGCATGCACACACACACACACACACACACACACACACACACACACACACACACACACACACACACACACACATATATATATATATATATATATATATATATATAAAATACGCGTCATATTAATTGACATGCGAAGCATGTTGCATAATATAATATATATATATATATATAGTATAACCATGAATATAGAATACAATATTCTACCTGGATTGATTATGGAATTTTATTCTAGTTTGGTTCACTCGAGCCATCAAGTGAACTAAAAGGTCAAACCTAGGAGTGCAATAATTAAATTTAAATATAACTATTACATTTAAATCTCGGGCTCCATTACAAACGGGTCTTCATGCGCTCCTTGCTCATTGGTCTTCAATTCTTCAAGATAATTCTAACTAATCCTATTACATAAACTATTTACATTAAATAGAAACATTGATCAGCAGTCAAGGAGAAGTACATAGGAGGGAGATAGAATTTACATCAAGAAAATTAGAGAAGACGAGGTAAACAGACCCCATTTAATAAAACACATACATTCAAGTATTCAACTAAAATAAAATCCAATCTCATTGGTCAATAGTCCATAATCAACCCCATTTATTATTATACATATCACTATATGCATCAATAAATAAAACATTTAATATATACATTGATATCAATTTAATGAGCAATCTGTTGTCCGATTTATATAATGACAAATACGCGCAAGTATACGCGGTCAACAAGTAATAAAAAGTAAGTAAGGTATCGTTCCCACGGAGAATTAACTAATAAAAGTCACCAAATCACTAGCCCATAACCATTTCAGTCTTATTTAAACGAGCGATCAAGTGTTGTTGAATTAAAACTAGACAAGTAAATTAAAACTAATTAACCCTAGAGTAAAACCAGATAATGAAGATTTGAGATCTCAATTTCCCCTATTGATTCATCTAAGTCAATAAACTTCCTATTAGTTCGAATTAACCATCAAAGTTTGTTAGCCAAGAACACGAAAGTGAGAGAAGGCCATCTTTCGATGTACCAAATCCATATCATACACGAGCCACAGATGATAGAACACATATGAACACCCCCATTATCTAAACCCCTATATGTCTATGTAATTTACAAATAATTAGGATTTAAGCACAGGTTCTCAATTAACTACGAGCGGCGCTTCGGTATATGTCTATCCTAAGCATAAATCATACGTCCCAACGCCATGTAGAACATACAATCGCAAGCTACTATGATTAGATCTAAATTCATACTTTGTCCAAGTCCTTATAAATTATCACAGTAATTGGTAGCGAAGCAATTAAGCAATGAAGGCACGAATCATAATAGACAATCTCATAGCAATCAATAAGACCAACATGGAAGAATATCAATATAAACTACTTATTAGGTTCCATTGAAACCTCAAAATAAAGTTTAAGTCATAAATGACTCAAATATATCATCCACAAGTTGAATAAACATCAAAAGATTACACAAAAAGATTCAAGAGAAAATAAAGATGGAAAGTTCAAATCTGATTTCTCAAACTCCACGGTTGAATCCTCAATGATATCCACTTGTCTCAATCTTCGATCCAATCAACTCTAGAAAACTAACTATCTAAAACCTAATCTTAATCTACTCCTAATCTAGACAAGGAAAGTAAAGAGAAGAAAAATGAAAGCAAGCTAAACTAGGGCTCCCAAAGGGGAGGATATCTCATATAATGGGCAAACAAGCCCTAATATAGCATCCCAAGCCAAGCCCCGATCTATTTAAGCAAAAGTCAAAGTCTGGTCAAGATTCGAGCTGGCTCGGCCGCGCGCCCTTTAGCCTTGGTTCAGGCGCGGCCACGCGCACCTGCAGATTTTGTTCTCTGTTTTGCTAATTGGCGCGGATGCGCGGCTTTTCTTTGTAAACTCGGCGCAGCCGCCCCGGCCTGTAATTTTCTGCTTTGCTTCTATTTTTGCTGCACTTGGTTGTAGCCTCTTTGCATCATCACATTCTCAATTAGCTGCTTGAATCCTTTCCATTATCAAGACATCATGCCATTTCTATACTTCTTGCTCCTTTATGCAGTCTTTTAACCTTTTTAGCCACATATGCACCTAGAGAGTTCCTAGATATGAAAACTACAAAACAAAGCAAAACCATATGAAAAGCACAAACACACTTGAGTTTAAGCAACAAAACCAGTTAGATAATATCTGAACAAGTGGTCATAAAAAAACACTTATCACAATCCTAGTTAGTTTCGAAATTCAATTTCTACTCTAATTAGTTATCATGAAATTCAATTTCAACTCTAATTAGTTAACATGAAATCCAAATCTAATTAAAATAAACATCTTTATTTTAATCCAATTCCAGATCTAATAAACTCCTTTATTAATATGAAATTATAGAAAAATATATAACTTTAATTAAAATTAAAATAAACCTTTTATCTTAAATAAAAAATAAAACAAAATATTTCTTTAATTTTCTGGAGAGTGGCGCTGCTATGCCGCTAGTGAACTAGCATTCGGCACTGCGGCGCCACGTTAGCAGTTTTCAAAAAATCAGACCTGGTGCTGCGGTGCCTCGTTTATACTGTGAACAGATGCTATAGCGGCAGGTCACCCGTTTTCTGACCCGGACCGGCACTGCAACGCGACAGTTAAGCCTTTGACAGGCGCTGCAGCGCCGCTGGGCAGAATCAATTTTCTTATTTTGCGAATTGTGCAGTTTTTCTCCAAAAACATGATTCCTAGCTAACAATTATGCCCAATTAAATTGTTCCAAACACATATCAATATATATATATATATATATATCAAATAAAAACAATTAACGACACATATAAAGGTTTGACTCTGATACCACTGTTAGGTTTGCAAGATCAAAGTAGCATGTAACAATTACATACATAGCAACGAAAGCATAAAATAGAGTTTTAAAATTTTACAAACCATGAACCCGGATCGTCCTTTATGCGTAATAATTAATTTAATTTAAAGAGATGAAGAACGAATCATACCCTTGAAGATTCGTGCTTTCTTAGGTACGAGATCAACTCCAATCCTTTTTTTGTTCAACTTGAATCTACCGGGTGTGATTCATTCCTTTGAACAACGTTAGCCACCCAAGTGTTTGGCCTCTAGAGGTGATCCACCAAGGATGATCAAATATTAAGAAGACGGGTTATTGGAAAAACCCTAATTTTCTCTCTCTAGAAAATGTGTGTTCTCCTAACAATTGGAATTGCATTAGCCCTTAATCAAAATAAGAATCCTCTTATTTATAGATTATAGGCAACCCTCCTAACAATTTTAGGATTTGGGTTTCATATTAATTAATTAAACTCTTTTAATTAATTAGGCTTCTTAATCTTATTAGGAGCAATTAATTAAACTCCTTTAATTAATTTACCTCCTAATCTTATTAGGAATATGGGAGAGTACTTTTATTAATTAATTCCCAAATTCCTTTAGAAATTCAAATTATTAATAATAGTAATAATAATAATAAGACTCCTCTTATTAATTTATATTTAATATTTCTAAAATATTAAATAATAAATATTATGTTAATTAATTTATTCTATCACCATAGATTAAATTAAATACACTTAACTTATTATTACAATTATGCCATTTTCTTCTTAAATAAATATTCAACCTTTTATGGTATGACCCTTTAGGTTCTCCATATTATACCGGTTGTGAATAAATTAATTAGAACAATTCTAAGTTTTATTTAAATAAATAAATTAACTATTAATTCATTTAAATAAATATTTCTTCTACAATAAGGGTAAGCCCCTTAGCGCTCAACGATTTTCCAGATAATATAGATTTCAACATTAATCATAAAAAAACCTTTGAGTAAATAGTTATCGTACAATTCATTCCTTCTACAATAGAATGTCCCAATTAAATATAAGATTTACTATCAAGTCTTATTTTATTTAATTATATGTATTTCGTTCTTAAATGCACAAACTCCGATAATGCAAATTAGAAACTACTTTCTAATTTCATTCTGCCTTGGCCAAGGACTACTGAGTTGTCATTTATCGAATCACATAGGACATTCACTTCTTTTACTAGAATTGGTAGATTCTTTATTGATCATTCATTATCTTCATGTATAATTAATTATACCCAAGCATACCCTTTGATATACCCTCAAGGTCTTAAGGAACATGTCAAAGTATAACTTATCATACATAAGATACTATGGTGATCTCAAGTCTAAGGATTACTTGCACTACTATCACTAAAGGAATTCCTACTAATAGACGAGTAAAACTCCATTATGTATTCCTTAGCGAGCCACGTTCAGTGTACTTATTCTCCAATAAGCACCTACATACTTGCTTTAGTGTCTCCACACAAATGATCATAAGATCGATCATCCTTTTCAAAATTGCAAGCAACGTATGTACCAATCTATCCCGATTCACTAATCCCCTATTTAGTAATCCATCGATTGGGAACTATTTTAGTTTTAAGCTATCTAAGAATTTAGATTTCATTAGCATGATCATCATCATGATTCTAAAAGCATTGCTTAAAACTATGGGTTTATCACATTTAAATATAACAATATGATATAGATAATATAAACGCCTTTAAATAAATAATTCTTTTATTAATAAATGAATAAGATTGTTACAAAGTATATGTTTTATCATCATACATGATTGGCTTGTGTGCATACTACTTTCATATACTGTCATAATTGCTTCGCATCTTAATAAAATCAAATCAAGCCGAATATGGAATAAAATGAAAGTATCTAAAGGCTTCAATTCCTATGCGAGCGAAAGGGTTTGAAAACCTCTTTTGAAAACATCATTTTCATATTCTTATTTAAAAATGAACTTTTCAACAAGTCAAACCCTTCCTATATAGGTCCAACAAAGCACAACACTACTTTTAAAATAAAGTATTTCGAGCACATTTATCTACATCACACATACACACACACAATCAATGCATAGGGAATGAAAAGACACGGTAACCGTATTTCACAGAAGTCGGGGTGTGCCTAACACCTTCCCCTCGCTTAAGCAAGTCCCCGAACTCCGTGAATCTCGATTTCCAGACCAATTAAACGAAGTCACATGTTGGGCCATATTGCGAAAACCTTTCAAAATCCGGTTGAGTTGGTACAACCAACTAAACTCATACTAATTGGCGGCTCTATCTATTTCGGCCCAATCATTAAAATTAATATTTTCAAATCGTAGATCGGTCTTTTCCTAAAATCTCACCCTTTAAGAAAGATAAAATCAACATAGCGAAATATAAAGGGTAGAGAACGCGATTGGGAATTTTCCTGGAGTCGACAGGTGGCGACTCTGCTGGGGACAGTAGAGGGCTTAAGCTGCATTTCAATCTTTTCAATTCCCTTTTTATCTGCATGTGTGTAAATGATGTCTTTACATTGAATGAATGTGAATGAATGCTTTATTAAAGCGCTTTATATTAGTGCTTCACACAATGTCATCAAATTGCATGTGGTGAGGTGCGATAAATGTATGTTGTGTGATTCCTCCACTAGAAGGCAAACCCGTCGGTGGCTGATTACTGGACTCAAGAGGAGACTAATCCCGCGAGGCTCAGGAAAGGAGCCACTCAGATCCGCTCCAATTGAAAGATCAGATTAATTTCCCATCCAGTAGATTGCGATGATCTGGGAACCTTCATGCCTAAAAGCCCGTGAGAGTAAACCTAAGATAGGTCAGCCTCTGATAAACCAAACGCGAAGGGAAGTCTTTTCATGCCTTCCCTCTTTCCATACATTTCCAATAATTAAATCCTGTCAAATATTAAATGTTGTTAATGTTAATTCCTGTTAATTCCATTGTCAAATATCAAATCCTGTCATATTATCCTATCATCAAAACAACTAACCTTTGTTTTGAAGGAAAATATTAAAAACCCCTAAAAACTAACACATTGCACAACATGCATATTGTTAGTGTCTATCAAGACTAAACTACTTACTCTTCTTGTAGGTAAGATTGGTCCCATTACCAGATCCAAATCTAAAAAGGCACAAAGCTTATCCACCGACATGGCTAAAAGTGCCCAACACGAATCAGGTTCCGTATTTTAAAAGGAGTTTGAGGGATTTAAGAATCAAATAGCAAAGTTGGTTATCCTCCTAAAAGAACAAAGTAAAAGCACTCAGGGCTAGACAACAGCCCAATCAAACAGAGTCTTCCTCACAGGGTATTAACAAAAAGGTGGAAATACAGATACCTAAACCTTAATCTAGTGAAGGAACCAACAAAACCCCTGAAATCACAAATCTTAGGGAAGACCGTGAAACTTGTGATATTCGAAAGAAAGTCCAATTAATGGAAGAAACCATAGGTCCATCAAAGGGACTGGGGCATTTGGGAGTGTCAACTACTCAGATCTTTGTATCTTCCCAAGGGCTCGTTATCCCGACAAATTTCAAGTCCCGAAGTTTGAAAAATACAATGGAGCAGGCGATCCATATACACACCTGAAATTATACATTGGCAAGCTGGGGTGCTGAAGATGAAAGCCTCGGGATACAGCTTTTCTAAAAGAGTCTCACTGGAGAGGCTAGGACATGGTACGCCTAACTTGACAATGCCAAAATCCACAGCTGGGAAGAGTTAGCCCATGCCTTCCTAAAATAGTAAAGTTTTCAATCACAAATGGCACCGGATCAATACCAAGTGATTAAAGTAAAAAAGTAGAGTACTGGGTCTTTTCGTGAATATACCCAAAGATGGAGGCGTATGGCAGCACAGGTTAGCCCACCAATGACAGAAATTGAAATGGTAATGAATTTCATAGACATTCAAGAGGCACCTTACTATGAGAGGATTCGAGTTGGAATAGGAAAGTTATTCTCAGAGATGATTAAACACGGCAAAATGACAGAGATGGGCCTAAAAGCAGGCAAGATTAAAGATTTCGCTGCCTTAGAAACAGTCATCAAGCATATACAGTTTGGCAACTATGCGAGCGCGCCCAAGAGGGAACCTAATAAAAGCGATGAAGATGTATCCCTTGTTTTACAAGGGCAAGCTAAGATACCCAACCATAGTCCCCCCATTTAGAGAAGGGAAGGCAATCTGTCATTTCAACAACAGGGCGCATTCAACCAATGTCATGACAAATAGAAAATTTGAAAGAACAGAAAATCGGGTGTTCACTCTACTGGGCGATTCCCTTGAGGACGTATTGGTGTTGTTAATGGACCACAAGAAAATTACCGAATTGGCTCCACCTCTGGATCTAAGAAGAAAAAGATATGATCCAAGCAAGAGATACACTTACCACTCAGGGTCTCCAAGACACGATACACAAGATTGTTGGTCCTTAAAACATAAAATCCAAAATCTGATCTAAAGTGGCGATGTTGTGGTCCAACGACATGATCAGCTAAATGTCAACACCAACCTTATGTTCCAGCATGATACAAAAGGAGTGAACATGATCGGGTTAGGAAGTGTTGAAATGGATCCAAATCGTAAATACATACGAAGGATAGAGGAATACCCCCAAAGGAAAAGAATAAATGTCCTAGAATGGGAGAGTTCGGAGGAGTATATGATAATAATGCAAAAATTAGAAACGATCCAGCATCACGTAACTCTAGTGGCCAATCTGGTAGTGCGCCAACATCACATTACAAGGCAACTTTTCACTCAATTATCAGAAAATCAAGAGAAAGATGAGGTTAACCATAACGCAAGCCTATATCCCTCCAAGATCATCCAGCTGACTAAAGAAGATCAAAGTAGGCTGAAAGTGTTAGCTTTGTAAGAAATCGTGGCACTATCAAATTGCAAAAAGTAGCAGAAACGTGGTAAAATCAGAGTTTAAAATTTTCTACAAACCAATTACCTGGATCATCCTTTATGCAAATTATTAATTTAAAACGATAAATAAAAAGTTATGGAATCATACTCCTTATTCTTTGCGATCTCCTTGAATCTCTGGAATTGATTCCTTCCTTTGATCAACGTTAGTCACCCAAGTGTTTGGCCTCTATAGGTAATCCACCAAGGAAGAGGAATTGTTCAAGAAGGAGGGTGGTTGGCTAAACCCTAGTTTTTCTATTCTCTATAGAAAAGGAGTACTCTCCAACAATTAAACTTGTATCTTCTGATATCTACAATAAGACCCCTCTTATATAGATATTGGTCAACCCTTCTAATCTAATTAGAAATAGGATTTTATTTAATTAATTAAACTCCTTTAATTAATTAGGCTCCCAACACATTATGAATAATTAATTAAACTCTTTTAATTAATTTGCCTCCTAATCTTATTAGGAATACATGAGAGTAGTAATATTAAATTAATTCCTAAACTCCTTTACAAATTAAAATAATTATAATTATAATAATATTAATAAGACTTCTCTTATTAATTTATATTTAATATTTCCAAAATATTAAATAATAAACATTAAGCGTTTTAATTTATTCTATCACCATAGATTATGTGACACCCCCAAATCCGGTATCTTAATTTCTACAGGATTTGGTGTTCACTGTTCTAATATCATACAACTATCTACCCATAAATAATGAAATTCATTTATTAGATAAATAAATCATCATCTTACATCATCTGAAATAAAAATACATCATAAATCCCAGGTTATACTTAACCTTAAATCTCTTTTGCGGAAACGTAAATAAATAAGTCTTAAATCATCACACATAAATCTTAAACTTTAACATTATTCATGACAACACAAATCTTCATCACTTGTTAGCTTTTCCTTTGCCCTTGCTACTAGAAGGTACATCACTTCGTTCATTATTAGCTACAATGTTATTATGCAAGAGTGAGCACGGATGCCCGCAAGTATAAAAATATGACAGAATAATAACATGCGAGTGAAAGAATTCTGAATAACAGAAAGCTCAACATTTGAATCAAGAATATTAACCAAGAGTCAAATTACTTCTCAACTTTTGAATCAAGAATATTAGTCAAGAGTCAAATTACTTCTGAGGGTCATTAAGACCTTGAACCGAGTCTTAGGTTGTCAAGTATATTAACCTTTCCAACCTTTAACAGTCACAAGACTATAGACTTTACTTCTCGTACTTAGGGAGATCAGCCCTTCGTACTAATACTGTGCACACTATCTTAACGCTTTAAGCATCTTCATTAATTCCCTATATTAGGGTTGTTCATCTCAGTTTGACATCAGAATCCGCACCAAATAAAGTTGGTTTGGATAACTCAATAAATGATATTCAAATTGAATATTAACTTCTCAAGGTATACAATCGAATAAGTATTGTACACTTAAATGATACTTTTAAAAGAATCATGGCATCTCATGTGAAATTCTAAACTTGGATATTCAAGAGTAAGAATTTGCTCAACAATAGTAATTAAGCATAACAATTGCTTAATTTAAAGAGTTTAGTTTAGGAAACTTGCCAAACAATAATAATAAGTTAGGGATAGAAAACTTGCTCAAATATAAAGATTTGAGTTTAGGAAACTTGCCTCGTGCGCAAGCTACAATTATTACTCACTTCTTTAATTACTCTTACCTATCAATACATTCACAATATCAATTAATCACAAGTTCGATATGATGATTGATTTACAATAGTATTCTTCAAACTCATTATTAGGTTTTCAAATAATGGTTTACGTTGATTAATTAACTTGTTAATTAATCACGTATCTTAAGTTATTAACTTGTATTAATAACTCATTACATACATAACATGTCATCATGTTAATTAAATTTAAAATAATGTCTTAATGTTTATAACACATTATTTAACCTTTACAAATAATAGTTTAAGTCATGTAATTAATTTATTAATTAATTACATAACATAAATTATTAAACTCATATCAATATTTTATTATATTTATACAACATGTGTTCATGTTCATTAGACTCAAAACACATTTCAAAATTTTCCAACACTTAGCAATTTTTTTCAAAATTTTCGGACAGGCGCGGCCGCGCGCCATTTTGCCTTGCAGCCGGCGCGGCCGCGCGGCTGCGGAATTTCAGAATCTGAAGTTCGCGAACGAACACAGATTTTCTCCCATTTTCTCCCAATTCACATTATTACACTGATTTATAATGTTACCCATGAAGTATAAACTTCACAGGAACATTATATATCACTTATAACATATTCTTAACATTCCAAGTTATGTAATTATACAAATCAAAATATTAATTTTCACTGTTCTTCAAAACTTTCAAGAGTTTAATGAAAAACATAAAAATCTCCTTACGGATTCGTTACTACACCGAATCCATTCATTTCAATTCCATTTTCTTTGTTTTAACATATACAATCATATTCATGTATCAATTTAAATATAAACATATGATTTAATCATTAATTTAACCCATATGGGTTATTCACCCATATTCAATACTCTGTAATTTCATCAAACCCATTTATTAACAAAGTTATTTGGTGTGATCATTGTAAATCATGGATACATGATCCAACACATAATACTAACATATACGGTCACATATATAATAACCTCACACTTTAATTTCCCAAAAATAAGTACTGACAGAGAAATTTTTACAACATCGTAGAAAACTCTGTAACTTTTCAAAAAAACCAATTAAGGCCAAATTATATAAAATTGATTACTTTAAAACATGTATATACGTAAAAAAAATATGTTATAATTACATACCCATATAGATAAAGCCATATCATAACCCAATTGGGAAACCCAATTTTCACAGAAAACTTAAAAGTACGTATTTAAGAAATCTTAATTTTGAAAACTTAAAAGAAGAATTACCCTTTTGGTATGAAGATAACACAATCACAAACAATACTTAAGATTTCTCAAATTCCTTTCTCTCAATCTCTTCTTCTTCTTCTCTCTGAAACTTTCTACGTTTTTCTTTCTCTGACTTCTCTAATTTCTTCTGATAAAATGACTTAGGAAGATAACGTACATATATATATATATAAATATATAATATATCCGTTGTAATATAACTCCCACAAGGGCCTTGTTTGGCTTCTTCTTCTTTTATTTTTTTTTTCCATTTATTTTAATAAACTAATTTACTATATACTTAATTGTCACATCACTTATTAATTAATTAATTTTATTTAAATTAATTAAATAAAATAAGATAATTCACATTAAACACATTGTCACATAATTAATATTTTTATTTATTAATTATGTCAATTCATTAACTCATTAATTAATTATTAAATTAATTAAAGTAACATATGCTTATTTAATTAATTCAATTAATCAAATAAACTCAATTAATTAAATACTCTGAACTATTAAATCACTACATATTAATTTAATTAATGTCACACATATAATTAAATTAATCTACCACAAATTCATGAATTAATTATTTAATTCAATAATTAAATCATTAAAAATATTTATTTATCTCCATAAATATTCAATATCTTTACAAAATTCTCGTTCGTCACAGATTAAATTAATTACACTAAACATATTATTACGATTATGCCATTACCTACTTAAATAATTATTCTTCCTTTTATGGTGTGACCCTTTAGGTTCTCCATATTAAACCGGTTGTGAATAAATCAATTAGAACGATTCTAATCTTATTTAAATAAATAAATTAAACTAATAATCTATTTAAATAAATAATATTTATTCTACAATAGGGATAAGCCTCCCTAGCGATCAACGACTTTCCAGAGAATATAGATTTCAACATTAATCATAAAAGAACCCTTGAGTTAATAGTTACCGTACGATTCAATTTTTCAACTATACAATGTTCCAATTAAATATAAGACATGGAATTATGTTAAGTCTTATTTTATTTAATTATATGTATTTCGATCAGAAAATACACAACTCCAAATAATACAAATTAGAAACTCCTTTCTAATTTCATTCCACCTTGGCCAAGGATTCCTAGGTTGGCATGTATCGAATTACATAAGACATATCACTTCTTTTACTAGAAGCGATAGATTCTTTATTTATCATTCATTATCTCCATATGTAGCTCATTACACCCAAGCATACCCTTTGATATACCCTAAGGGTCTTAAAGAAAAAGTTAAAGTATAATTCATTATACACAAGATACTATTATGATCTCAAGTCTGAGAGTCACTTGTTGTGACACCCCCAAATTCGGGTCATTTCCACAGGATTTGGTGTTCACTATCTAAATAAAACATAACTACTTCCCGTAAATAAGGAATGTAAAATAAATTACAACCTTAACCAAATAAAATCCTCCTTTAAAAAAGATTACAACTTTATCAAATCGTTCCCAGGTTTCTAACCTTAAAAAACATCAAATGCGAAAAATAAAACATCATAACATAATTTAAAGTCTTATTACAAATCATTTTAAATTTGAACAAGTCTCCACTTGTTCATCTTGCCTTTTCCTTTGCTAGTTGACGGTTCGTCAACTTTCTCAACTTTGGCTGCAATGGTTATATAAATGCAAGAGTGAGCAAACAAAAGCTCACTTGAAGTAACAATCAATAATGATGACATTTTACTGAATAACTTCAACAGAACTGAATAACATTTTTATCATTGATAAACAAGAATTGAATATAGAATTTAGAATTCATCTGAGGGTCACAAGACCTTGAACTATATCCCATGTTATAAACATTTCTATTTAAATCTTTAACAGGAGTTAGACTATATGGACCTTAACTCGTACTTAGGGGGATCAGCCCTTCGTACCATGTATTATGCACAAACATCTAAATACTTTCTCATGATAATCCCCTATTAATAGGGTTGTTCATCTCAGTATTAATTAACGAGTTCCGCACCAAAGAAAGTTTGGTTTGGATAAGCTCAAAGGGTAATTTAGAGTTCAACTATCATCAACTCAGGAGTAGTTGAATCAACTTACAATAATTAAGAATTCAATAACCAAAGAATTATGAAATAACTTATGCTCTAGAATTAAACTTAAAGCATTTAAAAGATATGATAAGACCTTGCTTGAATAATTAAGTCAAGGCTACATTATTTCAATAAGATACTTGTCCATTGCAGAATAAAAGGACTTGCTCAAATAAAAGTAAAGTTTAAAAACTTGCTCAACAATATTAAATTAGGGATAGAATACTTGTATAAACGTAACAAGAAAGGATAGAACAACTTGCTTCGTGCACAAGCTACAATTATAATTACAATTCACTTTCTCAATCGTCCTACACATAACATTACGTTTACAATATCGATTAGTTTTATAACCACTACGTTTAACCGTTGAACTTCTCACTTAAGTTCAACTTAACAACATGGTTCGTAATCTTAACTTGTTAACTAACCACATAACGTGAATCTAAACTCACAACATGCATATCACACGTGTATAATCTTTCAAACCATCGTAATTATACCTTACGACAACAATATCCAAATTCACACATAACTTGTTAATATGAGACTTCAAATTGTCTTATACATGCCAACAATATGTTATATTATTGTTTTATATACTTATCATGTCATCAGGTTCATTACATTTAGTTAGTTCATCATACTAGGGCTTAAAACACACAAAACAAATTTTGGACAGCAAGTGAGCCCGCTGGGGCGGGGTTTTTGCCCGCTGGGGCTAGGGTCTCTTCTAGGGAAAAATTTATTCGCGAACTGTGTACGAAAAATCAAATTTGGCTTATTTCCTCCCACCAAACTCAGAATTTAATACATATAATGCATATAAAACTTTATAAAATCGTAATTGTAAGCTTCTAACATGTTTTGATATATATAAACATCACAAAACATAATCAAACACCCTTAATTTTTTGATTTTGAAGAAAAACACCATTGTTAAGTGTTCTTGAAGAAAATAAACACTGTGACTTTGTTTTTAAACCTAATCACATAATTCAAAGCATGTTAATTTCATTTCTTAACATATTATCATAATCTAAACTCAATTTATATCACATAGCATGAATTAAACATCATTTTTGATATTAAAAAAATGAATTTTCAAAATACTTCACTGTAAATTGCTATGAACATAATTTCTTCATGTTCATCATATTTACATGAATTGATCAACTTAAACAATCATATAAATCATATATAACAGTTTATATACATAATTTAACATACATAGATCATACACTCACAATTATTATGAAAACTTAAATCATAGAACAGTGAAGATATTAAGAACAAGGAAGTACATAGTTAACAATTATAGAGTTTAGATTGCTACCTTGATTCCTTGTTAGCTTTTAGAAGAAGATGATGGTGATGAACTTTGATTTCACAGAGTTTTTCTTTCTTTCTTTCTCTGCTTTCTCTTCTCTCTCTTTTCTTTCTTTGCTCTCTTTTTCTTTGTTCTTCTTATTTTCTAAGTTAACGTATAATACATATAACTGATATAGATATAATATAATATAATTACACAATATATAACAGACATTTCTATTAAGTACACATATCAATTATTTTTATTTGAAAATCAAAAGCCATAAGACTTGTTTGGCAAAAATTCTTTTAATTTAAAAATAGATTTTTAGGAACTAAGGCCTTATTTGGTAAAACCAATTTAAAATAGACTTAAGGGCCTTGTTTGGTAAAACAGAATTAAAACCCTTTTTAATTTATTTTAATCACTCTTTTATTACATAGTTTAAATGTCACACTTTATTTAATTAAATCCCAACATTCTAATTTAATAAAATTAAAGCTAACATCAATTAATTAAATAAAATTGCCACATAACTAAATTGCTACACAATTATAATTTACTCATTAATCATAATTCCATATGATAAATTAATAAATTTTTTATTTAATTATTTAAATTAAATTAGGTATTATTATAATTATTCACTAAATTATTAAATCCTTATTACCAAATACCACATAATATTTATCTAATTTAATTATCTCAATTAAATTAGAACTACACCACAAAATTACATACACATCAATTTAATCAACATATTGCACTTAATTAAATTACTCCACAACATAATCACATAAATTATTCAACTCAATAAATAATTCAATTAAAATATTTATTTAATTCAATAAATATTTTAACTTAATATATAAAAATCTCATTTGTTACAATCTTCCCTACTTAAAAGGATTCTGTCCCCGGAATCAAAACTAAAAAAAAACTCATTTCTCACATTATTCCCCCCTTAAAAAGATTTTATCCCCAGAATCGATATACAAGAAATTAAACAAATAATTGGGGATAAGTTTTCATCAGAACATCTTCGAGTTTCCACGTAGTTTCTTCAATATTGTGGTTCCTCCAGATTACCTTAACAAGAGGTATCACTTTATTTCTAAGTACTTGCTCTTTCCTGTCGACTATCTGAACAGGAACCTCTTCATATGTTAAGTCTTTGTCAAATTATAATGGCTCATACTCTATCACATGCTTGTAATCGTGTTTGTACAGTCGCAACACAAAAATATGGAAAACGTTATGAATATGATCTAACTCCAGAGGTAATGCAACCTCGTAAGCTACCTCACCAACCTTTCGTAGTATCTTAAAAGGTCTAATGAATCTGGGACTTAGTTTCCCCTTCTTTCCAAATCGAATCTTCCCCTTCCAAGGAGATACCTTCAGGAAAACAAAGCTTCCCACTTCAAATTCTCGATTCTGACAATGATAATTGGCATATTTCTTTTGTCTATCCTAAGAAGCTACCAATCTTGTTCTGATCATCTTGACAATATCCATAGTTTGTTGCACCAAGTCAAGGTCCCAACATATGTCGTTCACCAACCTCATCCCAGCATAATGGAGTCCTGCATTTCTTGTCATACAATGCTTTTTAAGGCGGCATGCCAATACTCGCATGATAACTATTGTTGTAGGCGAACTCCACCAATGGTAGATGATCATCCCAACTTCCTTTGAAGTCCATAACACAAGCTCTCAGCATATCCTCTAAAGTTTAAATCGTTCTCTCGCTCTGGCCATCAGTTTGAGGATGGTATGCCGTACTCATTCGCAACTGCGTTCCCAAGCATTCCTGTAATCGCTTCCAGAAATTTTATGTGAAGCGCGGATCCCTGTCTGATACAATTGATATCGGAACACCGTGTCTAGAAATAATTTCCTTAACGTACAGCTTCGCCAACTGATCCAAGTTGAATCTAATCTTGATAGGTAAGAAATGCGCTGACTTTGTCAGTCGATCCACGATAACCCATACTGCATCATAGCCCTTCTGAGTTATTGGAAGACCAACCACGAAATCCATCTTGATATGCTCCTTTCCACTCCAAAATCTCTAGCGGTTGTAGCAATCCACTTGGCCTCTGATGTTCTGCTTTGACTTTCTGGCATGTTAGGCACTTTGCAACACATTCAGCCACGTCTCTCTTCATATTCGGCCACCAGAAATGATGTCTGAGATCTTGGTACATCTTCGTACTTCCAGGGTGAATCAAAAATCTCGAACTGTGAGCTTCACTCAAAATTTCCTCTTTGACTTTGGGCACTGGTGGTACCCAAATTCTCCCTTCAAATCGTAGCAGTCCATTATTATCAATCTTGAATTTTATCTTTTCACCATCGGTTACTCTCTTCTGGATCTTCTCACATTCCTCATCATATAGTTGTGCCTCTTTCACTTTGTTCACCAAAGTTGAACCGGTAGTTACTTGAAACCATTTCTTATCCGCCACATTCTGATACATAACTTCCAGCTCCAACTTAGCCATCTCATTTACCAACTGTTACTGAGCAGTTAGCAACATTAACTTCTCACGACCCTTTCTGCTTAAGGCGTCAGCAACAACATTAGCTTTACCCGGATGGTATAAAATCTCACAATCGTAGTCCTTGATAAGCTCCAACCATCTCCTTTGGAGCATATTCAAATCTTTCTGTGTAAAAATGTACTTCAGGCTCTTATGATCTGTGTATATCTCACACTTTTCTCCATATAGGTAGTGTCTTCATATCTTCAAGGAAAACACTACTGTTGCCAATTCCAAGTCATGGGTCGGATACCCTTTCTCATAGTCCTTTAGCTAAAGTGATGCATAAGCAATGACTTTGCCGTTCTGCATCAGCACACAACCTAATCCTTTATGTGATGCATCGTAGTATACCATAAAATTTCATGTACTATCAGGCAATGATAACACAAGCGCGGTACTCAACCTCTTCTTCAGTTCCTGAAAACTCTCCTCACACTTTTCCGTCCAAACGAACTTCACCGTCTTCCAAGTCAAATTTGTCAATGGAATTACGATCTTGGAAAAGTCTTGAATAAATCTTCTGTAGTAACCTGCCAAACCCAAGAAACTTCTCACTTCTGATGGTGTCTTCGGCTGATCCCAATTCATTATTGCTTTAACCTTCGACGGATCTACTGATATCCATCTTTGTCAATCAATGGCCAAGAAATTGCACACGTTCTAACCAGAATTCGCACTTCAAGAATTTCACATACAACGTCTCCCTTCTCAGCGATTCCAATATCAGCCTCAAATGTTCGGTGTGTTCCTCCTTAGTTTTGGAATAAACCAAAATGTCAACTATGAACACCACTACGAACTTGTCTAGAAACGGCTTAAACACCCTATTCATTAAGTCCATAAATGTTGCTGGTGCATTCGTTAGACCAAATGACATCACCAAGAACTCGTAATGTCTATACCGAGTTCTAAATGTCGTCTTCGGTACATCCTCTCTTCGTACCTTCAACTGATGATACCCACTTCTCAAATATATTTTCGAGAAGTATCTAGCACCCTTCAGTTGATTGAACAAGTCATCAATTCTAGGTAAAGGATACTTATTCTTGATCGTGAGTTTGTTCAACTCCCTATAATCAATGCAAAGCCGCATCGATCCATCCTTCTTCTTCACGAACAATACCGGCGCTCCCCACAGTGATACGCTCGGATAAATGTACTTCTTATCCAGCAATTCCTGCAGTTTAACCATTAACTCCTTCATCTCGACCGGAGCCATTCTGTACGGGGCTTTCGATATCGGAGCAGTCCCCGGTGCTAAGTTGATCACGAACTCTATCTCTCTATCCGGCGAAAGTCCTGGCAAACCGCTTGGAAACACATCCATAAATTCCTTAACCACTGATATCTCTTCCAGCTTTGGACTCTCCTTACGAGTATCCACTATATAGGCTAAGTACCCTGCACAGCTTTGCTTTAATAACTTCTTGGCCTGCAAAATCGTCAGACAACTCGCTTACCTAGGCGACTTGCTACCATAAAACACTACCTTCAACGGAGTCGTAAGGTTTACAGACTTTTTCTGGCAATTAATTACCGCCCAATGGCTGAACAACCAATCTATTCCCAGTATAACATCAAATTCCCCAAGTTTAATCGGAATTAAATCTTCCATCAACTCATGACCCTTAATGTTCAATCTACAGTCCTTGTGTACAAATCTAACAGGAATAACCTCCTTATTCGCAATCTCTATGTTCAAAGGGTAAATTAATTCCTTCTTAGGTAAGTCTAAAGTCTTAGCAAAGTCATCAAACATGAACGAACAAGTAGCACCTGAATCAAATAATACGTAAGCATGAATACTATTGACCAAAATGATACCTGACACCACATCCTTTGACTGCACAGCATCCTATACGGTCATGTTGAATGTTCTAGTAGTGGGTCGGCTGGATTGCGGTGGTCCAGCGATAGCCAAAGTGCTGCCGCTGCCATTTCCTCTCCCTCCTGTCGACCCTCCAGCTGGCTTCTTTGGGCAATCCCGGGCCATATGATCCTTGGACCCGCATGTGAAGCACGCTCCCTTCTTCGGGTTAGGACAATTTCGCGCAATGTGGCCTTTTTGACCACAGTTGTAACATACTCGCCTTCCCCTCATACACACACCAAAGTGATTCTTTCCGCATGTAGCACATGCTTCAATTCTTCTCTTCTGCTGGCTTCCCTATTAACTCCCAGCAGATGTGTTATCATTCTACTTCCTCTTTTGGTTGGTACCACTACCACCAGCCTTGTTCTCAGTCTCATTCTTCTTCTTCTTATGGTCCTAATTGTATTTGGTCAAGGCATCGCTCCCACCTTCCGCTATGATCACCTTTTCCAACATAGCTGCAAATGTGTTCAGCTGGAACATGGAAACCTTACTGTATAACCAGGGCTTCAATCCCTGCTCGAACCGTCTTGCCTTTCTCTTGTCAGTACTGACCTGGTGCATTTCAAACCTTGCCAGCTCGTTGAACTTTGCGGCGTACTCTGGTACAATCATCGTTCCATGCTTCAGCTCTAGAAACTGAACCTCCATTTGGTTCTGCGAGCTTACTGGAAAATACATTTCAAAGAACATCTCTTTGAATCTGTCCCATGCTATCACACCTTCTCCTCCCCGAGTCTTGTTAGCCTGCCACTAGTAGCTAGCTTCCGACTTCAGCATAAATGTCGCGAAAGACGTCTTCTGGTCATCGTTAATTCTAGCCACATCGAAGACCTTCTCCATTTCCATAACCCATGTCTGGGCCTCTATCGGGTTCACAAATCCTTGGAATTTCGGCGGTCCTACCGCTTTGAATTCCTTGAATGTAGCAGCGTGAACTTCCGGCTGATTTGCCAGCGATTCGGTAAGTAAAATCACCAATTACTGAACATGATTGGTATTCGTCTCATCATTGTTGTTGTTGTTTGTAGAACCCTCTTGTGGTTGTCACGTAAGTCTTCTTCTAGGAGGCATCTTTCTGTTAATACATACTCTTATTAGATCCCTTACCCATCTCTCAGTTATTCAAGTTCAAACTTAAACATTTAAAATAAATTACTTCACACTTGAACACATAGCACGTAATTAAACTTCGTTAATTTATTCATTCATAGTTTTAAAACATAGAATAGATAGCATCTCTGCTATTTACATCATTTTTCCTGAACCGAAACAAGTTACAGGATCACATCATTATCTTATCCCATTATTATCTCAAATTTAGGGATTTACATTTATTAAATTCATAAGAAACATATAGTTTGTTACTCCACTATCTAGGCATGTTAAGACGTCGCACAGCCTCTCCACATTCTTTTTCCATTACCCTGAAACACTATTCTGTGATCCACCATATACCACGATAAATCCTTGAACTGAGCTGGGTAATAAAATACTCGATCCTGGGCCCTATCTATAGCCAAATGAAAAGCATAGTCCGTCTCCTTCAGCTTGGCCTTCTTCACTTGAACCTTGTCTTTCGCTCGATCTGCATGTTGAGTAGCCCTCAAACAAGCATCCTCCGCTCTGGCATGCTTTGTTGACTCCTCTTTAATGTCGTTCTTCAGTTTCTCTAGCTAAGCTAGTGCATCAATCTTCTCACTCTCCCATGAATAAGATCCCACTTCGAGTTTCCAAGCTAATCGTCCAGTTCATTGAATTGTTTCCTCCTTCTGCTGTATAGTAGTCTGACTCTCGTCCACCAGCTCCTCCAGCTCTCCGACTTTATCCTGCAACTCAATGTTGCGGTCATAGACTTCCCCATACATCACAGCGCTAATAGAGTTAGGTGGAATCTCCTCTTCAGGATCCTCCTCCTCCTCTGACTCATCCTCGTCATCTCGGTTAAAGACTGGCTCATTCTCCTGACACACTACGGTGATCAATGGAGATGGCTCTCTCTGAACCAACTGCTCCCAGACAGTATGGATGTCTCGGGGCTCCTCCTCCCTAGGCATCTGGGGTAAGTCTTCCTTAGCCTGACTGGACTCACCAACATTTGTCATCCTGACAACAACATTTTAAAGTTTAATTATTACGTGATATCGATCGATACTCCTCTGGCACGTAAACGTAAACACATAGCACGTAAGGTAGTTTATTATCTTAACTATCATCACTATCTTTTCGATCTCCTATAAGGCTACTTTCTAAAGTTTCTCCACCTAAGGTTCATAACCTGAAGCTCTGATACCAACTTGTGACACCCCCAAATCTAGGTACTTTATTTCCACAGGATTTGGTGTTCACTATCTAAATAAAACATAACTGCTGCCAGTAAATAAGGAATGCAAAATAAATTAAAACATTAACCAAATAAAATCTTCCTTTAAAAAAGATTACAACTTTATCAAATCGTTCCCAGGTTTCTAACCTTAATAAACATCAAATGCGAAAAATACAACATCATAACATAATTTAAAGTCTTATTACAAATCGTTTTAAATTTGAACAAGTTTTCACTTGTTTATCTTGCCTTTTCCTTTTCTAGTTGACGGTTCGTCAACTTTCTCAACTTTGGCTGCAATGGTTATATAAATGTAAAAGTGAGCAAACAAAAGCTCACTTAAAGTAACAATCAATAATGATGACATTTTACTGAATAACTTCAACTGAACTGAATAACATTTTTATCATTGATAAAACAAGAATTGAATGTAGAATTTAGAATTCATCTGAGGGTCACAAGACCTTGAACTATGTCCCAAGTTATAAACATTTCTATTTAAACCTTTAAAAGTCATTAGACTATATGGACCTTAACTCGTACTTAGGGGATCAGCCCTTCATACCATGTATTATGCACAAACATCTTAACACTTTCGCATGGTAATCCCCTATTATTAGGGTTGTTTATCTCAGTATTAATTAACGAGTTCGCACAAAAGAAAGTTTGGTTTGGATAAGCTCAAAGGGTAATTTAGAGTTCAACTATCATCAACTCAAGAGTAGTTGAATCAACTTACAATAATTAAGAATTCAATAACCAAAGAATTATTAAATAACTTATGCTCTAGAATTAAACTTAGAGCATTTGAAAGATACGATAAGACCTTGCTTGAACAATTAAGTCAAGGCTACATTATTTCAATAAGATACTTGTCCATTGCAGAATAAAAGGACTTGAAGTAAAGTTTAGAAACTTGCTCAACAATAGTAAATTAGGGATAGAATACTTGGATAAACGTAACAAGAAAGGATAGAACAACTTGCATAAACGTAACAAGAAAGGATAAAACAACTTCCCCTGTGCAAAAGCTACAGTTATAATTACAATTCACTTCCTCAATCGTCCTACACATTACATTACGTTTACAATATCGATTAGTTTCATAACCACTACGTTTAACCGTTGAACTTCTCACTTAAGTTTAACTTAACAATGTAGTTCGTAATCTTAACTTGTTAACTAATCACATAACGTTAATCTAAACTAACAACATGCATATCACACGTGTATAATCTTTTAAACCATCGTAATCATACCTTATGACAACAATATCAAAATTCACACATAACATTTTAATATGAGACTTCAAATTGTCTTATACATGTCAACAATCTGTTATATTATTGTTTCATATACTTATCATGTCATCAGGTTCATTACATTCAGTTAGTTCATCATGTTAGGGCTTAAAACACACAAAACAAATTTTGGACAGCAAGGGAGCCCGCTGGGGCGGTGGTCTCTTCTAGGGAAAAATTTTGTTCGCGAACTGTGTAGGAAAAACCAATTTGTCTTATTCCCTCGCACCAAACTCAGAATTTAATACATATAATGCATATAAAACTTTATAAATCATAACTTTAAGTTTCTAAAATGTTTTAATATATATAAACATCATAACACATAATCAAACACCCTTAATTTTATGATTTTGAAGAAAAACACCATTGTTAAGTGTTCTTGAAGTAAATAAACACTGTGACTTTGTTTTTAAACCAAATCACACAATTCAAAGCATGTTAATTTCGTTTCTTAACATATTATCATAATCTAAACTCAATTTATATCACATTGCATGAATTAAACATCAATTTTGATATTAAAAAAACTAATTTTCAAAATACTTCACTGTAAATTGCTATGAACATAATTTCTTCATGTTCATCATATTTACATGAATTGATCAACTTAAACAATCATATAAATCATATATAACAGTTTATATACATAATTTAACATACATAGATCATACACTCACAATTATCATAAAAGCTTAAATCATAGAGCAGTGAAGATATGAAGAACAAGGAAGAACATAGTTAACAATTATAGAGTTTAGATTGCTACCTTGATTCCTTGTTAGCTTTTAGAAGAAGATAAAGGTGATGAACTTTGATTTCATAGAGTTTTTCTTTCTTTCTTTCTCTGCTTTCTCTTTTCTCTCTTTTCTTTCTCTGCTCTCTCTTTCTCCGTTCTTCTTATTTTCTAAGTTAACGTGTAATACATATAACTAATATAGATATAATATAATATAATTACACAATATATAACTGACATTTTTATTATGTACACACATTAGTTATTTTTATTTGAAAATCAAAAGCCATAAGACTTGTTTGGCAAAAAATCTTTTAATTTAAAAATAGATTTTTAGGAACTAAGGCCTTGTTTGGTAAAACCAATTTAAAATAGACTTAAGGGCCTTGTTTGGTAAAACAGAATTAAAACCCTTTTTAATTTATTTTAATCACTCTTTTACTACATAGTTTAAATATCACACTTTATTTAATTAAATCCCAATATTCTAATTTAATTAATTAAAGCTAACATCAATTAATTAAATAAAATTACCACATAACTAAATTGCTACACAATTATAATTTACTCATTAATCATAATTCCATGTAACAAATTAATAAATTTCTAATTTAATTATTTAAATTAAATTTGGCATTACTATAATTATTCACTAAATCATTAAATCCTTATTACCAAGTACCACATAATATTTATCTAATTTAATTATCTCAATTAAATTAGAACTACACCACAAAATTACTTACACATCAATTTAATCAACATATTGCACTTAATTAAATTACTCCACAACATAATCACATAAATTATTCAACTCAATAAATAATTCTATTAAAATATTTATTTAATTCAATAACTATTTAAACTTAATATACAAAAATCTCATTTGTTACACTTGTACTACTATCACATTAAGAATTCCTATTGACAGACGAGTAAAGCTCCATTAGGTATTCCTTAGCGAGTTACGTTCAGTGTAATTAGTCTCCAATAAGCACCTACATACTTGCTTTAGTGTCACCACACAAATGATCATGAGATCAATCATCCTCATCCAATAAGCAAGCAACCTATGAACCAATCTATCCGGATTAACTAATCATTTTTTTAGTAATCCATCGATTGGGAACTATTTTAGTTTTAAGCTATCTAAGAATTTAGATCTCATTAGCATGATCAACATCATGATTCTAAAAGTATTGCTTAAAACTATGAGTTATTTTCATATTATAAAAACAACATCATGTAGATAATTAAATGCTTTTAATAAATGAATACTTTTATTAATAAATAAATAAGATCGTTTATAAAGTATATGCTTTATCATCATACATGATTGGCTTGTATACATACTATTTTCAGAAAAGATAGGAAAATTGGAATGATAAAATTACTAGAAGATTTTTTCAGCAAAAAAATAGCCAAGAGGAATGTGAATTCCGAAAGAGAAAATATCAAACAACATTCTAAACACTAGCAAACCTCCGAAATCCTACGACACCGAGAGTCGGGAAGAGTAGGCGGAGAAGGGTATTCACGCCTTTGGGGGACTCGTTGGAAAATATGTTAGGACTGTTGGTTGTGCAGAAAAAGATCACTGAGCTTGCTCCACCTGCTAATCCCAAAGGAATGCATTATGATCTCAACAAGAGGTGCGCTTATTATTCTGGAGCACCGGGACATGCGATCGAGGAATGTTGGCATCTGCAACACAAAATCCAAGATCTCATTGAAAATGGAGAAATGAAAATAGAAATCCCCATAACCAAAAAAGGTGAAAGGGAAATGAAGAGCTTAAGATTTCCACTTGAGACAAGCATTTCAAAAGAAGTGATGGCTATGAGCACTAATCCTAGCGGAACACAAGGCGAACTTATTATAATTCAAGAATTGGCAGAGGAAATAGGAAAGTACCCTCAAGAATTTACACCGTCACTGACAAGTGTCTCGCTGCCAAAAGTTAGCAACCACATCCCTGATTTAACCCTCCTGGATGATGAGGAGGAAATATTGATCCTTCCCAATGTAAAAAAAGCCAAAAAGGGAAGCTCCTTGCGAGAAATACAACAACAGTTCGATAAGGATTTCATAGTTAAATTCTCTCAAGCTTATGAAGAAAAAGGTGGTGAGGTTATCGGCGGAACCAACCCATCGAGGAATTTAGAGTTCATCCCTTTTTGCGACGGGTTCAGTTTGAGCCTCCTTAAGGGATATGCTGAATCAGGAGACAATCAAATTATGGCCATGATTGAAGATATTCATAACCAGGAGGTAATCTCTATCACGAGCCTCGAAGGCAACATAACCACTGACAACTGGACTATCAAGCCTCAGCTAGCCAGGAAGACGTAGATCCAGAGGATAAAATTGCGAGTTCCAGGAGATATGGGACAGTATCACTTTCTTAGCATTATGTATTTTACTTTCCATGTTAAAAAAAATCAAAAATCAAAAAATCAAACTAGTCAGGTCTAGTCATCTTGAGCCTGAACTACGAAAGGCCTGATCACCCCCATCCACGGGAGTACATAGGCAGCCATCTATGGTGCGGTCTAACCCTCAAAAGAAAAAACCAAACACTCTACCTCTCAACCCAAAATCCAACCCAAATATAAACCCAAAGACCAGTCTCAAGACACCAAAATCAAACCTGAAAAGTCTACACCCAAGAAAAACACTTAAAGTCAGCGACCCATGTTGAGAAGACCCAACGGCATCACAATGTCATTCCATTAAATCTGGCATAAGTCTCGAAAAGGAAGAGACAACGATACATCAAGACAACCAGTCACAGGGATGAAATGATAATCATCATAAGATGCAACCCGTCAGTAACTCATCACTCCTGAAGTGTGAGAATACTTGATCTCCTTTGACCTACAGAAGCACATGGGCTACCGTTATGGCAAAGCCTATCTCATACCAGATGACCTGTTCCATGAGAAAAAGGCCACAAATTAAACCTCAAAGATCAAACTAAACCCGATTGAAGCTACCAAGTCACCAACCAAGCTGAGCTATTAGGTCCAATTCAGTGGAGTTCAAACGCCTCTCATCATCAATCATCAAAGTTGAAACAATAACACAACGACATATCAAGCATGATCATCAGCAAAGGCCTTCAAAGAGCTAACACCCTCAGTTTGAAACCTTCATCAAATTAGAAGAAGAAAATCATCAAAGCCAATTGTGCCTACAAGTCAAAATGAGTATTGGGGCAAACCAAATGTCAAAGATCCACTACCGGTTCACCATGTGGGTCATGAGGTAAAAGAATCTTATAATCTCGACATCTTATCAGCCCATTTGTCAAACATATAACAAAGCAATTACCCAGATGACAAGCAAAATTGGGGCAATTTCAGAATCAACAACTACCGATATTGGGACCCTTACAACAAACAACACTGGGGCAATTTCGGAAGCATTGACAACTCAAACACTGGGGCATTCATCGACCATATTTAAAAGAAAATACACCATTCGGTACCATCGACATGGTCGGTCATCATCAAAGGGACCCTCATATCATTTCACTAGCTATCTAGTGTGATCAATTGGTCATTTCCAATAATAATTTTCTTACAATACAGCGATCCACATATGAGGTATGACTCTTTCATCTCTTTATGTGCTTTCAATCTCTATTTACATGTATTAGCGATGATATACGTGTTAAGTATAGATAAATCTTGCATTAGAATCTTAGAAAAATATTTTAAAATGATTTTTGTTTAACTTGTTATGAATTAGATTAATTCTGATAAGCATCCGTGGAGCAAGAATCACGGGAATGATTAGAGAATTAAGATTATTAAACCTTTTGATTGGGCACGACATCCTAGTTCAAAGCGCTTTTTGGAATAGACTTGACCTCGTATGAATGTCTACACTTTGCAATTGCCCTGACTCTTAGTTATGGGGTATAAAACTATGGTGACGGAAATGACAATTAATGAGAAGATAAAAGATAGGTAGCGGTCAACCTAAGGTCTCAAATCGTGGCCTGGGTTACTCGAGTAATTAAGCCCGAGGGGTGTCTTTACACCTGGTCCCCTAAAGCCATCTAGTTTGGGAGTCACTGGCCCAACGCTAGCTTTATGGGTAACTTAGAGCCTACGAAAATGAGCATTGCGAGAAGAAGAAGGCAAAATCCTAAGCAGATCCGAATCGTGTCTTAGGTTACTCGAGTAATTAAGCCTAAGGGGTGTCTTTACACCTGGTACGCTAAAGCCTTCTGGTTTGGGAGTTATCGGCCCAACACTCGCTACATGGGTAACTTAGAGCCTAAGAAAATGAATCTTTCACAAGCTCAAGCGAGGAGAAATAGAGTAGACTGCCTGACTCATCTCAAAGTGTGGCCTTTGTTACTCGAGACAGTAAACCCGAAGGGGTGTCTTAACACCTAGTGCCCTAAAGCCGTCTGGTTTGGGAGTCATTGGTCCAAAACTCGTTAAATGGGTAACTCTGAATAGCCTAAGAAAACTAAACAAGTTAAGAGAGAGAAAAAGGAAAAAGAAAATTTAGAATCTTTGGAATAAGATCTTCTAAAAGTCATAGAAACGAAACCCCTGCTAAGGGTTACGTCACTTACAGTGCACATATCATATGATGTTAATTATGTGTCTAAAGCAAAAATGAAGTATATTAAAAAAGATAAAGTCCTTCAAATTTTATATTACCCGTGCACAATGACCATAGATGCTTTAAATGTTTTCTTGCGATTTCATAACTTGTTAAATGAAAATTTCAATTTCCTTAGGAAAAATTCATTTTCATACTCAATTTCAAAATCTTTAGCGATAAGATAAAAGCTTAGTGAATACAAGCATTCAATTTCATAAACTTTAACATCAAATGCCTTATTCACAAGATTATACTAACCCTGATGGCCCAAGCAGTCAAGCTTTTGGTCATTATGTTATTCGTTTGATGTGCAGGATACTGTTCACACTCAACTTGGTCAACAAAGAGAGTTTCTTATATGAATCATAGGTAACAACGTAGGAAAGAGATGGGGCATTTTCTTATTCAAAGAAATGGAAGGAGTGTAAGGCGGGATCAAGCCTCTCATCAAAAAAAAGGGGAGAACTCCTGAAAGAAATCACGGCAACTTGAGCTTGCTTCGCTAAAAGAAAGGAAAAATTCTCAAGAGAGTCCTTAACTCAAAAATAGACTCCCGAAGACAAAAGGACTAGCAAATGAAATCTACATCATCAAACATTTCAACATACGACAAGTCTTCATAAGTCAAGGCCTCTGCACCGAAGTTTAAATCTATTCAGTAAAAGAACATGCCATATCCTCCAGGACGTCATCAACACTCGGGTCATCAGTCAAGCCAGTATCTAATCTAGCAGGGCCGCAAGTAAAAAGCTCGCCCCTTTTCATAATTAATGATCAAACCGTTAGCGTCAATCCAGCGTAGCATCGGGGAAGGATCTAGTGATGTAAGTCATTAAACACTACTTCAGCAAAGATATAGGGATATCGGATATTATAAACCATTGGCATCAATCTAGCGTAGCATCGGGGAGGGATCCGGTGATATAAGTCATTGAACACTATTTCAGCAAAGATATCAGGATGTTTGATATTGTAAACCGTTGGCGTCAATCCAGCGTAGTATCGGGGAAGGATCCGATGATGTAAGCCGTTGAACACTACTTCAGCGAAGATATCGGGATATCTCCTAGTAAATCTATCAGTGACTGGACTGCCAGAGGGACCAGCACCAGATCCAGATCCAAAAAGAATAAAAGTAGCAGCCTCTGAGGGATCCCCATACAGACGGCGTGTGAAAAGGGAACATCCAAATCTGCCCTGCAAATGCCAAAAGTAGCTATACGGGAGTTGGAGCTGCTAGGCCTATCAAAATCTATGTCTGAAAAGAAACTCCAAATCGCCACAAAAAGGGTGAGGCATGTTTTTATATCTAGTCAATTCAATTAAGCATATACATCAACCTAGGACAATAGACTCCTAAGGATAAATTTAGATCATCACTTCATGCATGGACTCCACATGTGCCACCGCACTATATCAGCGCACATCTTTATAAAAAAGTTTAGCATGCATCCCCAGTAGAGTTAAATATGTGTGCACATTAAATACCCAGACTAGAGAAAATTTCGTCGTTATCAACTACTAGCAGGGTAGGCACTACCAGCTGGGTAGACACTGTTGTCAACTACCAGCAGGGTAGGCACCGTTGTTAACTACCAGCAGGGAAGGCACCGTTCTCAACTACCAGTAGGGTAGGCATTGTTATCAACTACCAGTAGGGTAGGCACCGTTGTAAACTACCAGCATATACATCGGGAAGGTTCAGTGATTTCAGAACATCATCCCCAGCAGAGATGTAGAAAATATCTCAGTTTATCTTCATCAAACAAGCATCGGCAACACCGAGAAAAATCAAAACTGTTGGAGTCATAACCGGCACAGGCATCAGCAGCACTAATGAAAAACAACTGTTGGAATCAACCCCAATATAGACATCAGCAATAATCGGTAATAGTAAAGCGATTTGTGATGCGATGTGTGATTTGTGAAATGCGAAGTGCAAAGTGCGATGTGCGAAGTGCGATTTACGATTTGTGAAGTGAGATTTGCAAAAGCATGTTAACATTCATCATACCATTAATTGCATTGCGTTGTATCATCAAAATTATCTTGTCATATTTCAAGTGTCTAGTAGTCTTTATCTTTTTCATTTCATTGCATTGCATAAACATGATAAAGAGGGGCATCTATAGACACTCGAAATTTTGTCCTCCTATTACCAACTATGTAAGAGGGCAAAAATGTCTTTTTCTACTCTGGAGACAGCTTTGGAGGATTGTAAGCAATAAGTCTGGAGACAACCCCAGAGGAATACATCAAGTCAAACCCCGAAGACAGCCCCATGGGACATCAAATCAACACTCAAAAGCAACCATGAGGAAAGATAGAAAACAACATCACAGTTTCAGCCCCAAAGATAACTCTGAAGGAAGACAGCTACTGTAAACCAGAAGACAACCCCGGGAGGACAAAGAGGTCATTTTCCCAATCAAAACATAAATAAAAACTGTCCAGCTATAGATAAGGTTACAAAGATCCATCGCATCAATCCCGAGCGCAAACTACGCAAGACAGCTCAACGGACTACCTACGAAGACCTGAGAATGCTATTATGGTCATGGATCCATCTTCCCAAATTCAAAAATGGTCAAGCCTAAAAGTTATTGCATAGCCCTCAGAAAGAGCGCTCTGCAATGGTATGGCACACCTCTATAGGATTCCTAGATTGGAAGGAGCAAGCTTCCCAGCGCACAGCAAAATGAATGGCTAACTGGCAACAACCCAGGGATACTTTTTCCCCTTTTTACCTGGCTTCTGGAGCTCAGAATAGGGTGAATAATATACCATTGCAAAGCTATCAGAAAGAGATTTCTGTATTGATATGGCACGTCTTCTAACTCTTCCCGAATTGGGAGTTATGGTCGTTCCAGTGCGCAATATGAAAACTGACCTCACAACACAAAAACCGAGCAAACGGGGCCCACTTTCGGGCTACCGCAGGTGTACCCGTGGCTGCCATAGGTAGACCTACGATTCCTCTTTTTTCCTCTATAAAAACTAGATCTTAGCTTGTTTAGGAAGAGAGAGTTAGAGAGAGGAAGCTAGAGAGAGGCGATTTTAAAGAGAGAAAAAGGCTATTTCTTGCATTTAAACTCTGTAAATCTCTTCTATAAACACTCATATACATATATATTGCAACATATCAAGTTTTAACTGGTAAAAATTGAGTCTAATGGCGCCAAAAGCCGTTTGATAGCCATTCTCGTGCCATATTATAAGATTTTGTCATATATGCTTTCTTCGCTTGCTATAATATATATATATATATATATATATAAGTGTTATATATATAATTAGTAGTTAATATTGGTCAGATCTGACTTTTAACCGTTTATTTCATGTAAATAGTCAATATTTATGCTTTATTGATTAGATTTGTACTAGATCTAGCCAGATCTAGCTTTTAACCGGTTCAAAAGTTGTGAAACTTGAACTTGGAAGTTAGAATGGCTAAGATCTGTATAGGTCTAGTTTTCTTTCTAGTTTTTATAAATATTTAGCAACCACGTGACCCTAGATCTGTATCTAGAGGAAACTGTATGTTTGATCTACTCGCATACAAGGATTTAACTGATGAATTCTTTGTTCAGCGATGTCTAGAATAGATATGTGTTTCATTGCAATATATTCATTGTGCAGGCTATTTATGTGATATCATATGAGCCTAGAAGCTGCAGGATCTACGATTCAATTAATGGATCTAGATCCAGTTCCCATGATGGACTTTTTAAGTTGTACAGCTAGCTTGCAAATCTTTGTACTTGTAAATTCAGGGCCTTAAAGCGGGTATCCGAATTTAAGGCCCAAAATAGTGAAAAATGTGGTTTGTGGTGCTCGGGCTCACTTCGATGGCTTTCATGCCCATAAAGAGTCCGACACTTGTAGTCAAAAATGCTTCACATCTTAATAAAATCAAATCAAGTTGAATATGGAATAAAATGGAAGTATCAAAAGGCCTCAATTCATATGGAGGCGAAAGGGTTTGAAAACCTCTTTTCAAAACATCACTTTCATATTCTTGTTTAAAAATAAACTTTTCAACAAGTCAAACCCTTCGTATATAGGTCCAACGAAGCACAACACTACTTTTAAAACAAAGTATTTCAATCACATTTATCTGCATCACACACACACACACAATCAATGCATAGGGAATGAAAAGATGCAGTAACCGTGTTTCACGAAAGTCGGGGGGTGCCTAACACCTTCCCCTCGCTTAAGAAAGTTCTCGAACTCCATGAATCTCGGTTTCCATACCAATTAAACGGAGTCACATATTGGGCCATATTGCGAAAACCTTTCAAAATCAGGTTGAGTTGGTACAACAATTTAAACTCATACTAACTGGCGGCTCTATCTATTTTGGCCCAATCTTTTAAATCGTCGACATTGTATGTCAGTTTTTTCCTAAAATCTCATCCTTTAAGCAAGATAAAATCAACATAGCGAAATATAAAGGGTAGAGAACGTGAAAGGAAATTTTCTCGGCGTCGACACTGTAGAAGAGGATGATTGATCTCATGATCAATTGTGTGGAGACACTAAAGCAAGCATGTAGGTGCTTATTGGAGAATAAGTTCACTGAACGTGACTAATAAAGGAACCCTAATGGAGTTTTACTTTCCTGTCAATAGGAGTTCCTATAGTGATAGTAGTACAAGTGATCCTTAGACATGAGATCATCATAGTATCTTGTATATACTGAATTATGTTTTGACATATTCCTTAATACTCTTGAGTATGTCGTAGGGTATGCACAAATATAATAAAGTATATATGGAGATAGGTGAATGATCAACAAAGGATATACCGCTTCTAGTAAAGTGAGAGAATGTCCAATGTGATTCGATAAAGTGACAACAGGGAAAACCCTGGCTAAGGGTTAAATGGAAATTAGAGAGGATTTTTTAATTTACATTAACTATTGTTGTGCATTTTAGAATCAAAATACATACAATCAAATAAATAAAACTTGGCAGTAATTCCATATTTTATATTTGAATGGGATATTATACGGTAGAAGGATTGAATTGTACGATACAGAATAGGTTCTTTGTATTCTTTGTGATAATCTTTATGATTTATGTTGAATTCATATTATCCGGATAATCATGATACATTATTTATAAGGTGTCACTCATGATGTAGAATAAATATTATTTATTTATGTTTGAATTAAAGGAGTTTAATTCATTATAAATAATATTAGAATTGTTCTAATTTATTTATTTTACTACTGGCTTGATATTGAACCTAGAGGGTCACACCACAAAAAGCAGAAATATGATTTTAGAATTGATTGGCTTAATAATAATAAATTAAGTATATTTAATTTATTAGTAGAATAAATTAAATAGTTTAAGATTTATAATTAAGTATTTGGAGAAATACTAATATTATAAATTAATAATATTAGTCATCTTATTATTATTATTATTAAATTGACTAAAAAATAATAATATAATATTTAAAGAAATACTAATATTTATAATTTAAGTATTTGGAGAAATACTAGATTATAAATTAATAAGAGGAGTCTTATTATTATTATTATTATTATTATTATTATTATTATTATTATTATTATTATTATTATTATTATTATTATTATTATTTTATTTAGTTCCTAATTAGATTGGGAGTTAAATTAAAAGCCAATTCCTTAAGGGTTAATGATTAGGGTTAGTCTTTAAATAAGAAGAGTCTTATTGTGGAAAAGAATAATGCAACTCTTGCAACTTGCATCTCTCTTGCAAGCATTCTCAAAACCCTAAGTTGTTAGGAAAGTGAGAATTAAGATTAGCCATCCAAGACCTAGTATAGTCTAAATTCTTTCTTTAATCAATTACTCTTGGTGAATACATCTTGGGCGTTGCATACACTTTGTGACGAATGTTAATCCAGAGATTGGAGAGATCGTGTAGGATCAAAGGATTGAATTTGGAGTCTTCATCGATTGTTACACGCTTCAAAGGTATATCTTTATCCTTTCTCAATTAATGAGTTTACATAAGACTACACAATGGATTGCTGAAAATTTTAATTTGTTACTTTGCATGTTTCCACTGTAATTTCAATTTGATTGTATACTTTAATCCATTTTTAGCAATCCTACAGTGGTATCAGAGCCTCATTATGCAAATCATTGATTATAATAGATTCAATATGTGTGTTGATATGGGTTTAGAACTGATTTTCTAGGCAAAATAACTTTCTATCGAATTCTGATATACTGCATGGCCTCGGCGCTTCAAGCCTTGCTTGGAGCGCGGCCGCTTGATGCTAGAATCCGAATCTGTGGTGCAGCGCGGCCATGCCGTTCCCCAGTTCAAATGTGATTGGATTTAATTTTAATGGATGCTTGAATGTATGTGGTTTTTATAAATGGGGTGTGCGTACCTCGTCTCTCTAATATTCTGATGTAAATTATATCTCCCTCCTATGTACTTTCCCTTGACTGCTGATCAAGATTTCTATTTTATAATAAATAAATTGTAATAGGATAGTATAGAATTGTTCGAGAAATTGGAGACGAAGAGAAAGAGCGTTGAAGGCCCATTTGTATTGAAGCCCAGGTTGAATGTAATAGTTATATTCAATGTTTCATTCTTGCACCTTAGGTTTAACCTTTTGGTTCATGATGGCTCCAATCCATAATCATCCCAGGTTGAATATAGTATTCTACAAATACATGCTAATTATATAGTAATATATTATTGTACATGTGGATGTATGTTTAATATGATGTGTGTATATATATATATATATATATATATATATATATATATATATTTGCATGCGCGCTAATCAAGATTAGACTAATTAATAACAAAACCCTCAAAGTTAATATATTAAGTTGAATACATTCAAAAATATTAGAGAATGTCGAACGTAGCCTTCTAACATTGTAAAGCAATAGAGTATCAAATATTTAATATGAGTTTGTTGTGCACACACTAGGCACGTATTAAATATTTGAGATGTTGCTTTATTACATTTGATGTTTATAAGGAATTGAACAATATCGTTTTGTTGTGCACACACAAGGACTGTATTTTTCTCTTCGCTTATATAGAAATATTGGGTCTAACTTAACCTTAGATTATTTTAGTTCGGATGTGCACACACTTGACCATTATAATCTAAGAGGAAAAATAAATAAAGGAATTATATAGAGATGTAATCGACAAGAGCTGTCTACCTCTTGAATAAATATGTAGTTTGTTGTGCACACACAAGGCTATATATTTATTGCAATTGGATCCTTTTCTCACTTGCAGATTTTACAAAGTCACTAATACAAAATCTATCGAACTATATATAAAGAGGGTTATATCATTTGAAGAAATAGTGGGAGACACCATTTTAATAAAGACCTAAATTAATCTGGTGATTAATAAAAGAATGCATGCTAATGCTGTTAAATTAAATTTACTTGCAGAATTTTACAAATGACTAATTTACTATTGTGACACCGCCAAATTCGGGTACTTCATTTTCACAGGATTTGGTGTTGACTATCTAAATAAAACATAACTACTGCCCGTAAATAAGGAATGCAAAATAAATTACAACCTTAACCAAATAAAATCTTCCTTTAAAAAGGATTACAACTTTACCAAATCGTTCCCAGGTTCCTAACCTTAACATCAATAAATGCAAAAAATAAAATATCACATAATAAAATTTATGTCTTATTACAATCATGTCATAAATATGAACAAGTCTTCACTTGTTCATCTTGTTCTTGCCTTTGCTGGTTGACGGTACGTCAACTTTCTCGACTTTCGCTGCAAGGGTTATATAATTGCAAGAGTGAGCTAACAAAAGCTCACTTGAAATAACAATCAATAGTGATGACATAGTATTGAATAGCTTCAACTGTATTGAATAATATTTCATTCATCGATAATCAAGAATTGAATATATAGTTTAGAATTCATCTGAGGGTCATAAGACCTTGAACTATGTCCCAGGTGATAAGTATTTCTACTTAGACCTTTAATAGTCGTTAGACTATATGGACTCTTAACTCGTACTTATGAGGATTAGCCCTTCGTATCATGTATTGTGCACAAACATCTTAACACTTTTGCATGGTAATCTCCTATTAAATAGGGTTGTTCATATCAGTATTTAATAACAAATATGCACCAAAGAAAGTTTGATTTGGATAAGCTCAAAGGGTAATTTAGAGTTCAACTATCATCAACTAAGGAGTAGTTGAATCAACTTATAATAATTAAGAATTCAATAATAAAAAAATTATGAAATAACTATGAGTCATAACAATAGACTTCATATTCAATAGTCTTCATATTTAATAGTCATGCTTTAGAAATAAACTTAAAGTATTTGAAAGATTCAATAAAACCTTGCTTGAACAATTAAGTCAATGTTACATTAATTCAATATTGAATTTCAATAAGATACTTGCTCAATATGGAAACTATAGAGAATAAGATAACTTGCATAAACGTAACAAGAAAGGATAGAACAACTTGCTCAATAAAAGTAAAGTTTGAGTTTAGAACACTTGCCACGAGCGTAAACTAGCAATTTCTATCATGTTCCACAATTATCCTACGTACACGTAATTAACAATAATAACATACATTAGTTACCATACAACTAACTCACGTCATTGGTTAACCCTACATATCATTACATTTGCAACAATAATTAAATCTAAGTCTGATCGAATCACGAATCATCAGTCTTGAGCGTGTTATTAGACTTTATGATTAACGGCTTACATAACATATCTAACTTACAAATAAATCACGTGAAATACGTTAATGAATCATTCTAACATCTCAATGTAAGCTTAACATATCATCAAGTTCATCACATTAGGTTAGCTTTTCATATTACGGACAAAAGCTACACAAAACAACATTTCGGACAGTAAGGAAGCCCGCTGGGATGGTGGTGTGCTGTCGCAGACAACCAAAAATAAACCTTACTGTGAACGATAATAATGTAATAGTGCAAGTAAGAGTCGATCCCACAAAGACTGATTAATCTATTTTCATATACTTCGTATTCCAAAAGAGGGGGGTTTTGATTGTTATTAATTAAAATAAACTAATGTGTAAAATAATATAACGAATTAAATCAGGAGAACAAACCTTGGGTTAAGTTAACTTCCACCTTAGAAACATACACTGATCATTGACTCAAACATACATAATTAATACTTGAATATTCATCGTTAGAATTACTTCCATGTCTTTCCTTAATTTTAGTTAGATAGAAACAAGCGATCTAAATAACCCTAACTACTAAACAACTTCAGACAAGCGCTAAAAGTTTAATCTAGTAGAAGCTTTAAGAATCAAAAAAATCGATGAAGCTAAACAACACAAGCACAAGCGGTTGCATTTAATTTAGTTGAATATTCTCCCTAAGATATAATAATCTCGTGATCTGCAGTCAATTATTAATCTTAGTTGCTTCGCAAATTAGAGTGACCAAACAATTACTGGTTCGATATCTAATTTAGCAGTAGATTTTAATAAATAATAAACTAGTATGCACCCTAAAAATTAATCAAAATCAAATCAATCATATAATTCAAGCAAAGAAGAATAAACAACACTCAAAATAATAATTGAATAATTAAAATTAAATAGATCTCACAGTGTATTTAATCCAAGGCTTCCATCTCCTTAATTCAAGAACAAGAGTTTAGCTACACATAGCTAAGAAAATCACCAAAGAAATAGAGAGAAAGTATTTTTTCAAGAATGAGTACAAGTTATTAGATCCCCCTAATACATTAACTTTGTCCCTTATTTATAATCTTTCAAAACCTAACCTTCAATATGCCCTAGCTTGTTGTCGAGTCCAACCCACGAAAGGAAAGATGTTGTTACCGTCCGCCTCCCCGCTGGGGCGGGAGTATTCCTTAGTGAAGCCCCGCTGGGGCGGAATAACTCACTGCCCCCAGCACTACCGCTTTTCTTTCTTATTTCGTGGCTACTTTATTTCCTTGCCAAGATGCTAATCGTGAGCCCATTCCTTTTTGCGAGCTGGGCTGCTTCTTTAATTTGTGAGCTACACCTGGATTGTTTGCTTGGCACGTGACCTGCTGGATCCACCGTGGGCTGCTTGTTTGTGAAGGCATGCAAGTTGGCTTCTCTAACCATGGCCCACATATGAATTAGAAGGCTGGCTCATATTTTCTTTAAACCTTCTTTACATGTTTAGTTCGTGTGGCCCACTTAATTGTTTAAAAGCTGCTACACGTAACCTTCTTTGTATGATTCTCTAAGCCTCTAATTTCCTTACCAAGCTGCTGCCAACCAATGTGGGCCCACATGAATGAGCTAGACATGCAATTAATTTGCATGGATACTTCAATTTGGATTGCTTGTAGGCATGTAGGCCCACTAGGAATTTGGATCATCTTAATTTGGAATTCTTCTTTTGTAAGCTGACAAATCCGTGAGCTGCTTGATTATTTTCTAGGAACAATTACATATAATAGTACATTTTAATAAAATATTACAAAAAAGTGCATAAATAAAATATTTACAAAATTAATGCATATGCAATACTTAATTACAAAAAGAGTGCAATCTTATCCCTTTAATTATGGCCACGATTATCTCCCTTATCTCTCCCATGATTCTCTCCACTCCATTTCCGCCTCCCTTCTCCTCCTCTACCCCACCCCCTCCCTCTCCCCCTCCCTCTCCCTCTCCCTCTCCCTCCCCCTCCCCTGCCCCCGCCCCACCCCCTCCCCCGCCTCCCCGCCTCCCCACCTCCCCCTCCTCCCGCCTCCCCTCCTCCCGCCCCCTTTCTCCTTCCCCTCCTCCCGCCCCCCTTTCTCCTCCACCCGCCCCCTCCCCACCCCATCCCTCTCCTCTCGGCCCTTCTTTCTCCTCCTTCCGCCTCCCACCGCCCTCCCCCTCCTCCCTCCCCCGCCCCCGCCCCACCACCTCCCCTCCCTCCGCCTCCCCCTCTCCCGCCCCCTTTCTCCTCCCCCTCCTCCTGCCCCCTTTCTCCTCCCCCCCCCCCACGCCCCACCCCCTCCCCCTCCCTCTCCTCCCACCTCCTTTCTCCTCCCTCTGCCTCCCATCGCCACCGGTCCATTTTTCACCTCCACCGATAACCAAACCTTTATATGTTGGTAACCAAATAGTCATACCAAGGTAACCAAACAGTCATACTAAGGTAACCAAACATTCATACCAAGGTAACCGAACCTTAATATGAAGGTTCGGTTACCTTGTTATAAAGGTTTGGTTACCTTGGTATGAAGGTTTGGTTACCTTGGTATGAAGGTAACAAATTCATTTTTATTAGGTTACCAATTTATTGGTAACCAAAATTCATGCAGTTGGTTACCAAACCTTTCGATAAGGTAACCAATTCAGTTTTATTAGGTTACTAATTTATTTTGAATGTGATGCAGTTGGTAACCAAACTTCATGCAGTTAGTTACCAAACCTTTTGATAAGGTAACCAATTCAGTTTTATTTGATTACCAATTTTATTTTGAATGTGATGCAGTTGGTAGCCAAACTTCGTATAAAGGTAACCATTTTAATTTTTGTGGGTAACCAAATCGTCAAAAAAAAATCAGAATAGCAACTCCGGCGATATAGCGGTGGTGGCGACGGCGGCGGCGGCGGGAGGCGGTGGAGGAGAATGATGAATATTAACTCCTTCATAATTTTTTGTTTTTAATTTTCTCATTTTGATTTGAATTTTGAATTGTGAATTTGAAATTGTTGTTAGATCCAAAAGATTTGAATTTGAATGATTAATTATCCTTGATTTTAGGTTTCCTTATTTAATTTGAAATTGAATGGTTTGAATTTTTTGCACTTTTTTTGTAATTATTTTGTAGATGCACTTTTTTTGTAATTACTTTCTAAATGTTGTATAGTTCTGTAAAGTACTCTATTTTCTAAGCTGCTGGGTCAACGTGGCCCATCCCTTTAATTGCTTTAATTTGCTGCAACCGTGGCCCAATATTTTAATTCCAATCAAGCTAGGAACGAGCTAATGCTAGGAAGTCTTTGTGCTTGGGCCCATGATGATGATTTACATTTAATTGAAAGGATTTGCTGAACATGAATGCCAATTATAATAATTTCGCGGCCCACAACTTGCTTTGCATGTCCGTGAATGAATTAAAGCCCACATTTGCATTCATTTTGCTTCCTTAGCTCAATTGTACCTAAAATATAAATATAAGATAAATGAATGTACTTATGTACAAAAGAGCTATAAAAGATTAAGTATTAAGGGAATAAAATATAACATATTTCATTCTCATCAGACGGGTTTTCATGCTAGTGAAAAATCAGCTCGCGAACTTGTGCAGGAAAAATCCAATTTAGGCTTATTTCCTCGCACCAAACTCAAAATTTAGTACATATAAAGCATATAAAACTTTATAAAATCGTAACTTTAAACTTCTAACATGTTTTTAATATACATAAACACCACAACATATAATCAAAACTCTTAATTTTATGATTTTGAAGAAAACACCATTGTTAAGCGTTCTTGAAGAAAATTAACACTGTAAGTTTGTTTTTAAACCAAAATACATAATTCAAATCATGTTAATTTTGTTTCTTAACATATTATCACAATCTAAACTTAATTTATATCACATATCACAATCAAACACAAATTTGATGTTTAAGAAATCGTTTTTCAAAATATTTCACTATAAATTGCTAAGAATATGATTTCTTCATGTTCATCATATTTACATGAATTGAATAGTTTAAACTTGCATACAAATCATATATAATAGTTTATACATACAATTTAACATATATAAACTATATTTACATGAATTCTCATAAAATCAAGTTTACAGAGAACTTAAAAACATGAAGAACAATAAAGAAAAAAACTTAAAATTAGATTATACATTTGCTTGATAGAGAAAGAAGATGAAGATGGTGATAATAGGTTTTAATTCTCTCAAAGCTCTTCTTCCTCTTTCTTTCTTCTTCTTTCTTCTTCTCTCTTTTCTCTCTAACTCTTTATTCTTCTATTCTAGCTCTGACTAACTTAGCGTAGTATAGATATAATATAACTGATATAATACATATACATATAAAATATATAACTGATATACTTAATATCCCATATTAATATTATATCTGTGACGCCCTCAAATCTGGGTACCTTCAAACCTAAGACATGGTGCTACACGGTGCTACAATCTACTCATACATTCAATTGAGGACATCAATATCAATGCATAAGTTTACTAATTATTACATTCTATTAAATTCCTTCCCAAGTATTCGTAACCAATACATTGTTCTGTGTCATAATATCAGTAAATACAATACCAATACTATACTATTACAAAGGTCACTACTTGTCCAGCTTGGACTTGCCTTTGTCTTTACCGGATCCTTCAGTCCGTTCGTTCTTAGCTGAAATCATTTAGTTTTAAGCAAGAATGAGCATAAATAGCTCAGCGAGTTAAACAGTGTATCTTGAAACCACAAAATCAAGAATCATATTTCTTGGTCTTCAATAACTGTACAATAGTTATGAAGTACTTAAGAATAATCAAAATATCGATTTGATTCCTTTAAAACCATTCCCAAGGACTTTATAGCCTCTTCGGAATCCATCTTGATCAACGACCATGAACCATATAATTTAGTTCTCGTTCATGAAAGGAACAACCCGGCACGAAGGCCGTAAGTTCGATATAGCTTACATGCACATCCAGGTGATCAGCCTGTAGTACTCTATGTTGATCAACACTCATACATTAAACGTGTTTAAGTTTAATTGGTGGCAACCTCACGTGCCTGTCGAATTAACGACGTTTAAAACCTTTGTTTTATTTATACTCAGGTTTACCTGAGAATCAGTACCAAGCAATTGGCATAGGATCACAACATTATATATATTTTGGAAAGATTTGTGGAAAACCCACCAAAATATGCTAAATCTCAGTCTAGCTGAATCAAATGGCATCGACTATTCAATAATAGTTCATGCATAAGCAATTATGCACAATGACCTCTTGTCCAACCATAATGTATAGACAAGAGTTTAGAAAACTTGCATTCATAGTAAAGTATGAATGAAGTTAGAAAACTTGCCTTTGCGTCTTCTAAACCTTTACACGTAGTCTATTCAGTCTTTACAACGTCTACAAAGCATAACACAAAGCATACATATGAGAATTCATCATCGATATACCAAGTATAGCCTAACTTCTCCTTCTTGTATAACTTAATCGAAATGTTAAATTAATAACATTCATTTAAGTTATTTAATGTCCATTACGGTTTGTTAACATCCTATGTTATAAACCAACTCTTCTTAATCATTACTAGGCATGATGATTAAACGAGTATTTAACTTGTTCCTTAACTTAGTTTTGGTTAACATCCAAAACTTAAGTTTAATTACATTTATTTAACATTTAATTTTCAAAAACTCTTACTTAAACATGTTGTTTAAGGTTTATATTATATCATTTACTAGCCCCTTAATGATATGCAAAAGGTTAAGTAATTATTTAATAATGCCAAATTTTTTCCCAAGCTGGCGCTGCAGTGCCAGATAATGCCCTTGGAGTGGCGCTGCAGCGCTACTCTTTAGAGCTTTCTCCCGGGTGTGGCGCTGCGGCGCCGGCTTAAGCCTATTGGCTGGCGCTGCGGCGCTAGCTCTGCAACTTAGAAAAATTTTCTGAGTCTTTGAAAATTCTGAAATTCCGGAGTCCATAACTTGATCGTTATAACTCGGAATTAGTTCGTTCCAAAGCCAAAAGTTCATAAACGACATGCTCTACCATCCTATCAAGTCAGAATTCATTTACAAATCTGTCGGCGACAAATTTGCCGATTAGTCCATTTTTTTTACATTTTCGTTAAACGTTCATGAACGTTCGACGCTCAAATCTTCGTTTTAAGTCGAAATCAATCCGTTCTTTCCCTCGCAAGTCTTATTTACCTAAATTCACGTGTTGCAATAAAAAACTATCATTTTTGGTGCTCACAGAGACTTTTGACTTCTAATCCGAGAAATTTACGTTTTCGACGATTATCGTCTAATCGCGTAACGTTCGCCGAATCTTCGTTCTTCATTATTGTTACTCTAAACCACTTGGAATCAATCCCATGGTTGATTATTACTTATTCTAATCATTCAAAATATTTAAGTTTTTTATGGTTTCACATGTTCATTAGTCCATTTCCTATGAATTCATTAAGTCCATTATTAGTACCTAATCAATTCTTAGTCTTCCATCATGCATGGCTTGTTAAGGTTCTTAGTTCACTATTAAGTCATCCTTATAACTTCTTAGGGTTCAAGCTTTCTTTAACACTTCTCTATCAACACTAATATTGAATGGAAAAAAAAGTTTTACATATTGTTCCTTATGGGAATACCTTTAAGGTTCTTGGTGGAGTGAGTAGGAATACTCAAAGCTTTCTTAATCCCCTTGGTTGATAAGCTAGCTTCTTTTCTTATCTCTCTTTCTAGATGTTAGGATTTCTCAAACAACCAAAATATGAAGACAAGGCTCTCTATTTATAGAGTTGGCAAGGCTTAGGGTAGAAGAGTCATTTAGGCCCAACCTCCTCTACTATTCCCACCTCCTCTCCTTTCTTTCCCACCAAGTTAAGGCCCATGTGCTAGCACATGGCCAACCATGTCCCCCCCCTTATGCTCCCACATGCTCCCATGTGGCCTTGTTCCCCCATGTCCAACATGGGTTGTGGGTTGAACCATGGGTTAAAACCACCCGTTTACCCAATGGTTCGACCCACGGGTCAAACTTATCAACTTTTAATTCCAATTAATTCTAATTCACTTTATTTTAACTTATTTACTCCGTATAAAATTCATATTATACGTCGTATTAATTCTCGTATTCTCTCCGTATTATTCTTGTATAATACCTCGTATTATACACGTTTTCTTTCCGTACAATAATCATTTATTATTATACGTAAATAATTATTTCATTAGATCACTTTCCCTAACCGTTAGGATTTTAAGTCCCTACGCGAAAATTTCGTGAGTCATAAATAAAATATTATTACATATTCCATTTCGTATCGAAATTCTATCATTACGCGTTTCTCGAAATTTCAAAATAAATTCTCGAGCAGAAATAGATAAATAGTGATTCCTGTACTTTTCCTCCCGAGAAAACATTTCTCGGCTAACTTAACTTTTCACGGTATATTACCGTTAAATCTTCCGACAGAATGTCACGCTGACATCCCAAACTCTCAAAATGGCCTAGGGTCTCCAACCCTAACCCTTTGGGTTAAATAGTGTCTATTTTGTCTTTTCCCAAAATATTTTTATTCTCGAAAACCTTTTATTTTTGTCTTATAAATTCATATCATTTATTCCAAGCACGTAGCCAGAATCCTACTCATTTCTGCATTCTCTAGGTCATAAAATGACCGACAATTAGCTTACTTAGTTTAATAAATAAATAATCCAAATTTTATTCAATAAATCAACTAAAAATTCATTTACATAAACGCTCGATTTTCTCGGGCGTTACATTCTCCCCTTCTTATAAGAATTATGTCCCCATAATTACCATACAAGTTAATCAAACAAATGAGGGTAAGCCTTCCTCATCTTGTCCTCGAGTTCCCACGTTGCTTCTTCGGCATTGTGGTTCCTCTATATCACCTTCACCGAAGGTATAATTTTCCTTCTTAACGCTTGTTCCTTCCTATCAACAATTTGAATAGGAATCTCCTCATAAGTTAAGTCTTTCTCGACTTGAATTGGTTCATACCTCGATTACGTGCTTGTAATCCGGCTTATAGGGACGTAATACTGAAACGTGAAACACGTTATGGATATGCCATAACTCTAGAGGTAATGCTATCTCATATGCTACCTCTCCTACCCTTCTCAAAATTTCAAACGGTCCTATGAACCTAGGGCTTAACTTCCCCTTTTTCCCAAAACGTATCTTCCCCTTCCAAGGTGACACCTTCAGGAATGCATACGAACCGACTTCAAACTCCCTGTTCTTCCAATGTGGATCGGCATACTTTTTCTGTCTGTCTTGAGCTGCTACTAGCCGCGTTTGTATTAACTTAACTACATCCGCCGTTTGTTGTACCATCTCAGGTCCTAACATTCGACGCTCTCCCACTTCATCCCAACAAAGTGGCGTTCGACACTTCCGTCCATATAACGCTTCGTAAGGCGGCATGCCTATACTAGCGTGATAACTGTTGTTGTAGGCGAACTCTACTAATGGTAGATAATCGTCCCAACTCCCCTTGAAATCCATAACGCAAGACCTTAGCATGTCTTCTAGCGTCTGAATTGTTCTTTCTCTTTGTCCATCTTTCTGTGGATGGTACGCCGTACTCAAACTCAATTGTGTTCCCATCCGCTCTTGCAAACTCTTCCAGAAATTTGAAGTGAATCGCGGGTCGCGATCTGACACGATCGAAACTGGCACTCCATGTCTCGAGACAATCTCTTTAACATAAAGCTTAGCTAACTGGTCTAAATTGTATCTGACTCTTATCGGCAAAAAATGAGCCAACTTCGTCAAACGATCCACTATTACCCAAATAGCGTCGTATCCTTTCTGCGTCATTAGAAGTCCCACCACAAAGTCCATCGTGATATGCTCCCATTTCCACTCCGGAATCTCCAATGATTGCAACAAACCACTGGGTCAATGATGTTCAGCCTTTACTTTTTGACAAGTTAAGCACCTACTGACATACTCTGCTATCTCCCTCTTCATATTTGACCACCAGAAATTGGTTCGAAGGTCTTGATACATCTTGGTACTACCAAGATGAATCAAGTACCTCGAGTGATGAGCTTCATCCATTATCTCCTCTTTTAACTCTGGCTCATATGGAACCCAAATTATTCCTTTAAATCTCAATAACCCTTCATTATCAAGACTGTACGCTATTTCAGTATCGTCTGAAATCTTCTTCCTTATCCGCTCACATTCATCAGCTCTGAGTTGCACTTCCTTCACTTTTTCCACTATTGTGGGTTGAACTTCAATTGCAAACAGTTTCTCCCCTTCTTTTATTGGACATCGTACTTCTAATTCCATTCTTGCCATCTCTGTAACCAACTCATCTTGAGATGTTAACATTGATAGCTTCGCCCGACCCTTCCTACTTCAGGCGTCGGTCACCACATTCGCCTTCCCTGGGTGATATTGGATTTCACAATCGTAATCCTTTATCAACTCCAACCATCTCCGCTGCCTCATATTCAACTCCTTTTGAGTGAAGATATACTTCAGACTTTTATGGTCTGTGTAGATCTCACACTTCTCCCCATATAGGTAATGCCTCAAAATCTTTAAGGCGAAAACCACTGCGGCAAGTTTAAGGTCATGAGTAGGATAATTCCCCTCATACTCCTTCAACTGCCTAGATGCATACTCAATGACCTTGCCATACTGCATGAGCATGCAACCCAATCCTTTATGCGAAGCATCCCTATACACTACGACATTCCCTGTCTCATCCGGTAACGATAATACAGAGGCTTGACTGTTGCTCTTCTTCAGCTCTTGAAAGTTGTCTTCACACTTTTTTGTCCATACGTATTTCACCATCTTCCTGGTTAAGTTGGTTAACGGAGTAGCTATCTTCAAGAAGTCCTGAATAAACCTCCAATACTAACCCGCTAACCCTAGGAAACTCCGCACCTCAGTCGGCGTTTTCAGTTATTCCCAATTCATCACTGATTCCACCTTTGCTGGATCCACTGAAACTCCTTCCTTGTCAATGACGTGCCCCAAAAACTGCACTCTCTCTAACCAAAATTTGCACTTTGTGAATTTCGCATACAACCTCTCTTTTCTTAGCGCCTCCAACACTAATCTCAAATGTTCAGCATGATCCTCCTTCATCTTGGAATAGACTAGGATATCATTAATGAACACCACGACGAACTTGGCCAAATATTGTTTGAACCCTCGGTTCATCATGTCCATGAATGTGGTTGGCGCATTCGTCAACCCAAAAGACATCACCAAGAACTCGTAATGGCCGTAACGAGTCCTAAATGTTGTCTTAGGTACATCCTCCACCCTCACCTTCAACTGGTGATACCCCGTACGTAAATTTATCTTCGAAAAATATTTTACCCCTCTCAACTGATCAAAGAGATCATCGATCCTGGGCAATGGGTACTTATTCTTTATCGTTAGTTTGTTCAACTCTCGGTAGTCGATACAAAGCCTCAACGATCCATCCTTCTTCTTTACAAAAAATACCGGCGCTCCCCATGGAGAAACACTCGGTTGAATATACTTCTTGTCCAACAGTTCTTGCAACTAAATTATCAACTCCTTTAACTCCACTGGCGCCATACGATATGGTGCCTTCGAAGCTGGTGCCGTCCCTGGCGCAAGGTCTATAACAAATTCGGTCTCCCTATTAGGTGGAAGACCTGGCAAGTCACTCGGAAATATATTCGCGTACTCGTTTACTATAGGTATCTGTTCCAACGTTGCTCCTAACCGTTGGGTATCAACAACATGGCACAGGTAACCTTCGCATCCCTTCTTCAACAATTTTCTAGCTTGTGTCATGGTTAGACAACAAGAACGTTCTGGTGATTTGCTATCATAGAACACTACCTTGGGTTGCTTAGAAATCTGAAGATTCACACTCTTATTTTGGCAATCTATCATCGCCCCATGGTTAATTAACCAGTCCATCCCGAGAATTACATCGAATTCTCCCAACTTTATCGGTATAAGATCTACCGATAATTTATTACCTCTAATATCCACACAACAACTCCTATGAACCGAGTCCACAGGAATTACTTCGTCATTAGCTACCTTAATTTTTAAAGGTATTACAAGTTTTTCAGGGAGTAATCCTAATCGTTTAGCAAACTCACAAGCTATGAACGAACATGTTGCACCTGAATCAAACAGTACATATGCATTAATGTCGTTGACCGGAATGATACCTGCTATGACATCGCTTGATGCTATTGCATCTTGGACCGTCATATTAAAAGTACGAGCAGTCGGTCTACCCTGTGGTACTACACCACCAATCGCCAGCTTATTACCGCTAGCTCCCTTCCCACCATCCGAATCCTTCTTCGAATAGTTACGCGCCATGTGGTCCGTAGATCCACATATAAAACAACTGCGACTCTTCTTGGGACTAGGACAGTTAGGCGAAATATGCCCCTCCTGTCCACAATTATAACAGACCGCCTTACCCTTGAGGCAGACTCCCAGATGAGTCTTACCGTAATTCTTGCACGCTTCCATCTTCCTCTTGGAAAACTCCTATTTTACTCTGGTATTCCCGGAGCTAAAATCTTTCCTCTTCTAGCCACTTCCACTGGCTCCCTCGATCTTGACTGATACCTCAGTCTTCGTTTTATTCTTCTTCTCTTTGTGGTATAAGGTCAATGCTTCACTACCACCCTCGGCGATAATCGCCTCTTCTAACACCGCCCCAAAGGTAACACTTTGGAAAACCGATATCCGGCTGTAGAGCCAGGGTTTCAATCCCTGCTAGAACCGTCGTGCCTTCCGCAACTCTGTGTCCACTTGGTGTGGAGTAAACCTTGCCAGTTCATTGAACCTGGCTGCATATTGGGGTACCCGTCATGTCCCCCTGCTTCAGTTCTAGGAATTGAATTTCCATTCTCCCCTGCATGCTCGTAGGGAAGTAGTTCTCAAAGAATAACTCCTTGAACCGCCCCCACATAACCACTTCTATTCCGACCCTACCCTAGTTGGCTTCCCACCAGTAGTTGGCCTCCCCCTTCATCATATAAGTCGCAAAAGAAGTCTTCTGCGCCTCACCGACATTTTCTATGATAAATGCCTTCTCTATTTCTTTCACCCAAACTTGGGCAGCTATTGGGTCCGTAGTTCCATAGAACTCAGGCGGGCCTATTATCTTGAACTCCTTAAAGGTAGTCCCCCGACCTATCCCAGGATTAGTGCGTACGGTACCTCTCGTTCGATTGAGAGCCGTAGCTAAAAGATTCACAAATTCCTGCATCGGGTTATTATTCCCTTGCTCCTCCTCATTACGAGGTTCTTCTTCATGATTTCTGGCACATCTTCTTGGCGGCATTTTCTTTTAATACGAAAACATTTCGTTATTCTTTATTTCTTCATTCAGTTATTATTAACAATCAAATAATAACTCAATCACATTGCCAAATATTTTAAATAAAACCTTTATATTACAATACTTCCTTGTAGTATAACACTACACTTTACATTACATGGCTTCAGCCATTTACATTACTATCCTGCAATTACTTTCCAAAAGTTGGGACTTACAAAAGACTACCCTTATCTATACAAAAGAGGGTTTTACATCATCACTAGTTATACACACATTTACATAGCTATTTACATCGCTATCTTTTCTATACATACTACGGAACTACATCTGCAACACGGCATTCATATAATCCGCATCGGCCATACTGGCCACAATGTCCCGGCTAATAGTATGCCGAGTCTGTCCTTCCTCCATAGGATACTCAGCCATCTGCTGCTGGTAATCCTCGTGCGAGCACCTATGAATATAGCACATTCTACCTATCTTCTGCTTCATGTTCAGAAGTTCAGCCTTCAATTCCTGGACTTCTAGCTTTAAGTCCCGGACTTTATCCTTAGCTAGCACTTTCTCATCGTGCTCGGCCTCCCAGAAGATCTCCATATTCTCTCTATCTTCTACCACATCATCCACCACTTTCTTGAGGTCACGGACCTCCTTACTTAGTTGGACATTTCTGTCCAGTATTGCTATGAATAGTAGTTTTATGGACTCTCCCGGTGTAGAATCTTCCTCATCTACCTCCGTAGGCAATACCGTATTAATTGGCATTGTCTCCTACTCCTCAGTAGGCAGTACCTTATTAATCGGCACCGACTCAACCTCCTCCTCTGACATACCCTCAAACAATGACGCGTATTCAAAGTTATCAGAGTACTCAGACGGGTCCTCTTCCTCTATATCAGTCCCCTCTAGAATCACTAATGGTACCTCCGCCACCGGCATTGGTACAACTTCTACCAAGTTGACTGAATCCTTGCTAACCTCATGTATTTCATTATACATGTTCATTATTCATGTTATCTACATAAAACATAAATAACTGGATTAGTATACAATCAAATATGAACAGTTTATATCAGTCCCCTCTAGAATCACTAATGGTACCTCCGCCACCGGCATTGGTACAACTTCTACCAAGTTGACTGAATCCTTGCTAACCTCATGTATTTCATTATACATGTTCATTATTCCTGTTATCTACATAAAACATAAATAACTGGATTAGTATACAATCAAATATGAACAGTTTATATCACATTTAATATGTTTAAGGTTACTTTCTTCTTTCAAAACTTTACCCGAGTTTGTTGACTTCTAACTTCTACTTCACTTCTCTAAGTTATAGCCTAAGGGTTTTTTTTACCCCTTAAGTTTTATAACCTACAGCTTTGATACCAACCTGTAACGCCCCCAAATCTGGGTACCTTTAAACCCAAGACATGGTGCTACACGGTGCTACAATCTACTCATATATTCAATTGAGGACATCAATATCAATGCATAAGTTTACTAATTATTACATTCTATTAAATTCCTTCCCAAGTATTCGTAACCAATACATTGTTCTGTGTCATAATATCAGTAAATACAATACCAAGACTATACTATTACAAAGGTCACTACTTGTCCATCTTGGACTTGCCTTTATCTTTACCAGATCCTTCAGTCCGTTCGTTCTTAGCTGAAATCTTTTAGTTTTAAGCAAGAATGAGCATAAACAGCTCAGCAAGTTAAACAGTGTATCTTGAAACCACAAAATCAAGAATCATATTCCTTGGTCTTTAATAATTGTACAATAGTTATGAAGTACTTAAGAATAATCAAAATATCAGTTTTTATTCCTTTAAAACCATTCCCAAGTACTTTATAGCCTCTTCGGAATCCATCTTGGTCAACGACTATGAACCATATATTTTAGTTCTCATTCATGAAAGGAACAACCCGGCACGAAGGCCGTAAGTTCGATATAGCTTATGAGCACATCCAGGTGATCAGCCTGTAGTACTCTATGTTGATCAACACTCATACATTAAACGTGTTTACGTTTAATTGGTGGCAACCTCACGTGCCTGTCGAATTAACGACGTTTAAAACCTTTGTTTTATTCATACTCAGGTTTTCCTGAGAATCCGTACCAAGAAATTGGCATAGGATCACAATATTATATATATTTTGGAAAGATTTGTGGAAAACCCACCAAAATATGCTAAATCTCACTCTAGCCAAATAAAATGGCATCGACTATTCAATAACAGTTCATGCATAAGCAATTATGCACAATGACCTCTTGTCCAACCATAATGTATAGACAAGAGTTTAGAAAACTTGCATTCATAGTAAAGTATGAACGAAGTTAGAAAACTTGTCTTTGCGTCTTCTAAACCTTTACACGTAGTCTATTCAGTCTTTACAACGTATACAAAGCATAACACAAAGCATACATATGAGAATTCATCATCGATATACCAAGTATAGCCTAACTTCTCCTTCTTGTATAACTTAATCAAAATGTTAAATTAATAACATTCATTTAAGTTATTTAATGTCCATTACGGTTTATTAACATCCTATGTTATAAACCAACTCTTCTTAATCATCAGTAGGCATGATGATTAAATGAGTATTTAACTTGTTCCTTAACTTAGTTTTGGTTAACGTCCAAAACTTAAGTTTAATTACATTTATTTAACATTTAATTTTCATAAACTCTTACTTAAACATGTTGTTTAAGGTTTATATTACATCATTTACTAGCCCCTTAATGATATGCAAAAGGTTAAGTAATTATTTAACAATGCCAATTTTCTTTCCCATGCTGGCGCTACGGCGCCAGATATTGCCCTTGGAGTGGCGCTACAGCGCTACTCTCCAGAGCTTTCTTCCGGGTGTGGCGTTGCGGCGCCGGCTTAAGCCTATTGGCTGGCGCTGCGGCGCTAGCTCTGCAACTTAGAAAAATTTTCTAAGTCTTTGAAAATTCTGAAATTCCGAAGTTAGTAACTTGATCGTTATAACTCAGAATTAGTTTGTTCCAAAGTCAAAAGTTTATAAGCGACATGCTCTACCATCATATCAAGTCGAAATTCATTTTCGAATTCGCCGACGACAAATTCGCCGATTAGTCTATTTTTTTACATTTTCGTTAAACGTTCGTGAACGTTCGACGCTCAAATCTTTGTTTTAAGTAGGAATCAATCTGTTCTTTCCCTCGCAAGTTTTGTTTACCTAAATTCACGTGTTAAAATCAAAAACTATCATTTCTGATACTCACGGTGACTTTTGACTTCTAATCCGAGAAATTTACATTTTCGACGATTATCGTCTAATTGCGTAACTTTCGCCGAATCTTCATTCTTTATTATTATTACTCCAAACCACTTGGAATAAATCCCATGGTTGATTATTACTAATTCTAATCATTCAAAATATTTAAGTTTTTTATGGTTTCACATGTTCATTAGTCCATTTCCTATGAATTCATTAAGTCCATTATTAGTACCTAATCAATTCTTAGTCGTCCATCATGCATGGCTTGTTAAGGTTCTTAGTTCACTATTAGGCCATCCTTATAACTTCTTAGGGTTCAAGCTTTCTTTAACACTTCTCTATCAACACTAATATTGAAAGAAAAGAAAGTTTTACATATTGTTCCTTATGGGAATACCTTTAAGGTTCTTGGTGGAGTGAGTAGGAATACTCAAAGCTTTCTTAATCCCCTTAGTTGATGAAATGTCTTCACAAACACAAGCTAGCTTCTCTTCTTATCTCTCTCTCTAGATGTTAAGATTTCTCAAATAACCAAAATATGAATACAAGGCTCTCTATTTATAGAGTTGGCAAGGCGTAGGGTAGAAGAGTCATTTAGGCCCAACCTCCTCTACTATTCCCACCTCCTCTCTTTTCTTTCCCACCAAGTTAAGGCCCATGTGCTAGCACATGGCCAACCATGTCTCCCCCTTATGCTCCCACATGCTCCCATGTGGCCTTGTTCCCCCATGTCCAACATGGGTTGTGGGTTGAACCATGGGTTAAAACCACCCGTTTATCCAATGGTTCGACCCACGGGTCAAACTTATCAACTTTTAATTCCAATTAATTCTAATTCACTTTATTTTAACTTATTTACTCCGTATAAAATTCATATTATACGTTGTATTAATTCTCGTATTCTCTCCGTATTATTTTTGTATAATACCTCGTATTATACACGTATTCTTTCCGTACAATAATAATTTATTATTATACGTAAACAATTATTTCATTAGATCACTTTTCCTAACCGTTAGGATTTTAAGTCCCTACGCGAAAACTTCGTGAGTCATAAATGAAATATTATTACATATTCCATCTCGTATCGAAATCTTATCATTACACGTTTCTCGGAATTTCAAAATAAATTCCCGAGCAGAAACGGATGAATAGTGATTCTCGTACTTTTCCTCCCAAGAAAACTTTTCTCGGCTAACTTAACTTTTCACGGTATATTACCATTAAATCTTCCGACAGAATGTCATGCCGACATCCCAAACTCTCAAAATGGCCTAGGGTCTCCAACCCTAACCCTTAGGGTTAAATAGTGTCTATTTCGTCTTTTTCCAAAATATTTTTATTCTCGAAAACCTTTTATTTTTGTCTTATAAATTAATATCATTTATTCCAAGCACGTAGCCAGAATCCTACTCATTTCTGCATTCTCTAGGTCTTAAAATGACCTACAATTAGCTTACTCAGTTTAATAAACAAATAATCCAAATTTTATTCAATAACTCAAATAAAAATTCATTTACATAAACGCTCTATTTTCTCGGGCGTTACAATATCAGTTACAAGTTATTTGAAAATCAAAAGCCTGAAGGCTTGTTTGGCAAAACCTCTTTAAGTTAAAAATAGATTTTTAGGACTTAAGGCCTTGTTTGGTAAAATTAGAATTAAAACAGATTTAAGGGCCTTGTTTGGTAAAACTGAATTAAAACTCTTTTTGTTTTATTTTAATAACTCATTTAACATATAGTTTCCAATGTCACACTTTATCTAATTAAATCTTACTATCCCAATTTAATTAAATTAAAGCTAACATCAATTAACTAAATAAAATTACCACATAACAATTATAATTACTCTGTAATCATAATCTCATGTAACAAATACTACATAATATTCATCTAATTTAATTATCTCAATTAAATTAGAACTACACCACAAAATTATTAAACATTAACTTAATTAACATATTGCACTTAATTAAATTACTCCATACACAATCACATCAATTACTTATTTAACTCAATAAATAAATCAATTAAAATATTTATTTAATTCAATAAATATTTAAAATTAATATACAAAATTCTCGTTTGTTACAACTATCACTGCGAAGCATACTTGATGCAAACAAATTAACCGGACCAAATTACTCAGATTGGTTAAGGAACTTGAGAATTGTTCTCACAGCTGAAAAGCTAGCTTATGTCCTAAACTCGCCTATACTTGCAGCTATTGCAGAAGAAGCCTCCGAGAAAAAGCTATCTACTTTTATAAAGTGGCAGGATGATGCACAGGTGGCTCAGTGCATCACGCTAGCATCCATGAGTAACGAGTTACAGCGTCAACATGAGAAAATGGATGCACCGACTATGCTTTTGCACCTTAAGGATTTATATGGTGAGCAAAATAGATCGGCTAGATATGAGATATCTAAATAGCTCTTCTGATCAATGATGACTGATGACACTACAGTGCAAGCTCATGTCCTAAAGATGATCAATTTGATTGAACAATTAGGACAGTTGGGTTTTATCATGGATGATGAGTTGAGTCGAGATTTGATCTTGCAATCACTCCCTGACTCCTTTTCACAATTTGTTGTGAACTTTCACATGAACAAGCTACATATCAGTTTACCTGAATTGCTAAACATGTTGAAAACAGCTGAGAGTCACTTTCCATTTGAAGAAAGACCATGTTTTGCTTGTAGATGACTCTTCTAAGAAGCGGAAGAGGGCCAAAGAACCTTCTGAAAAGAAGAAAAATTCCAATAAGGAAAAAGGAAAGGCGAAACAAAAAGGACATGAAAAAGACTGATGTCGATAGCAAAGGAGTTTACTTTCACTGCAACAAGTTGGAACATTGGAAGAGAAACTGTAAGGAGTATCTTGCCGATCAGAAGCAAAAGAAGCTTGGAGAAGCTTTAGCTTCAGCTACAGATACAGGTTTATTCATGATTGAAATAAATCTTTTTGTAAGTTAAAATTCTACTTGGGTATTGAATACCGACTGTGGTTCTCACATATGTAATACTGTGCAGGGCCTAAGCAAAAGTAGAAAGCTAAACAAAGGAGAAGTCACCATATGCGTAGGGAATGGAGCAAAGGTTGCTGCATTAGCCGTAGGGATTTATTGTTTGACACTAGCATCGGGAAAATCAATTAATTTAATAAATTGTTATTATGTTCCAGTTCTTGTGAGAAACATTATTTATATTCCATTATTGGACAAGGAAGGTTTTAATATTATAATAAAGAATAATAGTTATTCGATTTATAATGAGAATGTTTTGTATGGAACTGGTAGATTAATTGATGGATTGTATATACTTGACTTACATGAAAATATTTAGTAAATTGAACAAACTAAGAAAAGGAAAAGGGATGATGTAAATCATACTTTCATATGACCTTGCAAACTAGGTCATATCAATGAAACAAGACTAAACAAGTTACATAAAGATGGGCTTTTAGAGCCATTTGATTTTGAATCATGTACAACTTGTGAATCTTGTCTCATGGGAAAGATGTTTAAATCTCTATTTAGTGGGCATGGAGAGAGAGTTGCAGGATTGTTAGAGTTGGTACACACAGATGTATGTGGACCAATGACAATAAATTCACGAGGAGGGTATTCGTATTTCATTACTTTTACTGATGATCATTCGAGATTTGGATGTGTATTTGATGAAATACAAATCCGAATCATTTGAAAAGTTCAAAGAATTCAAAAATGAAGTTGAGAAACAAACTGGCAAAAGTATTAAGATTCTTCGATCGGATCGGGGAGGTGAATACTTAGGTAATGAGTTTCTTAATCATCTCAAGGATAATGGTATCCTCTCACAATGGACACCTCTTGGTACACCACAGTTGAATGAAGTATCTGAAAGGAGAAATTGTACCTTGTTGAACATGGTACGGTCCATGATGAGTTTCACCGATCTTCAAATATCATTCTGGGGCTATGCCCTAGAGACGAATGCGTATCTACTAAATAAGGTCCCATCGAAATACGTCCCGAAAACTTCATATGAGATGTGGACAGGGAGAAAACATAGTCTTAAGCATGTTAAGATTTGGGGATATGACGCCCCTAAATCTAGGTTCTATAACCTCGGGTTTGGTGTTCACGATCCATCATACATATCACATCTAACTATCCATTCATTATGAATTATATCATTCATTACATACCTTAATACATAAATATAACATTATCCCAGGTTAACTAACCTTAACATTACATGCCTATAATACAAAAGACTTAAACCAAAATATAATCTAATAATAATTACACAAATTGATACTACTCGGTCGCCTTCACTTTGCCTTTATCCTTCTTAGAACCTTCGGCTATTTCTGCATTAGCTGAAATATTTTATTTAAGCAAGGGTGAGCAACTATTTTGCTCAGCAAGTTAAAGCGTACAATAAAAGATATATAAGAATCTAACTTTCTAGAACTTCAACAATATTCAAAAGATTGTGAAAGTAGCTAAACAATAAATTATTTTCAATAACAAGAATTTTCTTGAATTCTAGGCTGAATAACATATCAAGAATGAAAGAGTAAAATTCTTTCAAAGGTTCAATAGTATTCAATTGATTAAGAAGAATCAACAATACTGCAACAATATTCAATAAAGTGGAATATTCCCATATTTCATGCTGAGTGATTATAAATGGATCAAGAACTACTAGAGGAATCATCAGTTAATAAAACTAAATTACCTCAAGAATATAAGTTAGTTATAAAAACTAATTATACTCTTCTGCGATTACGTGAGGTGATCAGCCCCATTATACCCTATAATATGCATAATACTCAAACATAGCGCGCAGGTGGGATGTCCGACAATAAAGTTTCCTTATTTTAATAAGGGTTGCTTATATCAGTCTTACATCATGAGTTCATACCATAAAAATATGATTTGGATTGCTTTCAAGAAATGCTATGATTTCACCATATAATAACAATATTAATCTAGCCGAAATCAATGGCATAAATCTTCCAATAACAAATTAATTCATAATTATTAGAACGTTTCATGAATAAAAGAACTTTCAATTATTTCACAGTTCAAGTAATAGAACAGGAAATCAAATGCACTATGTGCGAATAATAATAATCATTATGGATATGAATAACCAACAATAATTATATATCCACTAGTCATGCTTTGAAATTAATAACTCAAGTTGAGTTAGGAAACTTGTCTCGATTGTCGATTACTGCTATGCAATTTAATTTAACTTTTTTTGAAAGACATATCATTAATAATATTGATCTCTCAATTAACATAACATATTATAACTCATAACACCACTATTCTTATAATAAATTATCTAACATGTAATCAAACATTTAATAATATCTTACTCAGTAGGAATATTATCATTCTTAAATAATATTTCTATCACTTAATCATTATCTTAAACTTTTGTCTAAGATTATTAATCCTTTAATAATATTCTTTCTAATATTATTAACCATTTAATAATATTTTAATCTCTTATTAATATTATTAATCACTTAATAATATTTTAGTCACTTAATAATATTATTAATCACTTAATAATATTCCTTACATTTAATCACATCCTAACCAATTACTAATATTATTAATCACTTAATAATATTTTAATCAATCTGTAATAATAGATTAACCATTCACAAATATTACTAACCATTTAATAATATTTTGATCAATTAATAATATTATTAATAATTTAATAATACTTTAATTCAACTTTAATATAATATTATTAATTATTTAATAATATTTTAAATTATTATCTAATACTATTAATTATTTAATAATATTTTAATTTAAATTTTATCTAATATTATTAATTATTTAATAATATTTTAATTTAACTTTAATCTAATATTATTAATCATATAATAATATCTTAATCTAACATTTATTAATTATTTAATAACATGTTAATCTAATATTATTAATTATTTAATAATATTTTAATTATTTATTAAACTTATAAATAATTTATTTTAATTGTTTACCCTTTACTAATTACTTTATTTAACAATCCTAAAATGCCATAAATATAAAATATTATTAAAAATGACCAAAATACACTCCAAAATTTGGACACATTATAAAATTATATTTTTACCCTTTATAACATCACTTAACTTATTTTATCCATTTATTCATAACTCAATTATTTACATAAAAAATACCAAAACAACTCCAAAAAATTTCTTTTCTGAGATATATCAGTATATCATATCCTCATGAACATATATATTTTTCTGGAATTTTTGAATTCCATTTGCTATTTTTAAAATGACCAAAACAACCAAATATTGCAATATTTTTCATATATTGACCTTTGGTCCAAAGATTATGAAAATTGTACACCTGTTATAAACATCTACTTCCATTAAAAAGTTTACAATTTTTGGAGTTACACACAAAAAATTATTTTGGTTCACTTTTAAAATAGTCATTTCTTGTAAAATTCATAACTTTCATTCTACACATCCAAAAATCATCATCTTTGGACTGAACCTTTTTCACTCATCATACTAATATACCAAATATTTCCAGAATTTTTAGAGCACATAAAACTAATGAAAATACCCTTAGCACAAACTGACCCAAAACAGTTTTCTTTCTCTTTTTCTTTAAACTGGACTATTCTGACTAAAATAGTCCGCATGGCTTGAAAAATTAACATTTTTTAGTGTTATCACTTGGGTTTGAAATTAGCTAACTTACATATCTAGCACCCCTCTTTGACGGATCGTAAAAAGGATGTGTAGATTTCAAGTTATAACCTTTCAAAGTATGAGAAAATTAGGGTTTTCTCAACTCTAGAAAACTAGTTTTTATTTTTTTCTTTTGTTCAAACTTTTGATACCCAAAATGGTTATATCAATACATAAAACACTCTTTAGCATTTATATCTAAGGTTTTAAGGGTTGGAATCATAAACTTAAGATTTGATTTAAAATAACCAACATAAATTACATAAACTAGTTATTAAGGTTTATACCTTTGATCTTTGGGTTATCCTTCTCCTTTTTCCTTCCAAGTGAGCTATGAAGATTTACAAAATTCTCTCTCTTCCTCTTCTCAACCCCAAGGATCTCTCTCTCTTTCTCCGCTTTCTATTTTGTTTTGTGTTTTCTATGTTTGGAAATGAGAAGAGATGAAAGAGAAAAAAATAGGTTTTATTTGTTGGGTAAAATATATATATATAACATAAGTGTATGTATCAATTTGCCTAACTCATCTAGCGTTCTCTCTCTTAATCATCTTAAGGTTAGTTTCTTACATCACATGTTCCTTATCCTCCTCCCCTCCTTGGTCCAACTTTGATTTATTTTATTCGCTATATTTTGGTTATTTTGTTATTTAGGAAACACATTTTAATTAGGCTCAATTTTGGGCCAATCTAATAATTTTTTGGACTCTTTAATTTAATTATTTGGGCCATATAAATTACCATGGGTCCAACACATAAATTTTATTTTTCACTAATTATTTAATTAGAGTTTTTTATTTCACTCATTTTGGAATTTAAATCATTGTTCATGTAGGTTTAATTATATAACCTAATTAAGCTTACTTTAATTAGGTTTAAAAATAATAATTAGATGAGATATATAAAATAAATCTCTTAGTGTTAATTACTAGTATGTAATTTAATTACTAGTAAACTTCAATAACTATAACCCTACGTTACTTAATTCTCATTCATAATAAATAATATTAGGTTATAAAGCTTTCTTTTTAATTTACTATATATAATAAATAAATATATACACATATTTATAATATATATTTATTTATTTAGCCACATACATATTTCACATAAGTCATAACATATTTATCATCATTGATAAATATTTATTATATTCTTATATACACATATTTATTTAATATACGTCTCAAAGTGTTCAATATCTTGATAAATAATCTAATATTCTTATTTCTTGGCTTTTCTTTTTGTTTCATTAATTCATTAACTTATTTAGCCCTAATTGGGATAAGTTATTACACATTCATATAAGTCATATCAATTAATCACTTACAGATTATAAATGTTTTTAATTTACAATTCAAGGTTAACATTCAAGCTATGTTAATTTTCAACATAAGCTTGTCTTACTTTTTCTTCAACCAATTTGATTATTCCTCATGGCTTCCTTTTCATTTCTTAGTTAACTTAAATTAATAAATTAACTAACTTACTTAATTCACATCACATATTCACTCATATTCTTAAAGTAAATAAACAAAATATTCATAAAAATATACATATCTAATTATATAAAAATCTCGGTCCTTACAAGGGATGTCCAACTTATGTGAAAAAGTTTCAGAATGATAAGTTTGGGACAAGATCTGATAAGTGCAGATTTGTGGGTTATCCTAAAGAAAATTTAGGATACTATTTTTATAATCCTACTGAGCAAAAGGTGTTTGTTGCCAAACACACTACCTTCTTGGAAAAGGAGTTTATCCTCGAATGGGCTAGTGGGAGGAAAATAGATCTTGAAGAAATTCAAGAACCACAAACCACTACAGATCAATTGGATGAACCTGTCCAAGTAGAAATACCTTCTGTACCACAGCCAACTCGTAAATCTGGAAGAGTACCGAAGATACCTGATAAGTATGGATTCATCATTGAAGATGATGAAGAAGTACGCTTCATAGATGATGATGATCCAGTTACATACGATGAGGCAATGACTAGTAAAAACTCAGAGAAATGGCAAATCGCCATGAAATCCGAAATGGACTCCATTATTGAGAACTAAGTGTGGACTTTGGTTGCTCCACCGGAAGGCATAGTGCCTATAGGGTGCAAATGAGTCTTTAAAAGAAAGATTGGAGCAGATGGCAAGGTGGAGACCTATAAGGCCAAACTGGTGGCAAAAGGTTTCAAACAAATATAAGGAGTTGACTATGATGAAACCTTCTCAGCAGTTGCTATGCTCAAGTCCATTCAGATTTTGCTTGCGATTGCGACTTACTACGACTACGAGATCTGACAAATGGACGTGAAAACGGCCTTCCTTAATGGAAAACTAGAAGATGATGTATACATGATACAACCAGAGGGTTTTGTTTCAAAAGTTGGAACAAACCAAGTCTGTAAGCTACAACGATCCATTTATGGATTGAAACAAGCTTCTCGCAGATGGAACATCTGTTTTGATGAGACAATCAAAGAGTTTGAATTTATCTAAAATGGGGATGAACCTTGTGTGTACAAGAAGGTTAGTGGGAGCTATGTGGCATTTCTTATATTATATGTTGATGATATACTACTGATAGGGATGATATACATATGCTATAATTAGTAAAGATATAGTTGTCTAAACACTTCTCCATGAAGGACTTGGGAGAAGCATCCTACACATTAAGGTTAAGGATCTATAGAGATAGATCTAAAAGGATGCTCGGCTTGACCTAAGGAATGTACATTGAAACGATGCTAAAGAGGTTTGGCATGTCAGACTCCAAAAAAGGACTAATAACGATGAGTTTTGGAGTGAATCTCTCCAAGAAAATGTCCCCAAAGACACCTGAAGAGAGACATCGCATGAGTAAGATACTTAATGCTTCGGCGATAGGGTCTATCATGTATGGAATGATATGTATGAGACCTGATATTGCTTATGCATTTAGAGTGACAAGCAGATATTAGTCGAATCCTGGAAAAGAACACTAGAAAGTCGTAAAGAACATTCTAAAGTACTTAAGAACTAAGGATGTGTTTATAGTGTATGGTGGGTCTGATTTAAAACTAGAGGGCTATACAGACTCAAGTTTTTAGACTGACCAAGACGACAGCAAATCCACATCAGGTTATGTCTTTATCCTAAATGGTGGTTGTGACACCCCCGAATCCGGGTCCTCTAACCCCGGTCCGGTCATCACGAAACAATACTAAACATCCACCTCTAAACAACATACAATAACTAAAGTGCAGAATATAATAAACGTACGTCGTTCATTCAAAAGGTGTTACTAGTCCCAAGATTCGATAACCTTAAATGCAAACATACCCTTAGAATAGTCATTAGGGTTCATATTACATAACAATAATTAATTAAACATAAAGATAAAGTATGCTCCTTGCAAACTAATCCTACATCTTCCCTTTACCCTTGTCCTTCCCTGAAGTCTCGAGCTTAACTGCAATATAAGTCATGATATAGCAAAAATGAGCAACAAGTTTGCTCAGCAAGTTTAAATACAACAATAAAGGATATATCATGATGAAAAGAATATATCTGACAATGAATTCAACAATATGAATATCGGAAGCAGAATAATAATTGCTTTTAGAATAACTGATAGTCAAGTAGACTTTTGAACTATAAAACTCCAACGAAAATCAATAGCTGATTGACCCTTTGGTTACTGGCTATAGAATAGTACTTGAGGGGATCGGCCTCGCGTACGCTATGTATATGCATAACATTCAACTCTGTTGTTTGTATCTTATAATAGATACCTGGGGTACTCCCCTATATATAAGGGGTGTTCTTTTCAGTCTAAGAATCCATACCATCAATTGGTCTGGATAGCTTTTATAAAACTTCATACAATTGTCTGACCGAACAAGGGTTCAGACTCTATCTGACGCAGTTCAAGAATTATAGAACTTTTAAATAAGGTACAAGTCCAAGACTGTACGAACTCAAGTGCACCAAGTGCGAATATCAATAAAATCGATATGGAATAATTGTAAAGTAATAAAACCACCTAATAGCATGCTTGAAAATAAAGTTCAAGCTTTAAATAATTAACTGTCAATACGATAATAACCTGCTCAATATAATATGAGAAAGATAGGAACTTGCATAATAAAGAGTGTAAGGGAACTTGCATTCAAATCAAGTGAATTTAAGAAACTCGCTTACACGATTCATTGAATAAGGTAGTGCAAGAATTTAGAATACTTGCATTCAATATAACAATTAAATGAAGTTAGGAAACTTGCACAACCAAAGAGTGAAGTTCAGAGACTTGCATGATTGCTCAGCTACAATTAAGTTCTAGCTTTAATTAACTTGCGTTGAAACGACCTAACATTAATAAGTCGGCCTATAAATTAGCATGTGTATACCAATATAAGTCTATACTTACAAGCATCTACTTATCATATAAGTTTATCACGTAATTTATGTAAGTCAATCACTATGACTGAGTCTATAAACAATTAACTCTCTCCTTGATTTAATAGTTTTAGAACACCTGGTTTCTATACATCAACATAGGTTTGAATATTAAGGATTTCAAATTAATCATGCTTCAAGAATATACTTTCAAATTTGAATCCTAGCATGCTCACCCTATTCAATTCAAAATCATATGTCTTTATGCCGACCATTCACATACTTTAAGCAATACACGTTCATGCTTCAAAATCGGTTACTAGAGTCATGTCATCACATAACAAGGCTAAACAATATTTAATATGCATGCTTGAGTATACTACACACATATACTTTAATCACGTAGTTCATGCTTCAGAAATTTATTTCTTATGAATACGTGCATATGCGAAATTCACGTTTTGACCAAACGAGGTCTATGTTAATATGCTTATAGGTATAATGAACGTTAATACACATGCTCGCATGATCATAATATCATTTTCATGGTAATTGACGCTATTTAGTTTTCTCATTCTAAGTTTTCACATCGAAAATCACATTAAGTCAACAAGATATCATAACACATGTTAAGTGCATTGCAGTCATGACTCACATGCCTTAGAGCCCATTTATATGCCACATATATGTTCTCAAATAGTCAGAATCTAAAAGACATTAAGTCTTGGTCAAGTTTATTTTCAAAAGTCTTAAGTTTCTCATTTCGAAATCGTCCGAATCTTGCAATCACGTATGCTAGTGTGTGAACACACTTTAGACTCGCATTTCATGACAATATAAACCACACTATTGTGTTTACAAAATCAGAATGTTCACGTGATATGTCCATGACCAGGTTTACTTTTGAAATTACAAGTTTCCCTTTTTAAAACATATGTTTTTCTTTCGTAAAACATGGCCATGTCATATATGTGTAGCATCAAGGAATACCTACTTATACCATGTCATTGTACTAATATTTATAGTTTAATCATGTTCACATACTTGTTTCAATGGTATATCACATGTTAGTATATCACAGCAGCTTAACAAAGCAGAAAACAAAACTGGCCACAGGAACCTGCGCAGCTGCGCAGGCACCAGGTGTAAACCTGGCGCAGCTGCGCCGGTGTCCGGCCAGTGCTTGAGCAAGCTGTTTTCGACAGTAACCAAAAACCCAACACAAAAATTCATACGAATTCAGTTCCATTCCAGCCATATTATATAACTAACATGATTATAACCTTATAAGGAACTTAACAACATATTCCACAATTTAATTAACATCTAAATATCATAATCAAGAAATTGATATTGAGGAACAAGAATGGGAAACTATAGGAATTATACCTCTGTTATATGGACTAGCTGCTATCTCTCACCCTTACTGATTTTTCACAGCAATTTACTCAATATGATGCTATACTTAGGAAAATCTCAGCAACTCAAAAGATGAAGGAGAGAACTCTATATATAGCCAAATAAATAACCAGACAATACTATCATCCTCCAAATCAATTCAAAGGATTGCAAGAATGTATAATGGATAAGAAGAAGTTGGTGAGAGTTGGTAGATTCAATCATGAATCCCACATCTCTTACAATCATGAGCTAGAATTTGTGAATTTGAAGAAGCTATAGAATAGGCTAGCTTCTCACGTGAAGAGGAATTTGAGGGGGGTGACTCCAATATATAACTCAGCAACTAGCATATATGTAACATATACAAATACTTAAGTTATAACATATATGTACACATTATGTATACATATAAGTCCCAATGTCATTTTAATTAGTTAACCAACAATACAATGTATCAATTTGGGTTACACATATGATAACATATAATCCATGTACATTTTCTATTTTTCCATTACCATAATTGTTATAATTATAATAACTTATTAAAAATCATTATCAAATAACAATAGTTTATTGATATTAATATAAAGTGATAGGGTATCATATTAATGTCTATTCATATATAACATGTAACTCACATAATGTCATTAATCATACTATATAGTCTACATATATAATATGTAGACGTATTAATGTGTCACCTTGTACTATATATAATACATAGTTAACTACCATATATTACAAGGTTTACTTATCACATGCTTGTATAAAAATAATAAATTAATTAAATATAATAATATTATATTATCAGTTCTCTTACTCATTAATTATTATTTATTCATAATAATAATTAAACAACACATTATCGATTAATTAATCATAATTGAAATTAATCAATAGGTTCAAATCTTGCCACTATATTCAAATAAATTGAATATTTAATTATTAATAATCTCATAAATTCTCTGATATTAAATCCTTAAGCTTAGTCCACTAATTTAAATAACTCATTAGTGACTTCCTTTAATCATTTCACAATTCTCACCCCACATAAGGTTTAAATAAACTCACAAAATTAACTCGTTAAAATTAAATCACATATTTAACAAATAAGGAGTTTAAAATTCATGGTCGTTACAGTGGTGTAGTGAGTTGGAAGAGTTCCAAGCAGCAAACAGTTGCTGATTCAGTGAAAGAAGTGTAGTACATAGCTGCGAGTAAAGCTGCAAAGGAAGCTATTTGGATGAAGAAGTTCATTGCTAAACTTGGTGTGATTTCTAGCATACAAGGACCAGTGCCTGTATATTGTGACAACAACGGGGCTGTTGCACAAGCCAAGGAACCCAAGTCTCATCAGAAATCCAAGCATGTATTGCAGCGCTTTCATCTGATTAGGGAAATCGTTGAAAGGGGAGATGTCAACTTGGCGAGAGTCAACTTTTAGAACAACATTGCAGGTCCATTTATTTAAGCGTTAACTTAGCAGTAGTTTGATCGCCACTTAAAGAATATGAGTATTAGATACCAAGGCGATTGGCTTTATTGCAAGTGGGAGATTGAAAGTAATATGCCCTCAAGCCAATTATATAGGATGTAATAAGCATTTACTTTGTAGTCTTATTCATTTATTAATAAGAAAGTTTATATAATAAAAGGCATTCTTTATCCACGTTAATTAGTTAAATTAATAAATGTGATAAACTCATAATTATTGAGCAAATGCTTTTAGAATCATGATGTTGATCATGCTAATGAGATCTAGATTCTATGATAGCTCAAAACATAAATGTTCCTAATCTTTGGATCACTAATGTGGGATTACTGATTTCGGATAGATTAGTAAATACTATGCTTGCTCTATTGAAGATTATAATTGATCGCATGATCATTTATGTGGAGACACTAAAGCAAGCATGTAGGTGCTTATTGGAGAATAAGTTCACTGAACGTGACTAATAAAGGAACCATAATGGAGTTTTACTTTCCTGACAATAGGAGCTCCTATAGTGATAGTAGTACAAGTGATCCTTATGATAAGTGATTTTATAACCACTTATTTAGATATAAACTCACTTCTTTTGTTGCTTAAACTCATGTGTTATATTAGCTTTTCATGCATTTTTGCTTTCTTTGGTAGTTTTCATATTAGGAACTCTCTTGGTGGCATTTGAAGCAAAAAAGGGAAGGAAATGCACTTCGGATGTCATTTGGGCTTTCATATTCATTTCATGTTCTTGAATTGGAACTTGGGCCATATTGTAGAACATCTTCTAAGCTTTCCGGAACATCTTGAATCATCTCAATCAGAGTTCGGAGGCGAGAGTTATGACCTTTTTACCAACCAACGGACGTTGAACTTCACGGTTTTGGATTGTCATTGCACAGCTGTCACTTCAAGCCCAATTTAGAAATTCATCTGTCCATTATTTCTCAATACTCAAAGAATGAAAGTTCTAGATCTCTTCGATAGCTTCGATTTGATAGGTAGCAGGCCCCGTAACTCCTTCCGGATCAAAAGTTATGGCTATTCTACCAGAGTGCACTGTAGCAAAATTTCTGCCGCGCGGCCACGCCAGTTTGCAGTGTATTTTGGGCGCAGCCACGCCCTTCCCCAGCCCAAAAATCTGATATTTTCTTCCAGCGCTCCCGCGCCCAATTCTAGGCCATTTCCAGCGTGGTCGCGCCACTCCTGAATGCCGCCAGACTCGATTTTTTTCATTAAAGAGTGCGATTGAAGCGCAAATTGAAGGGGGATTCATATTAGGTCTTATATGTAGAGACATAGGAGTAGGAAAGAAGGAGATTCCACCCTTAGGTTAGATTAGATTACATATTCTCTTCTTCTCTTTTCTTTAGATTAAATTAGATTACATTAGATTATTAGAAACCTAGATTAGTTTGGATTTGGGGCTTGAAGCTATTGAAGATCCTTGGGATTTCAGATTTGAAGCAATAGAAGAAATCAGATTTGCTATTCTTACTTATAATTTGTCTTTCACTTGTATTTGTAATCTTTCAATGTTTATTCAAATTGTGGATTGTGGAGTTGATTCATTCATGAGTTAAACTCTATTTTGAGATTTCAATGGAACCCAACATATAGTTTGTATTGATTTCTCTCTCTTTGCTATTAATTGATTACTTATGAATTGGTTTTCATAACCTATGCTTATAGATTAATTGCTTGGCTCATAATTACCTTAGGAACCTATATGAACTTGACAAACGGATTATAGGTTGAGACCTAGTTATGATATCATGCGAAAATTAGAGATTCTTGTGGGTAGTCTATAAGATTATGTGACGTGTGTCTTATTCATTATCCTCAAGAATAGATAATTTGATAGTATTTAGGAAAAAGATATACCTAAATACCATATGCATCTAATTGAGAATCTATCCTTAATGACTTCCTATGTGAAAGTTGGTAATTGAAGGAGTAGTTAACGAGATTTTCCCGTGACATGTGTCTTGTGAATTATTCTTGATATTGGTCTCTTGATAGTGTGTAGGATAGACATATACCTACATGCCGCATTAGGAAGATTCATAATTGACCATCGAGAGAGGCTCTTATGTAATTGTGATTTCTCGGATGACAATTCTTGTGATTTAACTAGTTGAAAAGAGAGAGTTATGATATTTAAATGAAGTGTTGGGGAAAATTGTAATCTCAAGTCTTCATTATCTAGTTTTATACTAGGGTTATTTAATATTAGTTTAATTACATAATTTTAATCAATATACTTGATCATTCGTTTAGATAAGACTGAAATGGTTATGGGCTAGTGGTTTGGTGGCTTTAATTAGTTAATTCTCCGTGGGAACGATACTCTACTTACTCTTTATTATTTGTTGACCGTGCATACTTGCACGCTTATATTGATCGGTAAAACGACCAAACTTTAGACTTGAGATCATCATAGTATCTTGTATATACTGATTTATGTTTTGACATATTCCTTAATACTCTTGAGTATGTCGTAGGGTATGCTCGAATATAATAAAGTATATATGGAGATAGGTGAATGATCAAAAAAGGATCTACTGCTTCCAGTAAAGTGAGAGAATGTCCAATGTGATTCGATAAAGTGACAACAGGAAAATCGCTGGCCAGGGTTGAATGAAAATTAGAGAGGGGTTTCTAATTTACATTAACTATTGTTGTGCATTTTAGAATCGAAATACATATAATCAAATAAATAAAACTTGACAGTAATTCCATGTTTTATATTTGATTGGGACATTGTACGGTAGAATGATTGAATTGTACGATAACTATTTACGGAATATGTTCTTTGTATTCTTTGTGATAATCTTTGTGATTTACGTTGAATTCATATTATCCGGATAGTTATGATACATTATTTATAAGGTGTCACTCATGATGTAGAATAAATATTATTTATTTATGTTTAAATTAAAGGAGTTTAATTCATTATAAATAATATTAGAATTGTTCTAATTTATTTATTTTACTACTGGCTTGATATTGAACTTAGAGGGTCACACCACAAAAAGGAGAAATATAATTTTAGAATTGATTGGCTTAATAATAATAAATTAAGTATATTTAATTTATTAGTAGAATAAATTAAATAGCTTACGATTTATAATTAAGTATTTGGAGAAATACTAATATTATAAATTAATAAGATTCGTCATCTTATTATTATTATTATTATTATTATTATTATTATTATTAAATTGACTAAATAATAATAATATAGTATTTGGAGAAATACTAATATTTATAATTTAAGTATTTGGAGAAATACTAGATTATAAATTAATAAAAGGAGTCTTATTATTATTATTATTATTAGTATTTTATTTAGTTCCTAATTAGATCAAAAATAAATTAAAAGAAAATTCCTTAAGGGTTAATGATTAGGGTTAGTCTTTAAATAAGAGTAGTCTTATTGTGGGAAAGAATAATACAACTCTTGCAACTTGCATCTCTCTTGCAAGTATTCTCAAAACCCTAAGTTATTAGGAAAGTGAGAATTAGGATTAGTCATCCAAGACCTAGTAGAGTCTAAATTCTTTCTTCAATCAATTACTCTTGGTGGATACCTCTTGGGCGTTGCATACACTTTGTGACGAACGTTGATCCAAAGATTGGAGAGATCGTGAAGGATCAAAGGATTGAATTTGGAGTCTTCGTCGAAGATTACACGCTTCAAAGGTATATATTTATCCTTCCTCAATTAATGAGTTTACATAAGGCTACACAATGGATTGTTGAAAATTTTAATTTGCTACTTTGCATGCTTCCATTTTAATTTCAATTTGATTGTATGCTTTAATTCGTTTTTAGCAATCCTATAGTTAGAGATGTTGAATTGCAACTTGGTCGCCACAGAGTTCTGTTCCCCAATGATGGATGCAAGAACTGCCCTTGCCTCGGCCCCTTCCGCATTTGCGGCACCGTCAAAGTATAATTTTTAGAATTGACCCATATCTTCTTTATTAGCTTATTGAATCGTCATCACCTCATCGTCATAGAAGTATGATTTAAGAGGCTAATAACATCTCGTCGATGCTGTTGATAGATAGTCTGTGATCCCCTGTCCCTTAATGGACTTTTGGGTCACACAGACGATGTCGAACTGTTGAAGAATTAGCTGCCACTTGGATAATCGGCAGTTCAACATCAGTTTGCTGAAAATATACTTCAAATGATCCATACGGGAGATGAGATAAGTTGTATGGTTGTGCAAGTAATGTTGTAGCCTCATGGCGGCCCAAGCCAATGCACATCAGGTCCTCTCTATTAATGTGTACTTTTACTCTCCATTACTGAATCGCTTACTGAGGTAATACATGTCCCTTTCTTTGCCCATATTATCTTTCTACCCCAGCAGGCAGCCCATGGAGTTGGAGTTAACTGATATGTATATGAACAACGGGACTCCTTCCCTTGGGGGTACCAGTATAGGTGCTTCAATCAACCGCTTCTGGATAGTGTGAAAGGCCTTTTGACAGTCTTCACTCCATTTCCTGGTGGAGTTCTTTCACAACAAATTGAAAATGGGTTCCCATGTGGCTGTTAACGACGATATGAACCGGCAGATAAAGTTTATCCTCCCTAGGAAACCTCGGATTTCCTTCTTAGCTCTCGGCTCGAGCATCTCATTGATGGCTTTTATCTTGCCTGGGTCCAATTCAATGCCTCAATTTCTTACAAGGAAACCTAGCAGTTTACCGAATTTTATGCCAAATAGCACACTTCGCTGGGTTCAGCTTCAAGTTATACTTGCGGAGCCACTCAAACAACTTCCTTAGATGGGTACAGTGGTCATCTGCCTCTTTGGACTTTACAATGATATCATCCACATATACTTCAATTTCCCTATGCATCATATCGTGGAATAAGGTCATCACAAACCTTTGATATGTAGCACCGGTGTTGGTGAGGCTGAAAGCCAATCTTATATAGCTGAAAGTGCCCCAGGGGGAGATAAAGACGGTCTTTTCCCTGTCTTCTTCAGCAACCATATTATGGTGGCATCCGGCAAAGCAATTAGTAAAGGTGTACATCTCATATTGTTCCATATTGTCTATTAACATATGGATGAATGGCACTAAGAAGTCATCTTTAAGGTTGGCCTTGTTGAGATCTCGATAATCTACACAGACTCGCACCTTTCCCCCCAAGACTTCGACACTAGAACCACATTAGATAACCATTCCGGGTAACTTGACACCATAATGATACCCACTTTGAATTGTTTGATGATTTCTTCTTTGACCTTCAGTCTCCATTCTGGTTTCAACCGTCTTAGCTTCTGCTTCACTTGTTTGAACCCTTCTTTAATTGGCAACTGATGGACAACTATGTATGCAGAAAAGCCAATCGTGTCTTCATGAGACCAAGAAAAACCATCCTTTAACTAGGTCAGGAGGTTAGTTAGTTCTTTTTCTTGGCTAAAAGGGAAGTTGGTTCGATCTGTAGCTCTTTGTGATTATCAAAGGTTCTGATGTTTATGGTGGTGGTTTGCTTAAGGTTGGGTTTAGGTTTGTATTCGACCCATCCTTTAATTTCCTCAGGCACCTCGTCATCGTCCACCTTTTCTTGCTAAATTTCCATCAAGTCAAAATCCAATTCTATATCGTAGTCACTAATCAAATTCGACAAGTCAAGGACAGAGCTAGAAATACTCAAATTTGGGAATCTGAGAAGAAAACTTAATTGCTTAATATATATAAAACAGTTGTCAATTACTAAAGGGTTCAGCAAGTAATATGACAAAAGGCAATAACAAGTTGCAGATAAAAAAAATAGACTGAAATGAAAAAGCTAAGCTCCCTGTTAACAGATTATTTTCCTGTTTTTACCTTTTTCCAACGATCTGAGGGGTGATCGTCCAATTGCTTGTAGTCAGATCTTCAGGGATGGCTGAGATAGAAGTGTCGTCGAAGTCATTGTTGTCTCTAAGGATGACCATGACTGGCTCAGAACTGGACCCAGGATCTTCTTTTGGGATACTGACTTTTGCCCAGTTAATAAAAGGAAGGCCAGGCTGATCGTCTACTGGGCTCGCCCCCATTGAATCTTTAGCTGCACCTTCAACGAGGGAAAATCTGCTCATAAATCGGAACTGGACTTCCTTAAGGATTTTTTTTGCTCCGAGCTTTCCTTTCTCTATCTTCAACAGGCGCTTCCTCATGGGTTTCTCTGTCTCTGACGTGATTAACCTTGGGGATCAGGAGGCTTGACACATCGGCATGCACCTTCTTCCCTGGCTCCCTAAAACTTTCTTCGGTGAGATTCGGCATAAGAGTGGTTAGCAGGTGGGTCGGCACCCTCTTGTGGGGATTATGGTGTTTGGAACCACCAGAGTAACCCAATCCATCTTCATCTAACTATGTCGGTATATGGATAAGGGTTTTCATTCCCTGGCCATCCCTACCTAGCCCTTGGCCAATTCGATGTTCTCGGGTGAGCATCTCTTGACCAACCACCATCACTTCTGCAGATATTCGGGGTCTCAATGCCGGTGCACCCATAGAGTGGTACCGAGGGGTGCTTACCTCGAAGGCTTGAAAGCTTTCAGGCTCAATACCCTCATTCAAGCTGATCATATGCATATCTTCCTGAGTATGGACTGGATATTCAGGTTCAGCACTGACGATGACCAAGTGGTTTTTGATAATATACTTTAATTGCTGGTGAAGAGTGGACGAAATGGCTCCAGCCATATGAATCCATGGTCTCCCCAGCAATAAGTTATACCCGGTAGTGATGTTCAATACTTGGAAGGATATGTTAAAGGTGAATGGACCGATCTCCATATGAAGTTCAATTTCCCTCACCGTATCTCTTCGTGACCAGTCGAAAGCTCATACCACTACATGGCAATCTCGGATTCTGTTCGGGTTGATATTCATCATCCTTTCTAGAGTATCCTAATGGTAAATGTTCAAGGATGAACCCCCATCGATAAGTACGCCTCCTATCACGTGCCCTGATGATATAACCGCGATATGCAATGGTTTGCGATGCCTGGTTCCTTCAGTTAGTATATCGTCATCGATAAAGAATATCACGTTACTAAAAGTAGTATGCACACAAGCCAATCATATTTGATATGATGAAGCATTTACTTTGTAACAATCTTATTCATTTATTAATAAAAGAAATTTTTATTAAAGGCTTTTAATTTATCTACATAATGCTGTTATATATAAATGTGACAAACCCATAGTTTTAAGCAATGCTTTTAAAATCATGATGATGATAATGCTAATGAGATATAAATTCTTAAAAAGCTTAAAACTAAAATAGTTTCCAATCATTGGATTACTAAATAGGGGATTAGTGAATCCGAATAGATTGGCAGATATGTTGCTTGCTCATTCGATGAGGATGATTGATCTCATGATCATTTGTGTGGAGACACTAAAGCAAGTATGTAGGTGCTTATTAGAGAATAAGTACACTGAACGTGGATTGCTAAGGAATACCTAATGGAGTTTTACTCGCCTATCAATAGGAATTCCTTTAGTGATAGTAGTACAAGTAATCCTTAGACTTGAGATCATTATAGTATCTTATGTATGATGAGTTATACTTTGACATGTCCCTTAAGACCCTAAGGGTCTATCAAAGGGTATGATTGGGTATAATTAATTATACATGGAGATAATGAATGATCAATAATGAATCTATCACTTCTAATAAAAGAAGAGAATGTCCTATGTGATTCGATAAATGACAACTCAGTAGTCCTTGGCTAAAGCATAATGAAATTAGAAAGTAGTTTCTAATTTGCATTATTAGAGTTTGTGCATTTACGATTGAAATACATATAATTAAATAAAATAAGACTTGATAGTAATTCCATGTTTTATATTTAATTGAAACATTGTATGTTGGAAGGAATGAATTGTACGAGAACTATTTACTCAAAGGTTCTTTTATAATTAATGTTAAAATCTATATTATCTGAAAAGTCGTTGAGCGCTAAGGGAGCTTACTCTTATTGTAGAATAAATATTATTTATTTAAATGAATTAATAGTTAATTTATTTATTTAAATAAAATTAGAATTGGTCTAATTAATTTATTCACAACCAGTTTAATATGGAGAACCTAGGTCACACCATAAACGGATGAATACTTATTTAAGAAGCAAATGACATAATCGTAATAATAAGTTAAGTGTATTTAATTTAATTTATAGTGATATAATAAATTAAATAGCTTAATATTTATTATTTAATATTTTAGAAATATTAAATATAAATTAATAAGATGAGCCTTATTATTATTATTACTATTATTATTAGTTCAATTCCTAAAGGAGTTTGGAAATTAATTAATAAAAGTACTCTCACATATTCCTAATAAGATTAGGAGGTAAATTAATTAAAAGAGTTTAATTAATTAAAATATAACCATAATCCTAAAATATTTAGAAGGGTTGCCTGCATCTATAAATAAGAGGAGTCTTCTTTTGATTTAGGGTTAATGCAATTTCTAAGAGTTGGGAAAGCACACTTTTCCTAGAGAGTAGAAAACTAGGGTTTAGCCAAAAATACATATCTTCTTAATATTTGTTTATCCTTGGTGGATTACCTCTAGAGGCCAAACACTTAGGTGGCTAACGTTGATCAAAGGAAGGAATCACACCTGGTAGATTCAAGTTGAACAAGAAAAAGATTTGGAGTTGAACTCGTACCTAAGGAAGCTCGTATCTTCAAGGGTATGAATCTTATTCTTCATCTTTTCGTTTAATTAGTAATTGCACATAAAGGATGATCTAGGAATATGGTTTGTAAAAAAAATTAAAAATCTGATTTATGTTGTGACGCCCCCAAATCCGAGTCCGAAGAACCTCGGACTTGGTACGTTACGGTACTTCATTATCATACATATTCTATCATCTAATGCGGAATAATAAAGATATATTATTTATTTCATATAATTCTATAACATTTTCTCAGGTTTATTAATCTTAACTGAATACATACCTTCAAAATTACAAAAGGTTTACATAAGATAACTAAATAGTTATTCGCATAACAATCTATTATTGTACTTTGCACTTGTCTCTGATCTTCTTCAAACCTTCGTCTTAATCAAAAATTTAATATCATGATATAGCAAGAATGAGCAACGACTTTGCCCAGCAAGTTTAAATTCAATAAAGATATATCATGATTGAAAGAAGAATAAGCTTTCAAGTTTTCAACAATATAATAATTGCGAAAGAGCATGAATTAAAATATCAATAATTGAATGACTGAATCAATAATGTTTAATGTCATAAGGACCATGAACAATTTTATCTGAACCTTATGGTAATGAAGGTGATCAGCCTTTCATACCTAATAAACATATGCAACATGAACTAAATGCGAATCAATAATCAGTATAAATGTGAATAATCATCAATAATGATTCACTAACATGATTTGAAATATAACTCGAGTTTGAGTTAGGGAACTTGTCTGCACCGCTGATTACCACTAAGCAATCTAATTTAATCTCTCATGATAGACCTATCAATTATAAGATTGATCTTTCAATTAGCATAACATACCTTATTCCATAATATTATTACTTTAAAAGTAAACTATCTAACACTTAACCCCATAATCAAATATTAGATAACCTTAACACCATACTCATTTATGAGTCTAAACCTAGCATACATCGATTCTTTAATAGTATTCAATATAAGTATACTAAGTGGTTTCCCACAAACAACCAACAAATTAGTTTCCGTCTCGTTTACACTGTATTCACAGCGAGTTAGATCTGTTACTAATTCGTATATACCTCCGCTCAATGAAGGAATTGTTTAGCCAAGATACTATACATCAACTATTGTAGAATACGACTGTACTACTTTAGACTTATCATTTACTCACTTATAATCTCATCATCTTATATTAACTTGTCTAACATAGTTAAGTATTAGACATTACATTATAGTCTTAGTATTATCATTATACTTTGATAATCTTTTAATCATGTCATAACTTATACTTATAAGTTTTTCCTTTATATGTTATCTTAGTAAACTAGATAACATTTCAGTAAACTAAAAATACTATTTCAGTAAACCAGGTTGCATTTCAGCATCCTGAAATCATTATTTCAACAGCCCGAAATCAGTTTTAGTAAACCGAAATCATTTCAGCAATCCAAAATCCAATTCAGCACCCTGAATTCTCATTTTAGTCTATTACAAGCATAATATAGTTCCTTGAATATCAAATTCAACAACTATATTGAAAAATAACTTATATATCTTATTTTAATTTCCCGTCGAATATTATTAATTATGTAATGATATTTCCAAGATAATATTATTAACTTTTTAAAAACATTTAAGTCAAATACTACTAATAATATTTTAATCAAATATCATTAGTCATGTAAAAATATTTTGAGTCATTTATTCAATTGATAAATAATTTATTTTAATTATTTTTCTTTAATTAATTAATTAATTCGTTTAAGCATTCTAAAATGTCATAAACATCATAACTCTTCACCACCAACCGAAACCACCATCCAAATTCTGCATCAACCATGCTTAAGGGTCTCAAGTTAAAAAATCTTAGTTTCCATATTTTTCACATCATATATTCAATTTAATCCATTTATCTATATAACATCATTTATGTGAAAAATATCAAAACATCTCTAAAATCATTTATTTTCTGGAAATCAACCATATACATTCCCCTCATGAAAATATATTTTTTTAAAAAATTTTAAAATACATTTACTATTTTTAAATAGCCCATAATAGCCAAATATTCTCAGATTTTTCATAAATCGAGATTATCTCCACAAATTCTAAAATTTTCCAAGTAAGTTCCTTGTATATACATGTATTTTCAGTAAAAAGTTTATATATTTTGGACTTACACAGAGAGTTATTTGGGTAGCTTTCCAAAAATAGCCCTTAGCCGTAAAATCCATAACTCCCATTCCGTAAGGCCAAAAATTTTCAACTTTTTACAGGACCTACCTAACCTCTGATATTAACTCTCCAAATTTTTCCCAAATTTTTAAAGCCAAAAATTTCCCCGTGGCAGACTGATCAGAACACTTTTTACGTCTTTTGTCCATTACATGGACTGTTTTTACCAAAACCCACACCACGACTTTTAGAAACGTGATTTTTGAGTTCTACCACTTAGGTTTATTAGTCAACACATATATCTAGCACCCCTCTTTAACGGATCGTGAAAAGAAGGTGTAGATCAAAAATACTAGTTGATCAAAGGGAGAGAAAGCTAGGATTTTATAGTTTTCTAGAAATCTAGTTCCATTTCTTTCTTTTTGATCCACTTTTTAACACTTGGAATAGCTAGATCCTTACTTGAATCCATAGAAAACATATAGATTAAATGGTTTTATACTTCCATATCATAAACCCCTTTTTATCAAATCACTAAAAGAAAGGAGAGTAAAGCATAGAATTCCTCTTTCTTCCTCTCCTAGAGGCTTCCGCCCCTCTCCCTTTACTCTCTCTCTTTGCTTATTTCTTCTTTCTCTTTCCATCTTATCTCTCTCTTTCTTTCTTTAGAAAATAAAGTGGGAGCAAAATGGATATAATAAGTTTGCTAGCAAATAAAATGATTAGATATCAAAACATATCTATCCACATATTTTGCTAATCTTATCCCTCTCTCTCTCATCATTACAAGCAAGATAAGATTCAAGTGTTGGCTCCTCAAATAATGTGACACCTAGCACACAAGTGTCCACTCACAAAAGCAACATTATCATTACATACTTCCTCCTTTTCCTCTCTCTCTCATTTTCGGCCAAGTGGCCCTTAACCTTTCAAATTTTTATTTTATTATATGATTCATTTAATAACCAATATATATCCTTTCTCAAATGGGCCAAGCTTGGGCACTCATTTTAATTTCTTTTAGGCTTGGATTTTTTTTCTTATTTTGCTTACTAACAAAAATGAACTTGGGCTTTCACCTATAATTAAATTGTGTCATTGCAATACTTGTCCTATACATAATATATTGGGCTAGTTTAATAATTTAATTGCCCTTAAATCACTTTATCTATAAGTCCCATGCTAATTAAATATCGGGCTTATTTAAATTACTTACTCTTCTTAATTTTTAACTCTTGCACTAATACTCATTATTATTGATATTTCCATATCATTAACCATCAATAATATTAATTCACCTACATAACCCAATTAGACTTGTTTTACTTAGGTTATAAAATTAATTATTTGAGATGTATATAATAAATCTCTTACGGTTAGTATATATTTTTATATACTAACATTCTCCCATATTATTATCCCTTAGGTTATTTAATTATCATACCTAATATATGTATTAGGTTACATAATTTTATTCTAAATTCTCTCTATATACAAAATAAATGTATACACATTAAATAATGTATATTTATTTAATCACATACATAGTTCACATAAATCACAACATATTCCACTCCTAACTCTAATTTTGTATTTTCTCCATAAAAGTCAATTGTTGACTTTGACTAAAAAGTCAACCCTTACAAATTTTGTGTTTATTGTCTTTTCTGACTAAACTTGACGTTCTGGACGCAACCGAGCAGTCCGTGCCTCAAGATTCTATTTCTAACTCAATTTTTGAATTTTAACTTACTCCATTTTTAATGCTAATCATATTAGCTAATTACTTTATACTTATTCATCTTCTTATTTGCCAGTCAAGGCCAACATTCAAACTATGCTAATTACTAACATAGTTTTATCTTAATTCTCATATCCTTAACGTAATTCATCATTCCTCTTGCTAAAATATATAGCACCTTACGAAGTATATATATATATATATATATATATATATATATATATATATATATATATATATATATATATATATATATACTCATCTTTCTTCAAGTACATATAAATCTATTTCTAGGGTTTTGAAATTTTGTAACTCATATTTTCTCTATTCTCATTCAAATAGTAAACCATATAGGTTTTACTTAAAATTTTTAATAAATTCTCAAATTCCTATCTAGGTTTTATTCTTTAACCTTTAGTTTAATCATTTATGATTTTATAAATTTTCGGATTATCACATTCACCCCTTCTTCTAAGAATTTCGTCCTCGAAATTACAGTCTACTAATCCCTACTCCTTTTATTCATCAAAACTAGGTTTTCAACTTAATCTTTATCTAATTTCAGGCTCAATTTAATGAGGACATCTTGCTTCCTTCTATGAGGAGCTCTGCTACCATCACATTCTTCCATGACTTCTTTCTAAGGAGTGAAAACTTTTCATATCGGCCTGAGGGGGTCATGTAGACCATGAACTCTCAGGTTTAACGGTATTCACTTTAACCAAATCTAAAACATGATGTGATAGGTATGTTTACAATCACGAAAAAGGTAAACTACCGATGCGGGTACGTTAGGTGATCAATCTATTGTACCTTAGTTCTCAGAATGGCTGTATGCGTTCAAGGATTGGAATATATCATCCAACCAGTATATCTCCATTTTTTGGGGTTGTTCACGTCAGACTTAGCATCAGATTCCACACCAAAACAATTTGGTTCGGGATAAGTTATCAAAGAGATATTTGAATTTTAATAAACATTTGTCTAGTTGAATCAATTAGCTTAGACGTATATCAATAATTCGAATATTAATCAAAACATGTGTCTGGCCAAATTAAATTGGCACTTAACTTTTCTTTAAAATTCTAAAAATCATTTTATGATATCATGATACCGCACTGTATTTCAAGTACGTTTGAGGATTTTGTTATTTTATGACTTTGTCATGCTACATCATACCATAGTGGGCTGACGATCCTTAGATCACATCCATCACTAGGTAATTCTGCATTAATAACTCCATTATTTTAATCATTCCTACATCAAGTTCCATGATGTATCGATGATATATAAAATACATTTTTATATATCAAATTATTTTTGTCTAGCCGAAATAATTAGCGTAGACTCTTCTTTAAACAGTTCAAAATCATTGAAAATTTATTTTTTTGTGTTATCATGCCGCAATAGGTAATGATGTGTTAGTGGTTTGAATCCCACGTCTACACAATTGTAACCATGTGTTGCTGATAACAAAAATTCATTTATATTTTTAAAGGCACATTAGTGCGAATTTAGCTTGATGTTAAAAATTTGAAGTCTAGCACAGCTTGAAAATTTTGAATACCTATACTTCCATCATCAACTTCAATTGCTCTAATGATCAATTGCTTAATAATTCTATCTATTAAAAATCCTCAATTCCTCATCCATAACTTTTCTATACCCCAGTATAGTTCATCAAACATACCACACGTTAGGAGTTCAGGAACTTTCCACAATAATATGAGTTTAGGAACTTATCCTAGCATTACGTAGTTCAAGAACCAATCAAGAACTATCCATACGCTTAGGGGTTCAAAAACATATCATACGATTATGAGTCACAAACTTACCATAAGTATGAGTTTTATGAACTCGCATCTAATCCTATGTTCTCTACCTATTCGTTATACACATGAGAAAAGAATCACCTTCTCAACATACATATAGCGAATAGTGAGACACCAACATTTCAATGATTACCAATATAAGAAGCTAAGTGATTGTCGAACCAAACACAATCCCCTACCCATACAAGGAATTAGTCAACCTCAACCACTAATCAATATAGGAAGCTAAGCGGTTGTTACACTAAGGACAAATCCCTGCCCAAACAAGGAATTGTTCAACTCAACCACTATATCAATATAGGAAGCTAAGTGGTTCTAAAACCAAGCATAAATTTCCTGCCCATACAAGGAATCATACAACTTAGCTGTTAACATGAGTCCTCAATTGAAATCCCACATAATCTCAGCATCCTCTTTGCTCAATACGAATTTTATTTAATATATATTTCATCATTTTCAACTCTTTTGAGTTTAACTTGTACTATTTCATAGTACTATATTCGTATAGCAATTCTACTATAAAGTCTTCAATCAATAGATTGATCATCTGTCCTCCTATGACCTCATCAACTCACGTTGTGACCTTTTCTTATAATCGTGTTATATTACGATTCTTTTCTATCTTATAATCTGTTAGTTCCCAAAGGCACGTGAGTTATCTAGAAGGGGGGTTGAATAGATATTTTAAAATTTTCTTTGTTTAAAATACTTTGTCAGTATTGATTATACTGACAGCAGCGGAAAATATGTGTTTGTTCCCCTTCAAGATATTGCAGTTATAATTTGATAAGCAGTTAGGACAGTTATAACAGATATAGCAGTTATAGCAGTTAATGAGAGACAATGAGACACAAGATTTTAAGTGGTTCAGAGCACACAAGGCTCTAATTCACTCTTCTACTCCACGAGTAGGAAATCCACTAAGGATGTCTCTTACAACTGAATCACTTAGATTCCTTCAAGGGCAGCAGCCCTGGAACTTCTCTTAGTTCACTTAGAACTCTTCAAGTTCTCTGACTTGGTACTTCTCTTAATTCACTTTTGAACTCTTTAAGCCCTCTGACTTGGATCTGCTCTTAGTTCACTTTTGAACTCTTCAAGTCCTCTGACTTGGTTCCTCACTTGGATTGACAATTGTTGTTGAGGAGTGCTACTCAGTTGCAATTAAGCATAAGTTCTGAAGAACTGAGTAGCGAAGCAAGCTTTCCCCTTTCAGGATCGTAGAGTTGATCGTTGAGTGTTCTTGAGCTTTTCTCAATGTATTCTTTCTTTTCACTGTCTTGCTTTCTTAGGCTGAATCCTTGTCTGATTTCCTTATAAAATAGTCATTCAAAATATATCCGTTTGAATGCTCCCGTTGCTGCATTTAATGCTTCAGACGTTTCTGTGCAGTTGATGTTGACATCCTGCTTTCCTGCTGCACTGCCGACTGGCCCACTGACACAGCAGACTGCAACTTCACCTAACACCTGAAAAGGTATTTTTTGCAGGCAGTTTAGTCCTTTCCTTAGCTTCTTCAATACGCTTCTTCAATTTGAACTAAGGATGAATATGGAATGATTGGGACTATCAAATTGTCAACGGCTATTAGCCTTTCTTCATTTATTGCTCTTCCTCCCTTCATCAGAACTATGATCTCTGATGCTGACTGGAGGAGCACTACGATTATGATCATTGTACCATAATCGTTGTGTGTTGGCTTTCACAGCTTGACTCAAACTTGATCGTAGAGAACACTACGATTTCTCTTAAACTCTTTGGTAAACTACGATTCCTGCTTGCTTGTCTTATAGACTCCACACCTTCGAGAGCACTCTGCGATTATAAACTTGGCTCGCCAGATGCTCAGATCTTCTTCATGATTCTTAGTGTGGCTTTCAAGGCAGACTACGCTTCTGATGTGGTCACTCAAGCTCCACGAGTCTTGCCTTGACCTCTGCAGACTTGATTCATTTGGTAGACTACGATTCTGAGTATCTTCGTTTAAACTCCATGATTCTGCCTTGTCTTCTGCAGACTGCAATACTCTTGGCAGACTACGATTCTGGATATCTTCGTTTAAGCTCCACGATTCTACCTTGTCTTCTGAATGCTACCTTTGACAGACTACGATTCTGTCAAGGCCTTAACTTTTACAGCTGAAATAGATCAACCTAATAAATTTGATCTTTTCTTCTATACATTTATTTACATAAATGATAAACATTAAAGCTCAGATCAACCTAATATTTTTGATCTATCATCTAAGTCCTTGTACATATGATCGTTGAAAGACTGTACACTCAAGCATTTATATTTACTTTCAATATCATATCTGAATATGCAATTCCCAACAATCTCCCCCTATTTAATGTTGACATAATCAAGGAGATTTAGATCATAGCATCATTTTCTAAATGTAGAGTGATAGAAAGTAAATATGGCTTAGTGTTTTAGTGAGCAGCTAAAATTTCTAGAGAATAAGCATGAATTTATTGATGTTTGAAAAGATATTACAATCTAGCATAGGAACATCAATACAAAATTAAGTTTAAACTTATCTCTATCTCTTTTGCCTCTTTGGTTTTGGAGGATTAGCATGCTCTGCAATTCTTCTTCTTCTTGAGGCTATATTTCTTCTTGCAATGTCCTTTAGCTCATCTCGGGTTAGTGGTTCTGAATGATCATGTCTATTCATGAAGGCTTAATTTCCAACTAGCATACTAAATCCAGTGGAGGTTATATCTTGTGAGATGGAGGCTGAGGCTTGACCTTGGCTCCTCTGAGTGGGTTCAGCTATGAGAGGACTTTGAGTGCCACCACCTGACGATTGACCAATGTGAGTTTGTGTTTGCCTTCTACTCCCTCCTCGACCTCTGTTTCTATCTTCTCCTTCCTCATTATTCTCCCCCCTTTATGTCAGCATCAAGGGTTCGAACATCTTCAGAGAGGCGTTTGATTCCTTCAACCAACTCACGCATCTGAGAGTGATTTTTGAGAAGTATCACTTCGATTTTTAGTAACTCTAGCCGCAGTGTGTTTTTGCTGTTGTTGAATTCGTTCCATTGCATTGTAGTTCTAATTATGTTAAGTTGTACAGGATTCTTGGAAGAATTGAAGTGAGGTGCGCAGTTATGAGATTTGGTTTATCAATAGCTCATTCTAGGATTGTTGATTCTTTTGCATGATCTCCATAGCTTCCTTTTGCTTCTTTGTGGAAGCAAAGTGAATTGCATCCCTTTGACTTAGGCTTTCACCCATTTCCTTGACAATTTCCTTCAGCTTTTTGGACAGTTCAGTTGCCAACTTTCCTGGCAGAGGCTTGACTGATTCGATTATATGATCGAATCTCATGTGAAGCGCTATGGAGTGAGCTTCAAGAATCTCTCCAGATTCTGACCCTATTTGATTCAATGCTTCATTCAGCTCCTCCTTTGTTGGCATGAGAAACAGTTGATTTAGAATTCGTTGTGTCTCAAAAGAAAGAGGGGTAGCTGTAGTGTGTTCATCTCTCCTTATAAGTTTGCGAGAGCAAGAGTCATATCGAAATATTCATTATTGGAGGATGAGGGTATATCTGCTTGGGTTAGAGGGACTTGTGTTTGCTGTATAGGCGTAGTGTTTGGCTCAGATGTCTGTGTTTCTATTTTGTTGAGCTGCTCTAGAGACTCTACGATTGCCGAATCAGATTAATCATTAGGCACAGATCATAGTTCGTCATCCTGGATTGGCGTTTCAATAGTTGAGTTTGCAAGCATGTCTTCAACAACTCTTGTGATGTGTTCAATCATTATTGGATCATTCATGGGTTGCTCTACGATAACAAGTTGGTTATTTAGTTCATCAGATACAGAGTTTTGGGACTCTATAACTGGAAATTAATTTAGTGGATGCAGGACCACTTCCAACTATTTGGGCACTTTGTAGAACTGATTGAAGTGTGATGATGGAGTGTGATTGATAATAAATGAGAGAGGAGTGGAATATACCTTATGCTCAGACTCTAAGGTTAAAGCATTCTTGATCAGTTTTTGTGCAAACCTCCTTTCTCTTGGGAATCCATGGACAAGTACTGAGATCGCTGGATATGCTTTGAAAGTCCAGAATATGTGATCCCAGGAGTTGAGAATCATAGCTCTATGATAAGGCATCATGGGCAAGTAATTGAACAGCTGATTGTAGTTTGTTGTTCTTTCAGCATTTCAGTCCCACATATAAAACCTTAAGATCATCATCTTCTTCTTCATCACTCTCTGCATCATGAACTTGCACAATATCAATCATCTCATCATCATCTGCAATATTCATCATTTCTACAGCAGCAGACTCTACGAATTCTTCATTTACTAGGGGAACTTCATTATTCTCTATTTGTAGCTCCCCCTCAGCTTCAGCATTCTCTGTCTCCTTTTCTTCTAATTGCTCCCCCTCAGCTGAAGCATTTTCTTGAACAGGAGTTTTCAGAGTTTATCCTTCTTGTACTTAAGTAGTGTCATCTTCATTTGTGCTTAGCATACCTATTTTTGGCATAACCCCTTTAGCCATTTCTTCTCACAGAGATTCATCAATGCCATTTGTAGTCTGATCGGGTGCTGTAGAGTTGTCAGCATCTCTGATGTAAGTTAATACATCTTCAATGATTCTGATCTCTTGTGGAATTGGATCAGATGCTTGTTATTTAGTGGACTGGTCAGCCTTTTTTGCAGCCCTTCTTCTATCATCTTCTTCCAATACTGCTTCATTGGTAAGAGCATACTTCTTAGCCAACTTCTACACCCTCTTCTTTGACTTAGGCACAACCTTTGAATCCTTTTCAGCTTCAGTCCCTTGAGTTTGCTCAGGCTGAGATGCAGTTGTAGCTTTTCCTTCTGCAGTGGCAGCTAGTCTGGACTCTACGATTGGTGATAACTCCACAATCGTAGTGAGTGTAGACTTCCCTATTTTGTGACTCCGTTTCTTCTTTCTTTGAGGTTCAAAACTACCTTCAGCTTTATTTTCATTTATCTCCCTCTTCTTCTTCTTCTTCTTCTTCTTCTTCTTCTTCTTCTTCTTCTTCTCCTTCATAATCTTTGCCTTGAGGGACATCAGTGGTTAAGCCTTGGGGCTCCTCAGCTGCTTGAACACTTTCATGCATTTTCTTCTTCCCTTTACTCTTGCTGGTCAGAGCTATAGCTTTCTCTTTATTCACCTCTTTTTCTTCCTCTTTGGATTCCTTTACAGTAGATGAGGTTGCAGACATCATCTTCATATTTTTTTGCTAGATTTCTTTTCCAATTTTGAAATAGTTGATGGGTCATCTTCCTATTCGGATTGATTGGAATACTGTCATTGTCTCAAATTTTGTCACCCAGTGCATACTGAACAATGATGCTGATAAACCTCCCATAGGGCATTTTAGTAGTGTTTTTAGTCTTCTTCAGACTTTACATCCATTTCCTTAACCAATCCATCAGCAAGGCTCCATAGTTGAGTTGAACTCTGAAGCAAATGGCTGTCATGAGCTTTAGTTGCTTCTCGTTGATCGAATCGTGACCGAAGCTCTTGCAACATATGCATTTCCCAATGATGTCAGCTAGGAATTCATATTCTTGGGGAAATTCTTTCTTATTGTAGCCACTCTTCCCTTCAATTTTTGTGTAGTTCATCTTCTTCAGACCCTTATAGAAGTCAACAGCCTCCATGGATGAAAGACCTTCACTTTTGAAACCTAGGGCTAGGTTTATGGTTTCAGTGTTGAGTCGGATTTGCACATCTTTGACTGTGACGCCCCCAAATTCCAGGACCGCCACTTGGTCTCTCGAATTTGGTTCATCACGTGCTCATGGTAATACATCACGATAATAATAACTAAATATCACACGATCACAGCGGAAAATCTATTCTAGAATAATTTACAATGATTTATTATAATTATTCCCCCAAGTCTCGCAACCTACAGTACTTAATAGATTACATAATAATATCAATTAACGACTTATTACATAACCTAACTTAAGCTTAAACATAATCAAAACCAGTCTTACTACATCATCTTAATACAACATTAAAATATTTAAAAACGTAAAAGAGACAAGCTAGTTGGTAGCCTTGCCCTTGCCCTTATCAACGCCCGAAGGTTCGCCATGCTCTGCCTTAACTGAAATGTTTTAGGGAAAGCAAGAATGAGCACAAATTGCCCAGCAAGTAATATATAATAAGGGTGAGTAATAAGATTCCCAATTCTCGAAAAGGTATAACAAGGTTTGATAGTTCAAGGATAACAAGAATATCAACAGTTCTCAATAACAGTCGCTAAGGACAGAAATAATATCAATATGATTCAATAATACGTCAATTCAAGATTTTAAATAATTGAATACTGAGCAGTCACTAAGGACTATGAACTTCTACTAGAATTGACAGTAATAAACTGAAAATCCAACAAAAATAGGTACAATAGGTGATCAGCCTAAAGTACCATCGTTATGCATAACAATCAATCATACTCAAGTGTGCACGTCGGTTCTCCGACAATTATATATTCCCTTCAAAGAAGGTTGTTCTTCTCAGTCAAATACAAGATCCCGCACCAATCAATTAGTTTGGGTCATTTTTCAATAACATAAGTCTAGCCGAATCAAATGGCATAGACACTTTCACAATATTCAAGAACAGTACTAAGTTCAACATGAATAATAGCTTTAATGAAATAAGAGTTCAAGTATGCTAATTCAATTCAAACAATTAAGTAGAAAACTAGTTCGCAATATACAAAGATAGAATACTTGTATCCAAAGAGATAAGTTTTAGATACTCGCTTACGATATCCGTTGAATAGAGTAATGCAAGGGTTTAGGATACTTGCCTTATGCGTAGTTTACTCACGTAAAGCTAGTCAACACTTTCGAATTCCTATCGTAATACAATTACGTATATATATGATAGTCATTAGTCATATAATTTAACTTCACATTTTATCTTCGAATATACGATCAACACATAAGCTAAGTTTTAACCTAGCTACACAGTTATATAGAATATAATTTCTACCCTTAACTTCCTCTTTTCTCAAGTTGATCATATTCATACATCGTTACTATCATGTGAGACTACCACAATTAGCAAACATATTCGCATATTATTAATATCACATAAGACTACAACCAATACTAAATATATTTCATTTTAGCAAGTTATGTCATTCTCATAAGTTAACCGTCAAAATCGGGTTCAAGTACATCATATAATATCACGTACCGTGTATACATGTTTAAAGAATACTTTTATGTGTATACAACCTTTCCTTGTTCCAATCATACATGCAATAGATTCTAAGTTAACACTTTCAATAATTTAAAGCCATTCAAGGTCATGAAACCACAAAGTCTAACATGCTTGCTTCTGAAACATATAAGGTAGTCATATAACTCACATTAGACATGCTTGTGAGTATTCATATCGCATATGTGCAATTAGCATCGTTTTGGTTTGAAATATGCTTCGTTTATGCTTTACCTGAGTTACGACACCTAAGCATGGCACATATACATTTATGATACATGAGTGAGTCTAAGAGTATCATCAAACATGTTCACAAATATCAGATTCTAACTCTCAAAGTAGCATGTTAACATTTACGTTCAAAGTTCGTATTTTCATTAGTAAAGCTCACTAATAAGGCCTAACATGCTCATGCTATCTAGATTCATACGTTAACATGTTTGACACACATTTTAAGGTCATATAACATGCTCAAAAATCAGAACCTAGAATCCTAATATAACATGTTAGAGTCCATGTTCAACGCTTGTGTTTTCGTTGGAGAGGTCCACTATTGAGGTTCACATGCTCAAGTTACATTATGGAGCTTAGATACGCAAGTCGACATTCATATCATGTGTTCCTAGGTCATACAAACATGACTCTAAGTCAGACATCAATATAGGGCCAACATATCAAAGTTTCTCTTTTCATATCTTTAAGTTTTCTTTGAAATATTCAACTAAAACAACTAGCATGGATTGCTATAACCTAGTAACCTTATTCCATATGTTAATGTGAGTTATATTCATATCCTAACAATACATTATGCTCAACACATCAGAAGATATAAAAGAAATCATCAACAAATTCTGCAGTGGCGCGCGGCCGCGCCCAAATTGTTCTAGGGAGACGCGCGGCCGCGCGGCTCCCGTTCCAGACCAGAAGATGTTCTGTTATTGCAGAGCTTCAGAATTTCTCATAATGTACTTAGCTAGCATGCTTGCCTACCATCACTTTACATTCCTGACACATAGATATACTTAACAACTTATGCTAGCACCTTATTACACACTAATTTCAACAATATCATGCAATCTCTATGAATTGAAATTTAAATGGGTTTAGAGGTTATACCTCTTGAGCTCAAACTTGCACAAGACTTGTTCTCAAATTCAGATTATAAACTCACAATACTCTCTCTATATCAACTTAGCACAAATTTTAGCAACATAGAAAATGAAGAGAGGCTTGGTATTTATAGGAGAATTCAATATCCATACAAAGCAATTGCCCCAAGGTTTGAAACAATGGGGGAAATGAAGAACTAGAGGATTGAGGGGAGTTGATGGAATAGTGTCCAACCACCACCTCAACCCACACCCCTTGTCATTATCACCCTCAATGCTAGCTAGGAAGAGAAATGATGAAGGAGTAGCTTAGATCATTGGCTATTCACGTGGGAGAAGAGATGGGGAAATTTGGACACTCAATATGGGACAATACTTATATCTCAGCATTTCAAGAATAGCATTTCATGTACATATGGTTGATACTTGAGTTAAATAAGCATGTATATATTTCTTAGGTTTAAATTCATTTAGGGCACACATAGACTTAAATATCCTAACAACATGACATGGTAGCACATGGGGATATATATATATCTATTCACATCATATAATCCATGTATATTTTTATCATACTAGTATAATTTACTCGGATATAATCACATCACATTATCTCATGTATTATTAAATTATCTACCACATACTCATGATATCTCACTTCAATGTATATTTACATTGTCACATAGGCATTTCATGTAACTCTCATAAATAACTTTACTATATAGTTTATGTACATAATATAATCACATTGCACTATAGTTTATATATACATGCATGGTCACACTTAAGTGTCTCACTACACTATATAATATAGTTGTATTCTATATACTTTATACATTCAAGTATTGCACATTTGCACATATCAATTAATATAATCTTATTATATTAATAACTTACTTATTTGTTTTATTATTCATAGTGTCAAATAAATAATTTATTTGTCTCATTGATTAATTAACAATAATATTAATTAATCCATTCCTCATTGATTATTAATTTATATGATTAAATATCATACATTGCTTATTATTATTATATTTCTTGCAATAATAATAATCACGCATTATTAATCAATCACAGTTAATATTCCATAACCATCAACTAATATTTTACAATAGCAATTAACAATTAATATAGATTAATTGTTTACTTAATAATTCATTCGTTAATTAATATAATCATTAATAATTCTCAACAATTAATTAATATTCTACAATAACAATTAATATAGATTAATTGTTCGCTTAAATTAATATAATCATTCTTATATTACGTCACTGTGCCACACAAGGCATTTCATCGAGTTTATCGTAAACTCCATCAATTTCTCAATTATTATAATTATTCAATTTAATATAATTGAATTAATCATTCTCATAACACAAAATCATTATATTCAAATAAATTCTCATTCCCATTAATATATTTATTTAATAATATATGAAAATTCTCGGGTATTACATCCTCCCCCCTTATAAAAATTCCGTCCCGGAATTGCTACGAGGTTACACAAATAAATGGGGATAATCCCTCATTATCCTATCTTCTAATTCCCACGTTGCTTCCTCGACATCGTGGTTACGCCAAAGTACTTTTACAGACGAAATAATTTTATTTCTCAAGGTTTGCTCTTTCCTATCTAATATCTGGACAGGAATTTCTTCATACGCCAAGTTCTTCTCCACTTGAATGGGCTCGTAAGAAATCACATGTTTGTAGTCGGCCTTGTACTATCGCAACACGGAAATGTGAAATACGTTGTGGATGTGCTCCAACTCGGGTGGTAATGCAACTTTGTATGCCACTTCGCCCACTCGCTTCAGTATCTCGAATGGTCCTATAAATCTTGGACTCAATTTTCCTTTCTTGTCGAAACGGATCTTTCCTTTCCATGGAGATACTTTCAAGAAGACAAAACTACCGACTTTGAAGTCTCGGTCCTGCCGATGCAAATCTGCGTATTTCTTCTGGCGATCTTGAGCTGCTAGTAATCTGGCGCTTATCACAGTCACCACGTCTGCGGTTTATTGTACTAACTCTGGTCCTAGTATTCGTCGTTCTCCGACTTCGTCCCAACATAATGGCGTTCTGCACTTTTTTCTGTAAAGAGCTTCGTACAGTGGCATACCGATACTCGCATGGTAGCTATTATTATATGCGAATTCTACTAAGGGTAGGTGGTCGTCCCAATTTCCCTTAAAATCCATCACGCAAGTCCGAAGCATATCCTCCAGCGTTTGTATAGTTCGCTCACTCTGTCCGTCTGTCTGAGGATGGTAAGCCGTACTCAACCTCAACTGTGTTCCCATTTTTTCTTGTAAACTCTTCCAAAAATTGGACATGAAGCGCGGATCTCGATCAGAGACAATTGACACCAGCACTCCATGTCGTGAGACAATTTCTTTTACGTATAAGCTCGCTAACTGATTCAAACTGTAGCGGATCTTGATTGGTAGAAAATGTGCGGTCTTGGTTAGTCGATCCACGATAACCCAAATAGCATCATAACCTTTCTGTGTAACTGGAAGTCCTACCATGAAGTCCATGGTAATATGCTCCCATTTCCTACTCTGGTATTTCTAACGGTCGTAGTAAACCACTCGGCCGTTAATGCTCTGCTTTAACGCGTTGGCAAGTCAAACATCTACTGACGTACTCTGCGACTTCCAGTTTCAAATTAGGCCACCAAAAATGTTGCTTTAGATCTTGCTACATCTTTGTGCCTCCCGGATGAACGAATATGTCGTATTGTGTGCCTCGTGCAAAATCTCTTACCTCAACTCGGTTACCGCTGGTACCCATACTCTTTCTTCAAATCTCAAGATACCGTCTTTATCCATTCGAAATTTCTCTTCTTCATTTTCTGTGATCCTCTTTCGGATTTTCTCACACTCTTCATCCTTCTCTTGTGCTTCTTTTACTCTATCCAATAATGTCGGATGAGCTTCCATTACAAACAACTTCTCTCCAGACTTCTCTAGTTCTTTCACTTCTATTTCCAATTTCTCCATCTCTCTTATCAATTCTTCCTGAGTCGTCAAATTAAACAACTTCTCCCTTCCTTTCCTGCTCAGAGCGTCGGCAACCACATTCGCCTTCCCCGGGTGATAAAGAATATCGCAATCATAGTCTTTGAATAATTCTAACCATCTCCTCTGCCGCATGTTCAACTCCTTCTGTGTGAAGATATACTTCAGACTTTTATGGTCCGTGTATATCTCACATTTTTCTCCTTACAAATAATGCCTCCATATCTTTAACGCAAAAACTACTGCCGCTAACTCTAAGTCATGAATAGGGTATCATTTTTCGTAATCCTTCAATTATCGTGATGCATATGCAATGACCTTGCCGTGCTGCATAAGCACACAGCCAAGTCCCTTGTGCGATGCATCACTATACACCACAAAATTTCCCGCATCATCTGGTAATGATAATACAGGTGCTTCACTCAATCTCTTCTTCAATTCTTGAAAACTTTCTTCGCATTTGTCGGTCCATACAAATTTCACCGTCTTTCTAGTCAAATTGGTCAACGGGGTTCCTATCTTAGAAAAATCTTGGATGAATCTTCGATAGTACCCAGCTAACCATAAAAAACTTCTTACCTCCGTCGGTGTTCTCGGTTGTTCCCAATTACTTACTGCTTCAACCTTCGTAGGGTCTACAGCGATTCCATTCTTATCCACCACGTGGCCTAAGAATTGAACCTTCTCCATCCAAAATTCGCACTTAAAAAATTTTGCATACATCTTCTCCTTCCTTAGTGCTTCCAAAACAATCTTCAGATGTTCGGCGTGTTCTTCCTCTGTCTTCGAGTAGATCAAAATGTCGTCGATAAAGACCACTACAAATTTATCCAAGTATGTCTTGGAAACTCGGTTCATCAAGTCCATAAATGCTGTCGGAGCATTAGTCAATCCAAATGACATTACCAAAAACTCGTAGTGTCCATAACGGGTTCGAAACGCAGTCTTTGGTATGTCCTCATCCCTCACTTTCAGTTGATGATATCCTGTTCGTAGGTCGATCTTTGAGAAACACTTTGCTCCCTTCAGTTGATCAAATAAGTCATCTATCCTCGGTAGCGGATATCGGTTCTTGATCGTTACTCTGTTCAATTCTCGATAATCGATACAGAGTCTCATCGATCCGTCCTTCTTTTTAACGAATAGTACTGGTGCTCCCCAAGGAGAAACACTCGGTCGAATGTAACCTTTATCCATCAACTCTTGTAATTGTATCATCAATTCCTTTATTTCTACTGGCGCCATACGATATGGAGCTTTCGAAATCGGTGCCGTTCCCGGTGCTAAGTCTATTATGAATTCGATTTCTCTGTCTGGCGGAAGACCAGGCAGATCGTCCGGAAACACATCTAGAAATTCATTCACTACGGATATATCCTTAATTTCTACTCCCTTTTTCTGAGTATCAACGATGTAAGCTAAATATCCTACACATCCTTTCCTTAACAATTTCTTGGCCTGCATCATCGTAACGCAACACGATTGCTTAAGCGATGAGCTACCATAAAACACTACCTTAGACTTACTCGGAGTCTGAAGGTTCACACATTTGTTCTGACAGTCAATTATCGTAGCATGGTTATACAACCAATCCATTCCCAGTATTACGTCAAATTCTCCCAATCTAATAGGAATCAAGTCTACGCTCAGTTCATGTTCTCTAATGTTTGCGTGACAATCTCGATAAATGTATTCTACAGGGATCACTTCCTTATTAGCAACTTCTATGATCAAAGGATTTTCTAATCGTTCTCGGGGTGTACTAAGTCTACTAGCAAATTCTTCAGATACAAAAGAACAGGTGGCACCCGAATCAAATAATACATAAGCATTTATATCATTAATTGGGATTATACCTGACACCACGTCCTTTGCAGCCACGGCAGTCTTGGACGGTCATGTTAAAGGTTCTGGCAGTTGGGCTGTTGGATTGTGCCTGTCCACTGATCATCAGCTTGTTGCCTCCTTGCTGATTACTACCCCCGCCACTTCCCTTCTTTGGGCAGTCCTTAATTTGGTGCTCCGTCGAGCCACACGCAAAGCATCCTTGTATCTTCTTTGGTTTCGGACAGTTGGGCGAGATGTGCCCTTCCTGTCCACAGTTGTAGCAAGTGTCACGTCCCTTCCAGCACTCGCCCTGATGATTCTTCCCACACTTCGGGCATCCTTCAGCCCTCTTCTTGAAACCTCCACGAAAATTCCCTGATTGATTATTGTTGTTTTTGTTGTTGTTGTTATTCTCCCACTTTCTCTTTCCCAAGTTGCTTCCTCCGCTACTGCTTCCTCCCGTACGATTCTCTCCTCCAGCATTCTTTCCTTTCTTTTCTTTGTTATACAAACTTAAGGCCTCACTGCCACCTTCCGCAATGATTGCCTTCTCTAGTAATGTTGCAAAGGAATCAATTTGAAGAACTGATACCTTATTAAACAGCCACGGCTTCAACCCTTGTTCGAAACGTCTAGCCTTTCTCTCTTCATCACCAACTTGGTGCTCCGCAAATCGTGCTAGTTCGTTAAACCTAGCCGCGTATTGCGCCACCGTCATCTCACCTTGTTTTAACTCTAAGAATTTCACCTCCATCCGATTCTTCATACTCTTCGGGAAGTAATTCTCGAAGAACAGCGTCTTAAACTTATCCTAAGCTATTATTCCTTCTCCAGCTCTTTGTTGATTAGCCTCCCACCAGTAGTTCGCTTCTCCCCTCATCATGTACGTGGCAAACACCGCCTTCTGATCTTCGCCTACGCTAGCTATAGTGAAAGCTTTTTCGATCTCTTTGATCCACGTTTGTGCGACGATTGGGTCTGTAGTTCCCTCGAACTCTGGGGGTCCTACACTCTTAAAGTCTTTAAAGATTGTTACTGGCACAGTCTGAGGGTTCGGGCGAACGGGTTCATTGTTCCTTCCCCTTAAGGCTTCTCCTAACAAGTCTACCAGTTTCTGGATCGGGTCTACTTGTTCCCTCTCGTTGTTAACAGATTCTTCGGGTGCAGTCAATCTACGTCTGGGCGGCATTATCTGCATCACAAGTTTCCATTTTATTATTATTCAAGTATATTACTTAAGTATTTCTTCTAATACTAAAAGAATAAATCTATAACACGTTTTCGAAATAAACTTCATTTATATTCATATGCCAAATAGTTTCATTACATGATTTTCCTAGCATACTGCTATAAATGTTATCACATATATCCCCTAATATCACAAAAGATGGGGAATATATCAACCTACCACCATACTACCCCTCTAACAAAAGCTAACTCGGGGTTCACATCATTATCCCACATCTTACACAAAAGATTGGGATTGCAACATAGTATATACAATACATAAAGACACAACTAGTACTACCACTAGACTGACTAAGGAAATCTCATCACATCATCCCGCGCTCCACTGCGCTCTTGTACTCCAACTATGCTATATACACAACCAGCTCTCGGCTCAAGGTATGTAGAGTCTGTCCCTGTTCTGCCGGGTAGTGGTACACACCATCAATCACCCTTTCAAAAGCTGAACGAAACACATACCCCATCTTGTTCATCTTTCTCTTCTTGCACCTGACCTCGTCCTCAAGGTCGTCAGCTCTCTCATTGGACGCTTCCCACTTCTCCTCGAAGTGTAACCTATCCATCACCTCTGACTCTAGCTGAGTACGGAGTGCCTCTTTCTCAGTCTTTTCACTCAATTCTCTCTGTTCTACTTCTTCCAGCTTTCCTGCCAGATCCACGTTCCGAGCCACTGACCTGTGAAACAGAGTCCCCATCTGGATCCCTGCCTCCCTACGGTAGGCAATCTCCACCTCTAACTCCTGCATAGCCAGTTTCCTCTGATGGTCCTCGTCCCTCAGTTTCTGGAACTCAGACTCTCTCTCGTGGGCCTCTACCTCCAGCTCCTGAATCCTGCAGTCTAACTCTAGGATCCGCTCCTCGTATTCTCCTAACATCTGCTCCTCTATAGTAGCCTCATCAGAGTCCTCTACTGGCTCATCCTCCATCGGCTCGTACTCCATCGGCTCCTCCTCCGGATCAGACTCTATCTCAATCTCGTCCTCGTCAGACTTGAATGGTGCAACAGCCTGCACTGGTGTAGCCTCTAGAGATGCCTCGTATACTACGTGTATATCCCTGGGCTCCTCCTCTGCCACTCTACTAGGTACCCTTGTGTCTGTCATCCTACAATCACAAACACGAGACAAACAAACAGCAACTCCATTAGAATGTTAAATAAAACATAAGTTCATTGTATAGAATGAAGTTACATTTCATAACAGACTAAGTCTCTCAAGGAAAACTCTACATGAGTTTTATCTCCTTCCTAACTTCTAAGTTCGCCTAAGTTATAGTCTAAGGACACTCGTTCCTAAGGTTTATAACTACAGCTTTGATACCAACCTGTGACGCCCCCAAATTCCAGGACCGCCACTTGGTCTCTCGAATTCAGTTCATCAGGTGCTCATGGTAATACATCACGATAATAATAACTAAATATCACACGATCACAGTGGAAAATCTATTCTAGAATAATTTACAATGATTTATTATAATTATTCCCCCAAGTCTCGCAACCTACAGTACTTAATAGATTACATAATAATATCAATTAACGACTTATTACATAACCTAACTTAAGCTTAAACATAATCAAAACCAGTCTTACTACATCATCTTAATACAACATTAAAATATTTAAAAACATAAAAGAGACAAGCTAGTTGGTAGCCTTGCCCTTGCCCTTATCAACGCCCGAAGGTTCGCCATGCTCTGCCTTAACTGAAATGTTTTAGGGAAAGCAAGAATGAGCACAAATTGCCCAACAAGTAATATATAATAAGGGTGAGTAATAAGATTCCCAATTCTCGAAAAGGTATAACAAGGTTTGATAGTTCAAGGATAACAAGAATATCAACAGTTCTCAATAACAGTCGCTAAGGACAGAAATAATATCAATATGATTCAATAATACGTCAATTCAAGATTTTAAATAATTGAATACTGAGCAGTCACTAAGGACTATGAACTTCTACTAGAATTGACAGTAATAAACTGAAAATCCAACAAAAATAGGTACAATAAGTGATCAGCCTAAAGTACAATCGTTATGCATAACAATCAATCATACTCAAGTGTGCACGTCGGTTCTCCGACAATTATATATTCCCTTCAAAGAAGGTTGTTCTTCTCAGTCAAATACAAGATCCCGCACCAATCAATTAGTTTAGGTCATTTTTCAATAACATAAGTCTAGCCGAATCAAATGGCATAGACACTTTCACAATATTCAAGAACAATACTAAGTTCAACATGAATAATAGCTTTAATGAAATAAGAGTTCAAGTATGCTAATTCAATTCAAATAATTAAGTAGAAAACTAGTTCGCAATATACAAAGATAGAATACTTGTATCCAAAGAGATAAGTTTTAGATACTCGCTTACGATATCCGTTGAATAAAGTAATGCAAGGGTTTAGGATACTTGCCTTATGCGTAGTTTACTCACGTAAAGCTAGTCAACACTTTCGAATTCCTATCGTAATACAATTACGTATATATATGATAGTCATTAGTCATATAATTTAACTTCACATTTTATCTTCGAATATACGATCAACACATAAGCTAAGTTTTAACCTAGCTACACAGTTATATAGAATATAATTTCTACCCTTAACTTCCTCTTTTCTCAAGTTGATCATATTCATACATCGTTACTATCATGTGAGACTACCACAATTAGCAAACATATTCGCATATTATTAATATCACATAAGACTACAACCAATACTAAATATATTTCATTTTAGCAAGTTATGTCATTCTCATAAGTTAACCGTCAAAATCGGGTTCAAGTACATCATATAATATCACGTACCGTGTATACATGTTTAAAGAATACTTTTATGTGTATACAACCTTTCCTTGTTCCAATCATACATGCAATAGATTCTAAGTTAACACTTTCAATAATTTAAAGCCATTCAAGGTCATGAAACCACAAAGTCTAACATGCTTGTTTCTTAAACATATAAGGTAGTCATATAACTCACATTAGACATGCTTGTGAGTATTCATATCGCATATGTGCAATTAGCATCGTTTTGGTTTGAAATATGCTTCGTTTATGCACATATACATTTATGATACATGAGTGAGTCTAAGAGTATCATCAAACATGTTCACAAATATCAGATTCTAACTCTCAAAGTAGCATGTTAACATTTACGTTCAAAGTTCGTATTTTCATTAGTAAAGCTCACTAATAAGGCCTAACATGCTCATGCTATCTAGATTCATACGTTAACATGTTTGACACACATTTTAAGGTCGTATAACATGCTCAAAAATCAGAACCTAGAATCCTAATATAACATGTTAGAGTCTATGTTCAACGCTTGTGTTTTCGTTGGAGAGGTCCACTATTGAGGTTCACATGCTCAAGTTACATTATGGAGCTTAGATACGCAAGTCGACATTCATATCATGTGTTCCTAGGTCATACAAACATGACTCTAAGTCAGACATCAATATAGGGCCAACATATCAAAGTTTCTCTTTTCATATCTTTAAGTTTTCTTTGAAATATTCAACTAAAACAACTAGCATGGATTGCTATAACCTAGTAACCTTATTCCATATGTTAATGTGAGTTATATTCATATCCTAACAATACATTATGCTCAACACATCAGAAGATATAAAAGAAATCATCAACAAATTCTGCAGTGGCGCGCGGCCGCGCCCAAATTGTTCTAGGGAGACGCGCGGCCGCGCGGCTCCCGTTCCAGACCAGAAGATGTTCTGTTATTGCAGAGCTTCAGAATTTCTCATAATGTACTTAGCTAGCATGCTTGCCTACCATCACTTTACATTCCTGACACATAGATATACTTAACAACTTATGCTAGCACCTTATCACACACTAATTTCAACAATATCATGCAATCTCTATGAATTGAAATTTAAATGGGTTTAGAGGTTATACCTCTTAAGCTCAAACTTGCACAAGACTTGTTCTCAAATTCAGATTATAAACTCACAATACTCTCTCTATATCAACTTAGCACAAATTTTAGCAACATAGAAAATGAAGAGAGGCTTGGTATTTATAGGAGAATTCAATATCCATACAAAGCAATTGCCCCAAGGTTTGAAACAATGGGGGAAATGAAGAACTAGAGGATTGAGGGGAGTTGATGGAATAGTGTCCAACCACCACCTCAACCCACACACCTTGTCATTATCACCCTCAATGCTAGCTAGGAAGAGAAATGATGAAGGAGTAGCTTAGATCATTGGCTATTCACGTGGGAGAAGAGATGGGGAAATTTGGACACTCAATATGGGACAATACTTATATCTCAGCATTTCAAGAATAGCATTTCATGTACATATGGTTGATACTTGAGTTAAATAAGCATGTATATATTTCTTAGGTTTAAATTCATTTAGGGCACACATAGGCTTAAATATCCTAACAACATTACATGGTAGCACATGGGGATATATATATATATATATCTATTCACATCATATAATCCATGTATATTTTTATCATACTAGTATAATTTACTCGGATATAATCACATCACATTATCTCATGTATTATTAAATTATCTACCACATACTCATGATGTCTCACTTTAATGTATATTTACATTGTCACATAGGCATTTCATGTAACTCTCATAATTTAATAACTTTACTATATAGTTTATGTACATAATATAATCACATTGCACTATAGTTTATATATACATGCATGGTCACACTTAAGTGTCTCACTACACTATATAATATAGTTGTATTATATATACTTTATACATTCAAGTATTGCACATTTGCACATATCAATTAATATAATCTTATTATATTAATAACTTACTTATTTATTTTATTATTCATAGTGTCAAATAAATAATTTATTTATCTCATTGATTAATTAACAATAATATTAGTTAATCCATTCCTCATTGATTATCAATTTATATGATTAAATATCATACATTGCTTATTATTATTATATTTCTTGTAATAATAATAATCACGTATTATTAATCAATCACAGTTAATATTCCATAACCAACAACTAATATTTTACAATAGCAATTAACAATTAATATAGATTAATTATTTACTTAATAATTTATTCGTTAATTAATATAATCATTAATAATTCTCAACAATTAATTAAAATTCTACAATAACAATTAATATAGATTAATTATTCGCTTAAATTAATATAATCATTTTTATATTACGTCACTGTGCCACACAAGGCATTTCATCGAGTTTATCGTAAACTCCATCAATTTCTCAATTATTATAATTATTCAATTTAATATAATTGAATTAATCATTCTCATAACACAAAATCATTATATTCAAATAAATTCTCATTCCCATTAATATATTTATTTAATAATATATGAAAATTCTCGGGTATTACATTGACTTTGGTGAGAATTGAGTCTTCATCAGCAACTCCATTGCCATAAAACTCCTTTACCAGCTTTGGATATATCAGTGTGCTGGTGTTCAGAGCATTCTTAAGACCCGCTTTCTTCAGGAGTGAAAGAACTTTGTGAATCTCAAGTCCAGCCTTCTCGAATCCGTCAAACCATAGTTGATAGCCGAAAACAACATTGGAAGTAGCCATTTGTTTGTTTGATTTTCCTGCAGTGAACGAATTTAGCTCAGCTTTCTAAAACTTAGGGTTTAGTTTGAGAGAGAGAGAGATAGTCTTTTGAAATTCAAAGGTAAACAGTCAAAAAGTAGTTCAAAATGAATTTAACTTCCCTCCATATGTTCTGCATCATGGGACACGAGTCAGATTCTACAGAACTCCACGATTTTGATCTATGTGGAAATCTCCATTTTGCCCTTAACTCCCCCTGAGCTAGTGAGTCCTTGCGAGAGGACTACGATTATCGAGAACCACTCCACAATTGTTGAGTTCGATCCCTTGCTTACTCCTTGACCGTAGACTCAATGGTTTTCTGTGATGCCTTCTGAAAAGACATCCCTTCTAGTTTAAGGTTGCTTAGGAAGGGCCAACCTCTTTGTTTGTCACTAAGGATCCGGTTTGTCCCTGAGACACTTATCAGAAGGGTTGTTTTTGCTTGATGATGTTGCTATCATAGTGAGCTTTTCTGTTTTTACTGGATCACTCCACGATTGTGGTTTCTCTTTGTCGTCTCTACGATTTTGAATTAGCCTTTATATCTGCAAGGTTAGCACCGTCTAGATCATAGAATTCATGGTTGCAAATTTAACATACCTAACTCACTTATCAGTTTATTAAATCTGGATTCATCTAAGGATTTAGTAAACACATCAGCAAGTTGATTTTCAGTAGGGATGTATTGCAAAGATATTGTTCCATTTTGAACATGATCCCTAATAAAATGATATCTTATTTCTATATGCTTGGTCCTAGAATGCATGACAGGATTATTTGTTATTGCTATGGCACTTGTGTTATCACAGTGTATGGGTATAGATTTGAAATCAAACCCATAATCTACTAGCTGGTTCTTCATCCATAGGATTTGAGCACAGCAACTGCCTGCAGCAATGTATTCAACTTCTGCTGTAGAAGTTAATACTGAGTTTTTCTTCTTGCTAAACCAGGACACTAGTCTATTTCCTAGCAGTTGACAAGTGCCACTGGTACACTTTCTATCTATTTTGCATCCTGCAAAGTCAGCATCTGAATATCCTGTCAGTTCAAATGAGGACTCCTTGTGATACCATAGACCCAAGTAGGGTGTACCTTTGAGATACCTGAAAATCCTGTTTACAGTAGTTAAGTGTGATTCCTTAGGATTTGCTTGAAATCTAGCACATATACATGTTACAAACATTATATCTGGTCTACTGGCAGTTAGGTAGAGAAGGGAGCCTATCATACCTCTATATTGAGTAATATCAATACTTTTACCTTTCTCATCTTTGTCAAGCTTAGTTGCTGGAGCAATTGGTGTTTTCATGGGAGAGGCTGATTCCATGCCATACTTCTTAAGTAAGTCTTTGATGTACTTGGCTTGGCTTATGAAGATACCTTCATCAGTTTGCTTTACTTGCAGTCCAAGGAAGAAGTTCAGCTCACCCATCATGCTCATTTCAAACTTGCCCTGCATAAGCTTGGCCAATCTCTTCCATAAATTTTCATCAGTAGAACCAAAGATAATATCATCTACATATATTTAACTAGTAAAACTTTATCTTTGTGCTTCCTAAGAAATAGTGTAGTATCTACTCTACCTCTAGTGAATCCTTTTTCAATAAGAAAGTTTGTTAGTATTTCATACCATGCTCTAGGTACTTGTTTAAGTACATATAAGGCTTTACCTAATCTATAGACATAATCAGAGAGGATTGGATTGACAAAACCTTGGGGTTGTTCCACAAATACTTCTTCTTGAAGTTCACTATTAAGGAATGCACTCTTGACATCCATCTGGAATACTTTGAACTTCATGTGAGCAGCAAATCCAAGGAATATTCTGATTGCTTCAAGTCTGGCAACTGGTGCGAAGGTCTCATCGTAGTCTATGCCTTCTTCTTGAGAATAACCTTTGGCCACCAGCCTTGCTTTGTTCCTTGTGATCACCCCATCTTTATCCATCTTGTTTCTGAAAACTCATTTGGTGCTGATAACTAGGTGATTCTTTGGTCTTTGAACTAATCCCCAGACTTTGCTTCTTTCGAATTGATTCAGTTCCTCTTACATGGCTTCAATCCAGCTTGCATCTTGCATTGCATCTTCAATCTTCTTAGGCTTTATTTGAGACAGAAAACTCAAATAGAAGCATTCATTCTGAGTTGCAGATCTTGTTCTGATTCTGTCTGTTGGATCACCAATGATCAGATCTTGAGTGTGATCCCTTGCCCATCTGTTCCCTGTTGGAACATTAGTTCTAGTGCCTTCTTGTCTGAACTCCTCAAGATTGATTTCTGGTTCTTGTTGGTCAGAATCGTTGTCTGGTTCAGCTCTCTCTACAATTTCTTCTTCGAACACTACTATTCTTTCTTCAGGAACTACTGTCGTAGTGTTAAACTCGACCACATCATTCGTAGTGTCGGTATCTTCAATTATAGTGTCTTGTGGTGCAGGCTTGTCCGAGTCTGTTTCATCAAAGATGATGTGGATTGAGACTTCAACACTTAGTGTCTTCTTGTTGAACACTCTATAAGCTTTGCTGTCTGTGGCATATCCAAGGAAGATTCCTTCATCTGACATGGGTTGGAACTTGGTCAGATATTGCTTCCCATTGTTGAGAATGTAGCATAAGCAGCCAAATACATGGAAGTAACTGACATTTGGCTTTCTTCCTTTCCACAGCTCATAGTGAGTCTTCTTCAACATAGAGTGTACAAGAGATCTATTCTGTGTATAGCATGCATTGTTGATGGCTTTCTGCCCAGAAGTATTCAGGCAGATGAGCTGCTGCTAGTAGAGTTCTTCCAGCTTCTATCAGTGTTCAGTTATTCCTTTCAGCTACTCCATTTTGCTGAGGAGTTCGTGGAGCTGAGAAGTTGTGGCTGATGCTATTGTCTGCGCAGAACTGATCCATTTCTGAAAAGTCAAACTCTCTGCCATAATCACTCCTTATTGCCTTGATAGTCTCTCCTTTTTCACTCATCGCCAGCTTGAACATCTTTATCAGTTGGAAGCTTGTCTCATCTTTGGAGCTAAGAAAGAACACCCATGTATATCTGGTGTAGTCATCCACGACGACTAGTGAGTATCTCTTTCCTCCTAGGCTCACAGTTGGAATTGGCCCAAAGAGATCCATATGTAGTAACTGTAGGGTCCTGTCAATTGAGTTGACTGCTTTGCCTTTGAATGAGCTCCTTGTTTGTTTTCCAAGCTGGCATGCGTTACATGGTCTTGTTGGGTTTGTACGTAGCGCAATCATGCAATCAAATCACATAAATAGGGCGGAAGCGCGAAACATAGGTTTTCTAAAATTTATACAAACTCATAACCATGATCATGCTTTGTGCTAGTTATCAATAATAGAAAAGAGAGAACATGGAATTATACCTTTGAAGATCCAAGCTTCCTCAGGTACAAGTTCTACTCCTTTGATTCCTTTGATTCCTCTGTAGTGGCTCCTTCCCTTGATCAATGTCAGCCACCCAAATGTTTGGCCTCTAACGGTGATCCACCAAGGAAGATGAAGAACTCATGAAGATGGGTTATTGGCTGAACCCTTATTTCTATCTCTATAGAATATGTGTACTCCCAACCTTTGAAAAAAATTCACATACCTTATTTCTGATATAAGACTCTCTTATATAGATATTAGGTTAACCCTCCTAATCCAAATAGAATAGGGTTTTATTTAATTAATTAATTAAACACTTTTAATTAATTTATATCCTAATCTTATTAGGATTGAGAGAGAGTACTGATATTATATTAATTCCTAAACTCCTTTAGAATTAAAATAATAATAATATTAATAAGACTCCTCTTATTAATTTATATTTAATATTTCTAAAACATTAAATAATAAACATTAAGCTATTTAATTTATTCCATCACCATAGATTAAATTAATTACACTTAATGCATTATTACTATCATGCCATTTTTTTCTTAAATAATTCTTCTTCCTTTTATAGTGTGACCCTTTAGGTTCTCCATATTAAACCAGTTGTGAATAAATCAATTAGAACAATTCTAATCTTATTTAAATAAATAAATTAAACTAATAATCTATTTAAATAAATAACATTTATTCTACAATAGGGATAAGCCTCCCTAGCGATCAAAGACTTTCCAGATAATATAGATTTCAACATTAATCATAAAAGAACCTGTGAGTTAATAGTTACCGTACAATTCAATCCTTTCACCATACAATGTCCCAATTAAATATAAGACATTGATTTACTGTCAAGTCTTAATTTATTTAATCATATGTATTTTGTTTAAAAAACGCACAACTCCAAATAATGTAAATTAGAAACCTCTTTCTAATTTCATTCTACCTTGGCCAAGGATTCCTGGGTTATCATTTAACGAATCACAGAGGACATATCTCCTCTTTTACTAGAGGTGGTAGATTCTTTATTGATCATATATTATCTCTATATGCAACTCATTATACCCAAGTATACCCTATATATGCCTTAAAAGGCCTTAAGGAATAAGTCAAAGTATAATTTGTTACATACAAGAAACTTTGATGATCTCAAGTCCAAGGATCACTTGTGCTACTATCACATTAGGAATTCCTATTGACAGGCGAGTAAAACTCCATTAGGTATTCCATAGCGAGTCACGTTCAGTGAACTTATTCTCCAATAAGCACCTACATACTTGCTTTAGTGTCTCCACACAAATGACCATGAGATCAGTCATCCTTATCTAATGAGCAAGCAACATATGTACCAATCTATCCGGATTTACTAATCCCCATTTTAGTAATCCCATAATTGGGAACTATTTTAGGTTTTAAGCTTTCTAAGAATTTAGATCTCATTAGCATGATCTCATCATGATTCTAAAATCATTGCTTAAAACTATGGGTTATTTACATATTATTAAAAACAGCACCATGTAGATAATTAAATACTTTAAATAAATATTTTATTAATAAATAAATAAGATTGTTTACAGTTCTTTATCATCATACATGATTGGCTTATATGCACACTACTATCAATCTCCCACTTACACTAAAGCCAATCGCCATGGTATCTCATACCCATCTTCTCTAAGTGACGATCAAACTGCTGTTGTGTTAGAGCTTTAGTAAATGGATCTGCAATGTTGTCTTGAGAGTCCACACGCTCCAAGGTGACGTCTTCTTTTTCAATGATCTCCCTGATCAAATGAAATCGCCGCAACTCGTGTTTAGATTTCTGATGAGACATGGGTTCCTTAGCCTGTGCAACCGCTCCGGTGTTGTCACAGTATACAGGAACTGCTTCTCTAATGCTAGGAACCACACCAAGTTCAGTTATGAACTTCTTCATCCAAACATCTTCCTTTGCAGCTTCACTTGCAGCTATATACTCTGCCTCTGTCACTGAATCAGCAACTGTTTGTTGCTTGAAACTCTTCCAACTCACTATGCCTCCGTTTAAGGTAAACACATACCCTGAAATAGATTTACTGTCATCTTGGTCTATTTGAAAACTTGAGTTCGTGAATCCCTCGAGTTTTAATTCAGACCCACCGTAGACAAGAAAAATATCTTTAGTCCTTCTCAAGTACTTTAGGATATTCTTCACTGCCTTCCAGTGCTCTTCTCCTGGATTCGACTGGTATCTGCTCGTTACACTAAGTGCGTGAGCAACATCTGGTATAGTATATATCATACCGTACATGATAGATCCTATTGCAGAAGCATAAGGGATCTTACTCATACGGTCTCTCTCCTCAGGTGTCTTTGGGGCCTGTTTCTTGGAGAGATGTATTCCATGGCTCATCGGCATGAAACCTCTTTTGGGATCTTCCATGCTAAACCTCTTTAGCATCGTATCAATGTACGTTCCTTGGGATAAGCCGAGCATCCTTTTAGATCTATCTCTAAAGATCTTTATCCCCAAAATATAGGATGCTTCACCCAAGTCCTTCATGGAGAAGTTTTTAGATAACCAGATTTTAATTGATTGTAACATAGGAATGTCATTCCCTATCAGTAATATATCATCAACATATAATACAAGGAATAATACTGCACTCCCACTAACCTTCTTGTATACACATGGTTCATCCTCATTTTTGATAAAATCAAACTCTTTGATTGTCTCATCAAAACGAATCTTCCATCTACGCGAAGCTTGCTTCAGTCCATAAATGGATCGTTGCAGCTTACAGACTTGATTTGTTCCAACCTTTGAAACAAATTCCTCTGGCTGTGTCATATACACATCCTCCTCAAGTTTCCCATTGAGGAAGGCCGTTTTCACGTCCATCTGCCAGATCTCATAGTCGTTATAAGCTACAATTGCAAGCAAAATCCAAATGGACTTGAGCATGGCTACTGGTGAAAAGGTTTCATCATAGTCAACTCCTTGTCTTTGTTTGAATCCTTTTGCAACCAGTCGGGCCTTATAGGTCTCTACCTTCCCGTCTGCTCCAGTCTTTCTCTTAAAAACCCATTTACACCCAATAGGCTTAATGCCTTCAGGTGGTGAAATCAAAGTCCATAATTTGTTCTCATACATGGAGTCTGTGTGAATCAATGCCAATAACTCTGTAACTCTTTCTCCTTTTCCACTAAAAGGAGATTTAGTCATTTTACCCATGAGACAAGATTCACAAGTTGGATATGATTCATAATTGGATAGCTCGAGCAACCCATCTTTATGCAACTTGGATAATCTTGTTTCATTGATATGACCGAGTCTACAGTGCCACATGCAGGTATAATTCATATCATCTCTTTTCCTTTTCTTAGTTTGTTCAATTTGAAATATATTTTCTTGTAAGTCAAGTGTATAAAGTCCATTTCGCAAATTTCTAATACCATATAAAACATCGTCTTTATAAATAGAACAACTATTGTTCTTTATAACAACGTTAAATCCTTCCATATCCAATACAGAAACTGAAATAATGTTTTTAATAATATTCGTAACATAATAACAATTATTAAGATAAATGGACTTGCCCGAAGGCATTGCTAAATAATAAGTTCCTACAGCTAATGCAGCAACCTTTGCTCCATTCCCTATTCGTAGGATCACCTCATCATTGTTCAGCTTTCTACTTCTGACCAGTCCCTGCATAGTATTATATATGTGAGAACCACAGCTGGTATCCAATACCCAAGTAGAATTATGACTTTCAAAAAAATTAATTTCAATCATAAACAAACCTTGATTGGAAGTCGAAGCTTCTCCAAGCTTCTTCTCTGCAAGAAACTTCTTGCAGTTCCTCTTCCAATGTCCCGACTCGTTGCAATGAAAGCACATTCCTTTAGCTGGTTCAGGTTTCTTTTGTTCCTTTTCTTTCCCCTTTCCCTTAGCCTTCTTGGATTTCTTCTTTTCAGAAGACACCTTGGGCCTCTTCCTTTTATTGGAAGAATCCACCATCAATACATGATTCTTCTTGGATGAGAAGTGACCTTCTGCAGTTTTCAGTATATGAAGCAGCTCAGGCAAGCTGACATCTAGCTTATTCATGTGAAAATTAACCACAAACTGCGAGAAGGTCTCAGAGAGTGACTGCAAGACTAAGTCTTGACTCAACTCCCCATCCATGACGAACCCAAGCTGCCCAAGGCGTTTAATCAAATTGATTACCTTCAGAATATGAGTCTTGACGACAGCTCCCTCGGTCATCTGAGATCGGAAGAGCTCCTTAGATATCTCATATCTAGCAGTCCTACTTTGTTCACCATACAACTCCTTGAGGTGAAGCAGCATAGCAGGAGCATCCATATTTACGTGCTGATGTTGAAGCTCGTTATTCATGGATGCGAGCATGATGCATTGAGCCACAGATGCATCATCTTGCCATTTATTGAAAGTGGCAATCTCTTCCTCAGAGGCTGTTTCCGAAACAGATTCAGGGATACTTGAATTTAGGACATAAGAAATCTTTTCAGCAGTGAGAACAATTCTCAGATTTCTTAGCCAGTTCTCATAATTCGGTCCCGGTAAGCTTATTTGCATCAAGTATGCTTCGTAGTGAGATTAGTGATTTTGATATTTTTAAAATTCTGCAAGTGAAAAGATAACATTTTTAGCAAACATTCATTTTATTAACTTTGCATACCAAAATAAATTTAGGTCTTTATTTTAAATTGTTATCTCCCACTATTTTCATCAAACTATATTACCCTCACTTATATAGTTCGGCAATATCTAATTATAGATTTGCTAGTGAGATTAAGGATCCCATTTCAAATGTATATAACCTTGTGGATAACACAACAAGCGATATACAAATAAATAGGTAGACAACTCTTGTCAATTACATCACCATATAACTCCTTTTATTTTGCCTCTTAAATCATAGTGGTCATGTGTGTGCACATCCGAACTAAAATGATTTAAGTTAAGTCCAGCCTAGCACTTCCATAAATTCAAAAAAGAAAAATGTTCGTCTTTGTGGATAGCACAACAAGACTAGATCATTCAATTTTCTTGATAAGCATCAAATGTGATTAATTAACATCTTAAATACTCAATACTCGCCTTGTGGATAGCACAACAAACTCATATTAAATATTTAATACTCTATTAATTAATCATGCTAGAAGGCGATGTTCGATATTCCAAATATCACTTGAACGCTTCGGACTTAATATTATTTCTTTGAGGGGTTTGTTATTATTTGTCTCATCTTGTTAAGCGCGCATGCACATATATATATATATATATATATATATATATATATAAAATATGCGTCATTTTATTAAACATGCGAAGCATGTTTGCATAAAATATAATATATATAATATTTAGCATGCAATATAGAATACTATATTCTACCCGGATTGATTATGAATTTTTATTCTAGTTTAGTTCACTAGAGCCACCAAGTGAACCAAAAGGTCAAACCTAGGAGTGCAAGAATTTAAATTTAAATGTAACTATTACATTTAAACCCGGGCTCCATACAAACGGGTTTTCACGCGCTCCTTGCTCCTTGGTCTCTAGTTTCTTTTAGATAATTCTAACTATCTCTATTACATAAACTATTTATAATTAAATAGAAACTTTGATCAGCAGTCAAGGGGAAGTACATAGGAGGGAGATAGAATTTACACCAAGAAGAAAACCAGAAAAGACGAAGTACGCAGACCCCATTTTATAAAACCCATACATTCAAGCATTCATCTAAAATAAAATTCAATCACATTGGTCATAGTCCATAATCAATCTCTTTTATTAACATGCATATCATCATACGTATCAATAAAACTTATTCATCTCATGAAAGTAAATTCATTCCATATATGTATTAATATCAGTTAATGGGCAAAAGTTTGCTAAACTTTGTTTTTGGAAAAATAAACTCCTTTATTTCATTCAAAAACAATTCCAAATTAAACTCTTTAATTTTAGCAATTCTGAAATCTCATTTCATATAAAATAAACATCTTTATTTTAAACCTTTATTAATTAAATAAACTATTTATTTAATTAAATAAAATAAAAAAAATTCAGATTCTGCTAGTGGCGCAGCTGCGCCAGTAATGTATAGGGAACCGGCGCAGCTGCGCAGAGTGAAAACCAGGTATAGACACCGGCGCAGCTACGCAGCAAGAAAGGCTTGCACCGGCGCAGCTGCGCAGAATCAGAAAAAAAAATTTGTTGCCCAAGAACTCGATCCAATCACATATCATACATGTATGGAATAACATAAACTGATAGTTAGCACAAGATTGGCTCTGATACCACTGTTGGGTTTGTACGTAACGCAATCATGCAATCAAATCACATAAATAGGGCGGAAGCGCGAAACATAGGTTTTCAAAAATTTATACAAACCCATAACCATGATCATGCTTTGTGCTAGTTATCAATAACAGAAAAGAGAGAACATGGAATTATACCTTTGAAGATCCAAGCTTCCTCAGGTACAAATTCTACTCCTTTGATTCCTTTGATTTCTCTGTAGTGGCTCCTTCCCTTAATCAATGTCAGACACCCAAATGTTTGGCCTCTAACGGTGATCCACCAAGGAAGATGAAGAACTCAGGAAGATGGGTTATTGGCATAACCCTTGTTTCTATCTCTATAGAATATGTGTACTCCGAACCTTTGGAAAAATTCACATACCTTATTTCTGATATAAGACTCTCTTATATAGATATTAGGTTAACCCTCCTAATCCAATTAAAATAGGGTTTTATTTAATTAATTAATTAAACACTTTTAATTAATTTATATCCTAATCTTATTAGAATTGAGAGAGTACTGATATTATATTAATTCCTAAACTCCTTTAGAATTAAAATAATAATAATAATATTAATATTAATAAGACTCCTCTTATTAATTTATATTTAATATTTCTAAAATATTAAATAATAAACATTAAGCTATTTAATTTATTCTATCACCATAGATTAAATTAATTACATTTAATGCATTATTACTATCATGCCATTTTCTTCTTAAATAATTCCTTTTTCTTTTATGGTGTGACCCTTTAGGTTTTCCATATTAAACCGGTTATAAATAAATCAATTAGAACAATTCTAATCTTATTTAAATAAATAAATTAAATTAATAATCTATTTAAATAAATAACATTTATTCTACAATAGGGATAAGCCTCCCTAGCGATCAACGACTTTCCAGATAATATAGATTTCAACATTAATCATAAAAGAACTTGTGAGTTAATAGTTACTGTACAATTCAATCCTTCCACCATATAATATCCCAATTAAATATAAGACATGAATTTATTGTCAAATCTTAATTTATTTAATCATATGTATTTTGATTAGAAAACGCACAACTCCAAATAATGCAAATTAGAAACCTCTTTCTAATTTCATTCTACCTTGGCCAAGGATTCCTGGGTTGTCATTTAACAAATCACATAGGACATATATCCTCTTTTACTAGAGATGGTAGATTCTTTATTGATCATATATTATCTCCATATGCAACTCATTATACCCAAGCTTACCCTATATATGCCTTAAAAGGCCTTATGGAATAAGTTAAAGTATAATTTGTTACATACAAGATACTTTGATGATCTCAAGTCCAAGGATCACTTGTACTACTATTACATTAGGAATTCCTATTGACAGGCGAGTAAAACTCCATTAGGTATTCCATAGCGAGTCACGTTCAGTGAACTTATTCTCCAATAAGCACCTACATACTTGCTTTAGTGTCTCCACACAAATGACCATGAGATCAGTCATCCTCATCCAATGAGCAAGCAACATATGTACCAATCTATCCAAATTTACTAATCCCCATTTTAGTAATCCCATAATTGGGAACTATTTTAGTTTTTAAGCTTTCTAAGAATTTAGATCTCATTAGCATGATCTCATCATGATTCAAAAATCATTGCTTAAAACTATGGGTTATTTACTATATTATTAAAAACATCACCATGTAGATAATTAAATGCCTTAAATAAATATTTTATTAATAAATAAATAAGATTATTTTCAAAGTATGTGCTTTATCATCATACATGATTGGCTTGTATGCACACTACTATCAGGTCTTTCTTTGATGAAGCTGAACTTGGGTAAACCTGCTACCAGATCTTTGGAGGCCATCTTAGACATACTCTTGAAGTTGAGATGAGATAATCTTCTATGCCAAAGCCAACTTATTTCTTCAGATGCTTTAGCAAAAAAGCATATTGTCTCATCAGAATTGAGCTGAGCAAGGTTAACAGTGTATACATTTCCTTCTCTTGTTCCTGTCAGCTTGATAGAGGATGTCTCCAGATCTCTGACTTGACACTTATTGTTGAGAAAGGTGACTTGATGGCCTTTATCGCAGAGTTGGCCGATGCTAAGAAGATTGTGCTTTAGTCCTTCACCATAAGCCACTTTGCTGAAGGACATCGCACCATTCCCAGCTGATCCATGGCCTTTTGTCTTGCCAGAGCTGTTATCTCCAAAGATAACTGTTGGTCCCTCCTTCTCTGTGTAGTTCGACAAGAGGGCTTTGTTCTCGGTCATATGCCTTGAGAAACCACTGTCCAGATACCATGTTGTAGTCTTCGTGCTCATTTCCTGCAGACAGATTCAGCTTTCATGTTGGTACCCAGACTTGCATGGGTCCTGCAATGTTAGTACCCTTAGGAACCCAAATTTGCTTGACTTTGGGTCTCCCATGCACAATATTATGAAAGCATGATGCAGCTTTATGACCAAATCTTCCACATACAAAGCATCCAATATAATTTGTGTGTGTGTGTGTGTGGATTCTTTCTCCATTTGGACTTGTGTGGGTATTTGTTGGCCTTACACTTATATTGCATCTTCTTTTTTCATGCAGCCTTGGAGTTCAGGTTTTGTACTGAGTAAACCTCATCACCATGATTCCTTCTAAGTTGATCCATGGAGTCAGTTTTACTTGACTCTACGATTCGTCGAGGTTGGGCAGTGGTGACTGAGTCACTCTTCACCTTTCTGAATCCTAGGCCGGCATGAGATCCGTAGTGTTTAGGAACATGTCTTGGATCAGAAGAGCAAGGTTGCACTAGGTTCATCCTTTTGTGTGAACTTTACAAATGTGATACTTCTATTTAAATTAGAAGCACTACTCATGTTAGTTTCCTTTATCTTGTTCACACTGGGTTCTGAGGTAGATTCCCCAAACCCTAAGCCTGTTCTATCAGAGACACTTCTCTAATTGGACATCAGAGAGTCCATAGATGAAGAAGATCTATTCCATGTGGAGATAGTTTTTTCTAGCTCCTCAATTTTAGTGGTTAGATTTGACTCTCTTTGCATACTCAGTTCATTGGTCTCTCTCAATATTTTATTCTCAACTTCAAGCTTAGAGAGAGAGTCAGAACTTAGTAGAGCTGCTTCCAGCTCTTTCTGAACTTTCTTTTTCTCCTTTTTAAGATCAGTATAATCTTTAGATAGAACTCTTAACCATCTCATATTTTGATATAGGTCAGTTGACATGTCACGAATGCCAGTTCTTAAATCATTAATGTCTATATTAGGAGAGTTAAAATTAAATACCTCATCTATGACTACTTCAACATCTTTCCTGCTGAGTGCATCTTTGGCCATCAGACATATGTTAGCTTTCTGAGGTGCTTCATCATCTTCAGACTCAACATTGGTGTCGTTGTCTGAATCGCTCTAAGAGCTTCCAGCTACAAGCCCTTTGTCTTTCTTCTTATTCTTCCTGTAGCCTTTGAGCTCCTTCTTTGGATTTGACTTTCTTTTCAGCTCCTCTCTGATAGGCTTATTGCAGTTGGCAATGAAATGACCAGGCTTCTTACAGTTATAGCATAGGTCACTGATCTGCTCTTGACTGCTGTTCTTGTTGAATCTTTTTGGTTTGCTGCTTCTTCCTTTGAGTATAAGTCTTCTGAATCTTCTGGCCAGCATTACAGCTTCATCATCATCATTATCATTATCCTCATCATCTTCCTCAGAGTCAGATTCATCTTCAATATGTGCTCTGGAGATTTCTTCCTTTGCTTTAAGAGCAACTCCTTTATCCTTCTTTCTTCCTTCTGACAGAGTTTCTGCACGTTGAGTCAGTTCTAGCTCATAAGTAAGAAGGTTTCCGTAGAGTTGTTGAACTGTCATCTCATGTAGATTCTTTGACTCTCTAATTGCAGTGGTCTTGGCATCCCATCTTCTTGGCAGAGACCTCATGAACTTGATGACTAGATCTTTATTTGGATAGGTCTTTCCATAAGCTCTTAGAGAGTTGAGCAGCATTATGAATCTTTCATAGGTTGAAGTGACATTTTCTCCAGGAACATGGGCAAACATCTCATATTGTTGAGTTAGTAGAGATTGCTTGTTTTCTCTAACTTCTTCAGTTCCTTCATGCATGATGAGCAATGCCTCCCAGACTTCTTTGGCAGTTTTGCAGTTGACCAAGTTTTCAAATAGAACATCTTTTAAGGATTGGAACAAAATATTCTTAGCCTTCTTGTCAAGCTGAACATTTTTCTTCTCATTTTCAGTCCATTCAGATTTGACTTTGATCACCATTTTATTTGGATCTTCTGGAGTTGGTGCAAGCCTTGTTGGAACATAGGGCCCATTCAAAACTGTTTCAAATAGATCATCATCTATTGAATCCATGTAAGCCTGCATCCGAACTTTCCAGTTGGCAAATTTATCTTTGTTGCACATTGGTGGTTTGCTTCCTCCACTTGTCTTGGTCTCGCTTATCAGTTGTGTCATTGGATCTACTCAAGCTTGTATGCTTAGATGAAAGAACCTGCTCTGATACCAATTGTTAGTTCCCAAAGGCACGTGAGTTATCTAGAAGGGGGGTTGAATAGATATTTTAAAATTTTCTTTGTTTAAAATACTTTGTCAGTATTGATTATACTGACAGCAGCGAAATATATGTTTTGTTCCCCTTCAAGATATTGCAGTTATAATTTGATAAGCAGTTAGGACAGTTATAACAGATATAGCAGTTATAGTAGTTAATGAGAGACAATGAGACACAAGGTTTTAAGTGGTTCAGAGCACACTAGGCTCCTAATCCACTCTTCTACTCCACGAGTAGGAAATCCACTAAGGATGTCTCTTACAACTAAATCACTTAGATTCCTTCAAAGCCAGTAGTCCTGGAGCTTCTCTTAGTTCACTTAGAACTCTTCAAGTCCCTTGACTCGGTACTTCTCTTAGTTCACTTTTTTGAACTCTTCAAGCCCTCTGACTTGGATCTGCTCTTAGTTCACTTTCGAATTTTTCATGTCCTCTGACTTGGTTCCTCACTTGGATTGACAGTTGTTGTTGAGGAGTGCTACTCAGTTGCAATTAAGCATAAGTTCTGAAGACCTGAGTAGCGAAGCAAGCTTTCCTCTTTCAGGATCGTAGAGTTGATCGTTGAGTGTTCTTGAGCTTTTCTCAATGTATTCTTTCTTTTCACGTCTTGCTTTCTTAGTCTGAATCCTTGTCTGATTTCCTTATAAAAGAGTCATTCAAAATATGTCCGTTTGAATGCTCCCGTTGCTACATTTAATGCTTCAGACGTTTCTGTGCAGTTGATGTTGACATCCTACTTTCCTGCTGCACTGCCGACTGGCCCACTGACACAGCAGACTGCAACTTCACCTAACACCTGAAAAGGTGTTTTCTGCAGGCTGTTTAGTCCTTTCCTTAGCTTCTTCAATACGCTTCTTCGATTTGAACTAAGGATCAATATGGAATCATTGGGACTATCAAATTGTCAACGGCTATTAGCCTTTCTTCATTTGTTACTCTTCCTCCCTTCATCAGATCTATGATCTTTGATGCTGACTGGAGGAGCACTACGATTATGATCATTGTACCATAATCGTTGTGTGTTGGCTTGCACAGCTTGATTCAAACTTGATCGTAGAGAACACTACGATTTCTCTTAAGCTCTTTGGTAAACTACGATTCCTGATTGCTTGTCTTTCAGACTCCACACCTTCGAGAGCATTCTGCGATTATAAACTTGGCTCGCCAGATGCTCAGATCTTCTTCATGATTCTTAGTGTGACTTTCAAGGCAGACTACGCTTCTGATGTGGTTACTCAAGCTCCACGAGTCTTGCCTTGACCTCTGCAGACTTGATTCATTTGGCAGACTATGATTATGAGTATCTTCGTTTAAACTCCACGATTCTTCCTTGTCTTCTGTAGAATGTAATACTCTTGGCAGACTACGATTCTGGATATCTTCGTTTAAGCTCCACGATTCTGCCTTGTCTTTTGAATGCTACCTTTGACAGACTACGATTCTGTCAAGGCCTTAACTTTTACTAGCTCAAATAGATCAACCTAACAAATTTGATCTTTTCTTTTATACATTTATTTACATAAATGATAAATATTAAAGCTCAGATCAACCTAACATTTTTTATCTATCATCTAAGTCCTTGTACATATGATCAATGAAGGACTGTACACTCAAGCATTTATATTTACTTTTAATATCAAATCTGAATATGCAATTCCCAACATAATCGTTTTATTTTACGATCTCCTTTTCCTTTAATCATATTATATTATGATTTTACACTTTTCATCTTATAGACTTTGTCTATTTATTATCAATTTTCATCTTTATTACTGGAGTCAGGTAACTCCAAATTCTTATCTTAAAATTTTTCAAAATTCTTCTTTGAATCTTATTTATCTTCTTATCTTAAATGATGAATTTCCTGAATTCATCACTTATCACTTAAACTCTATTTGAGTTTATTCCTTATCCTCATCTCTGCAGTTATAGCCTAAGGTAGTCCTACCTAAGGTTTATAACCTACAGCTCTGATACCAACTTGTGACGCCCCCAAATTCGGGTTCCAAGAACCTCGGACTTGGTACGTTACGGTACTTCATTATCATACATATTCTATCATTTAATGCGGAATAATAAACATATATTGTTTATTTCATATAATTCTATAACATTTTCCCAGGTTTATTAACCTTAACTGAATACATACCTTCAAAATTACAAAAAGGTTTACATAAGATAACTAAATAGTTATTCGCATAATAATCTATTATTGTACTTTGCTCTTGTCTCTGATCTTCTTCAAACCTTCGTCTTTATCTGAAATTTAATATCATGATATAGCAAGAGTGAGCAACGACTTTGCCCAGCAAGTTTAAATTCAATAAAGATATATCATGATTGAAAGAAGAATAAGCTTTAAAGTTTTCAACAATATAATAATTGTCAATAATTGAATGACTGAATCAATAATGTTTAATGTCACAAGGACCATGAATAATTTTATCTGAACCTTATGGTAATGAAGGTGATCAGCCTTTCATACCTGATGAACATATGCAATATGCACTAAGTGCGAATCAATAATCAGTATAGACATGAATACTTTCAATAACCATTCACTAACATGCTTTGAAATATAACTCGAGTTTGAGTTAGGGAACTTGCCTGCACCGCTGATTACCGCTAAGCAATTTAATTTAATCTCTCATGAAAGACCTATCAATTATAAGATTGATCTTTCAATTAGCATAACATACCTTATTCCATAATATTATTACTTTAAAAGTAAACTATCTAACACTTAACCCCATAGTCAAATATTAGATAACATTAACACCATACTCATTTACGAGTCTAAACCTAGCATAAATCGAGTCTTTAATAGTATTCAATGTAGTATACTGAGTGATTTCCCACAAACAACCAACAAATTAGTTTCCGTCTCGTCTACATTATTTTCGCAGCGAGTTAGATCGGTTACTAATTCGTATATACCTCCGCTTATTGAAGGAATTATTTAGCCCAGATACTATACATCAACTATTGCATAGTACGACTGTACTACTTTAGACTTATTATTTACTCACTTATAATCTCATCATCTTATATTAACTTGTCTAACATAGTTAAGTATTAGAAATTACATTATAGTCTTAGTATTATCATTATACTTTGATAATCTTTTAATCATGTCATAACTTATACTTATAAGTTTTCCCTTTATATGTTATCTTAGTAAACTAGATAATATTTCAGTAAACTGAAAATACTATTTCAGTAAACCAGGTTGCATTTCAGCATCCTAAAATTATTATTTTAGCAGCCTAAAATCAGTTTTAGTAAACCGAAATTATTTCAACAACCCAAAATCCAATTCAGCACCCTGAATTCTCATTTTAGTCTATTACAAGCATAATATAGTTCCTTGAATACCAAATTCAACAACTATATTGAAAAATAACTTAAATCTCTTATTTTAATTTCCCGTCGAATATTATTAATTATGTAATAATATTTCCAAGCTAATGTTATTAACTTTTTAATAACATTTAAGTCAAATACTACTAATAATATTTCAATCAAATATCATTAGTCAAGTAAAAATATTTTGAGTCATTTATTCAATTAATAAATAATTTATTTTAATTGTTTTTTTAATTAATTAATTAATTCGTTTAAGCATTCTAAAATATCATAAACATCATAACTCTTCACCACCGACCGAAACCTCCACCCAAATTCTGCATCAACCATGCTTAAGGGTTTCAAGTCAAAAAATCTTAGTTTTCATATTTTCCACATCATATATTCAATTTAATCAATTTATCCATATAACATCACTTATGTGAAAATAGTAAAATATCTTTAAAATTATTTCTTTTTTGAAAATCAGCCATATACATTCCCTTCATGAAAATAAATTTTTCCAGAAATTTTTAAAATACATTTACTATTTTTAAATAGCTCATAATAGCCAAATATTCTTAGATTTTTCATAAATCGAGATTATCTCCACAAATTCTGAAATTTTCCAGGTAAGCTCCTGGTATATACATGTACTTCCAGTAAAAATTTTATAATCTTTGGACTTACACACAAAGAGTTATTTGGATAGTTTTCCAAAAATAGCCCTTAGCCGTAAAATCCATAACTCCCATTCCGTATGGCCACAAATTCTCAACTTTTTACAGGACCTGCCTAACCTCTGATATTAACTCTCCAAATTTTTAAAGCATCAAAAGTAGACAAAAATGCCCCCGTGGCAGATTGATCAGAACACTTTTTACGTCTTTTGTCCATTACATGGACTGTTTTCACCAAAACCCACACCACGACTTTTAAAAACTTGATTTTTGAGTTCTACCACTTAGGTTTATTAGTCAACACATATATCTAGCACCTCTCTTTGACGGATCGTGAAAAGAAGGTGTAAATCAAAAATACTAGTTGATCAAAGGGAGAGAAAGCTAGGATTTTCTAGTTTTCTAGAAATCTAGTTCCCTTTCTTTCCTTTTGATCCAATTTCTAACAATTGGAATAGCTAGATCCTTACTTGAATCTATAGAAAATACATAGATTAAATGGTTTTACACTTCTATATCATAAACCCCTTTTCATCAAATCACTAAAAGAAAGGAGAGTAAAACTTAGAATTTCTCTTTCTTCCTCCCCTAGGGGCTACCCCTTTACTTCCTCTCTTTGCTTATTTCTTGTTTCTGTCTCCATCTTATCTCTCTCTTTCTTTCTTTAGAAAATAAAGTGGGAGCAAAATGGATATAATAAGTTTGCTAGCAAATAAAATGATTAGATATCAAAACATATCTATCCACATCTTTTGCTAATCTTATCCCTCTCTCTCTCATCATTACAAGCAAGATAAGATTCAAGTGTTGGCTCCACAAATAATGTGACACCTAGCACACAAGTGTCCACTCACAAAAGCAATATCATCATTACATACTTCCTCCCTTTCCCCTCTCTCTCATTTTCGACCAAGTGGCCCTTAACCTTTCAAATTTTTGTTTTATTATATGATTCATTTAATAACCAATATATATCCTTTCTCAAATGGGCCAAGCTTGGGCTCTCATTTTAATTTCTTTTGGGCTTGGATTTTTTTCTTATTTTGCTTACTAATAAAAATGAACTGTGGGCTTCCACCCATAATTAAATTGTGCTATTACAATACTTGTCCTATACATGATATATTGGGCTAGTTTAATAATTTAATTACCCTTAAATCACTTTATCTATAAGTTCCATGCTTAATTAAATAGTCGGGCTTGTTTAAATTACTTACTCTTCTTAATTTTTAACTCTTGCACTAATACTCATTATTATTGATATTTCCATATCATTAACCATCATTAATATTAATTCACCTACATAACCCAATTAGACTTGTTTTACTTAGGTTATAAAATTAATTATTTGAGATGTATATAATAAATCTCTTACGGGTTAGTATATATTTTTATATACTAACATTCTCCCATATTATAACCCCTTAGGTTATTTAATTATCCTACCTAATATATGTATTAGGTTACATAATTTTATTCTAAATTCTCTCTATATACAAAATAAATGTATACACATTAGATAATGTATATTTATTTAATCACATACATAGTTCACATAAATCACAACATATTCCACTCCTAACTCTGATTTTGGCTTTTCTCCATAAAAGTCAACTGTTAACTTTGACCAAAAAGTAAACCCTTACACATTTTGTGTTTATTGTCTTTTTTGACTAAACTTGACGTTCTAAACGCAACCGAGCAGTCTGTGACTCAAGATTCCATTTCTAACTTAATTTTTGAGTTTTAACTTACTCCATTTTTAATGCTAATCATATTAGCTAATTACTTTATACTTATTCATCTTCTTATTTGCCAGTCAATGCCAACATTCAAACTATGCTAATTACTAACATAGTTTTATCTTGATTCTCACATCCTTAACGTAATTCATCATTCCTCTTGTTAAAATATATAGCACCTTACTAAGTATATATATATATATATATATATATATATATATACATATACTCATCTTTCTTCAAGTACATATAAATCCATTTCTAAGGTTTTAAAAATTTGTAACCCATATTTTTTTTTTCTCATTCAAATAGTAAACCATATAGGTTTTTTACTTAAAAATATTAATAAATTCTCAAATTTCCATCTAGGTTTTATTCCTTAACCTTTATTTTAATTATTTAAGATTTTATAAATTTTTGGGTAGTCACATAACATGCTTCCGCTCTATATATGTAATTATTGCATGTTCATGGATATTACAAACCTAACAGTTACTGTCCAGTACATGGCTGATCAGATGTCGAAACTTCTCAGTATCAATGGTTTTGGGCAAGTGAGCTTCTTCCAACACCGGGATTAGAATTTTGCGATTATCCTCGAAGGCTAACACTAGGTCGAGGATGGAGATTTGGGGTAGTGCCTCTTTCAGCTGCTTCACCGCTCTCGCTTCGTTGTGTCCCACCTTATTGAGGAAATCTACAATCTTCCCTAGTGAAAATTTTTCTACTATCTTGATTGTTGGCTTCATTACCTGTAACGCCCCCAAATCAAGGTACCTTCAAACCCTGGATATAGTGCTACACGGTACTACCATCTACTCATACATTCAATGAAAGACTTCAATAATATGCACGAGTTTACTAAATATAACAATCTAGTAATTCTCTTCCCAAGTTCTTTATAAACATTACATTGTTTTGTGTCATAATATCAGTAATTACAATACTAAAACTATGTTATTACAAAGGTCACTACTTGTCCATCTTGGACTTGCCTTTGTCTTTATCGGATCCTTCAATTCGTTCGCTCTTAGCTGAAATCATTTAGTTTTAAGCAAGAATGAGCATAAATAGCTCAGCAAGTTCAACATCATATCTTAAAACCACAAAATTAAGAATCATATATCTTTATCTTTAATAACTTACAATAGTTATGAAGTACTTAAGAATAAACAAAGTAACGTTTTGATTCCTTTAAAACCATTCCCAAGGACTATATAGCCTCTTCGGAATCTGTATTGTTTAATGACCATGAACCATCATTTAATTCTCATTCATGAAAGGAACAACCCGACACTAAGACCGTAAGTTCGATATAGCTTACGAGCACATCCAGGTGATCAGTCTGTAGTACTCTATGTTGATCAACACTCATATATTAAACGTGTTTACGTTTAATTGGTGGCAAACTCACGTGCCTGTCGAATTAACGACGTAAAAACATTTATTTATTCATACTCAGGTTTACCTGAGAATTCGTACTAATCAATTGGCATAGAATAACAACATTGTATATATTTTGGAAAGATTTATGGAAAACCAACCAAAATATACTAAGTCTCAGTCTAGTCGAATCAAATAGCATCGACTATTCAATAATAGTTTATGCATAAGAGATCATGCATAATGACAGCTTGTCCAACACAAGGTATAGATAAGAGTTTAGAAAACTTGCATAACGTAACGTTGATACAAGAGTCAGAAAACTTGTCTTTGCGTCTTTAAACCTTTACGTTCACTCTACTCAGTCTTTATAACTTCTATAAAGTATAAACACATCGCATACCAATGAGAATTCATAGTTGATATACAATGTATAACCTATCTTCTCCTTCTTGTATAACTTAACCGAATTGTTAAGCTAATAACATTCGTTTAAGTTAGTTAACGTTTATTACGGCTTATTAACATCTATATGTCATAAACCAACTCCCGTCGATCATCATTAAGCATAATGACGGACAATACCCTAACCGATTGGTTACGTTAATCACATTCCCATCGGATTCCCATTATCGGACCCGTATAGAATTTACATGAGTTTTAACTTCATTCAATGTCATTCATGCATCAAGCACCTCTATTATATGTTATATAACCTCAAGGCCCGCTCACAACTCGATTATGATTCATAGTTCACATTATCGAATTTCGAGTTTTAAATTTAAATACGTTTTGTCAACGTTTAATTCATAAAACCATTCTTAAACATGTTGTTTAAGTGATTTCTCTTCATTAATATTAACCATATAGTTGCCCCATAATTATCATGTAGAAAACTAGGTTTAGAAATCTTCACGTCAGAAAAAATTTCCTTAAGGGCGCGATAGCGCCAGCACAAGGCTTAAAGTCGGCACCGCGGCGCTGCTTTACAGTGTCCGAGCCCTGCCTTGGAGCGGCAGCCGGCCCCTAGATTATGAAAATTTTTAATTTTAACCAGTTCGTAACATGATCGTTTTAACTCAGAATTGGCTCATTCCAAAGCCAATAGTTTATTTTTACGCGTTCGTTAAACGTTCGTGAACGTTTGGCGCTCAATTCTTCGTTTTAAGTCCAAATTGGTTCGTTCTTGCTCTCGCAAGTCTTATTTACCTAATTACACGTGATGTAATCGAAAACCATCAGTTTCTGAATCATACAACGACTTTTGACTTCTATTCCGGGAAATTTACGATTTCGACGATTATTGTCTGATCACGTAATTTTCGCCGAATCTTCGTTCTTTTATATTTTTAGTTCAAACCAATTGGAATCAATCCATTGGTTGATTATTAATGATTCTAACCATTGTAAACATTTATGTTTTAATGGTTTAACATGTTCATCATGCAAATTCTCAAGAATTTGATAAGTTCTTTATTAGTTCTTAATCAATTGGTATGATTTTACTTATGCTTGGCGTATTGATGTTTTTAATCCACCATCTAGACAACCTTATGACTTCTTATAATTCATGCTTCCTCAAATCACTTCTCTATAAATTCTATTATTGAAAGATAATTGATTTTTTTATCAAATTTCTTATATTTATACCTTAAGTGTTCTTGTTTGCTTGAGTATGGAGACTCAAAGATCTTCTTGGTTCCTTGATTGGCATGATTCTTAGCAAAGCATGAACTAGCCTCTCTTTTCACTCTCTTTCTATGTTAGTAGAATTTGATCAAACAACCAAATGGCTAACAAAGCCTCTCTATTTATAGAATTTGCTAGCTTAGGGTAGTTTGGTCATTAGGACCAAACCTCCTTTGACCCTCATCTTGCCCATGTCTTGCCCATGTGCTAGCACATGCCACCCATATGCTCCACATGTCCCCCATGTTCCACACATGTGCCCATGGGTTGGCCCATGGGTCGTCCCATGGGTTTAACCCACCCGTTAACCCAACGGTTCGATCCACGGATTAAATTATTACAATTAATTCAAATTGAATGTATTTACTTCATAAAATTCGTATTATACGTTGTATTAATTCTCGTATCCTCTTCGTATTATACTCATATAATATCTCGTAGTATACTCGTATTCATTTTGTATAATAATTATTTATTATTATACTTAATCCTAATTAACATTAGGTTTAACTTTCCCTAACCCTTAGGTTTTAAGTCCTCACGCAAAAACTTCGTGAGCCATAAATGAATTATTATTATATATTCCATCTCGTCTTGAAATCCTATTTCGTATCTCGAAATTTTAATAATAATTCCCTAGCAGAAATAGATGAATAGTGATTTCCTCCAGAGAAAACTTTTCTCATTAACTTAACTTTTCATGGTATATTACCGTCAAATCTTTCGACAGAACATCATTCCGACATTTTGATCTTCCAGAAAGACTTAGGGTCTCAAACCCTAACCTTTAGGATCAAACCCTAACCCTTAGGGTTTCATCTGTGAATAGTGTTTATTTCGTCTTTTTCTCAAAAATATTTTATTTTTGTCTTATAAATTCACATCAATTATTTCTAGCACATAGCCAGAATCCTAACCATTTCTGAAATCTCTAGGTCATAGAACGACCTTCGATTAGCTTACTCAGTTTAATAAACAAATAATCAAATAAAATTTATTTACATAAACGTTCGATTTTCTCGGGCGTTACAATCTCCCCCTTATAAGAATTTTGTCCCCAGAATTTCGATACAAGTTAGTCAAATAAATGAGGATAATCCTTCCTCATCTTATCTTCGAGTTCCCACGTAGCTTCTTTGGCATTGTGGTCCCTCCATAACACCTTCACCGAAGGTATGGCTTTGCTTCTAAAACTTGCTCTTTCCTATTAATGACTTAAATAGGAATCTCTTCATATGTTAAGTCTTTCTCGACTTGGATTGGTTCATATACGATTACGTGCTTATAATCCGGCTTATAGGGACGTAATACCGATACGTGAAACACGTTATGGATATGTCCCAACTCTGGAGGTAATGCTATCACATATGCTACCTCTCCTACCCTTCTCAAAATTTCAAAAGGTCCTATGAACCTGGGACTTAACTTTCCCTTCTTTCCGAAGCGTATCTTCCCTTTCCAAGGCGACACCTTCAGAAACGCATACGAACCGACTTTGAACTCTCTGTTCTTCCGATGTGGATCGACATACTTTTTCTGTCTGTCTTGAGTAGCTACTAGCCGCGTTCATATCAACTTAACCACTTTTGTCATTTTTTGCACCATTTCAGGTCCCAACATTCAATGTTCTCCTACCTCATCCCAGCACGGTGGCGTTCTGCACTTCCGTCCATATAACGCTTCGGAAGGCAACATGTCTATACTAGCATGATAACTGTTGTTGTAGGTGATAAGTAGGTTTTATACCTACTTATTAGCTATCAACTTTCTAGGATTACGGCTTAATCTCAGGTATTTTAGGGTCTTTTGATGTGTTTTATCTTTGTTTTATAGGTTTTATTAGGGAAACTCAATTGGCAAAGGAATGGCATGGTAAAGGCATGGATTTGGCATAAACATGGCAAGAAGTTGAGCAAGTGGTGAACTGGCTTGTTGAAAACGGCTGAGGGCAAGTTGATTTGGCATCTAAGCAAAGCAATGTCAAGTGACAGAAGAAAGAAGGCTAAAATAGCAAGAAAAGGGATCAACAGCAATACACCAGCAAAACTAGCAACGAAGGTAACACTGCAGTACAGCGCGGCCGCGTGGCTTTGAAGAGCAAACCTGGCGCGCCCTCGCTAGAAGGAAATCAGAGCTGAGCTTCTGGGTATCAGTGCGGCCGCCCCCCAAAAGACATATAAGCTGGCGCGGCCGCGCCAATCAAGACTGAAAATTATTTGACTTTTCACTTAAACATTTTGCTGTAGCGTATTTTCCTTATAAGGGTGTATTTGTTGGTTTGGAGGATATTAACTATTTTATTCTACAGTTTTAATATCTATTCTAGGGTTTAGAGAGCTAGAAAGGGTTTGAAGCTACTCTTCACTCTTGTGGCTTTTCTCTTCTAGTCCTAGTAGATTTCTATTCTTAAGGTTTAAATTTGGATTGATTGTGATCTGGAACTGGGCTTGGAAGCTTATTTTGGACAGAGGAATATCATATTTGCATTCTCATCATCTCTTTATCCCTTTGATCTCATTTCATACTTTAAATGCTTAGATCAAATTCCATAATTGTTATTGGTTCAGAGATGAACTAACCACGATTATGGGATTCTAATGAAGCTTATTGTTTAATTCAAATCTATATGCCTCTTTATGATGTGTGATTGATTATGTATGGATTATGTGACATCCCAAATTTTTAGAATTTATAAATGAGAATTTAATAAATAAAATTCTTATTATCTGATGTTTTGAGTTTGAGTATGTGAATACGTGTCATATATGGTGAAATATGTGAATTTATGGGAAGATAATTTAAATGTTAATTTAATATTTATTAGAGTAAATAAATATTTTAATTGAATTATTTATTGAGTCAAATAAATAAATTATGTGATTTATGGAATGATTTAATTAAGTGTTATATATCGATTAAATGAATGTGTAATATTTAATTTAATTGATGTATATTAATTTTATATTATAGTTCTAATTTAATTGAGAGAATTAAATTAGATGATTTATGTGTTAGTGTTACATGAATTATAATTAGCAAGTAATTATAAGTATGTGACAAATTTTATGTGATTTATCGATGTTAGATTTCAATTGATTAAATTAGTTGTTTAATATTTAATTGATTAAAATATGACATTAAAGTATGTGTTAAAATGATTTATTAAAATAAAAGGAAAAGAATTTGTAAATGATTTTTTTACCAAACAAGGCCCTTGCTTTTGTTTCAAAAGACTGTTGCTAAACAGGGGCCTTACACTAGCCTAACCCTAAATTATCTAAACTATATTTGGATTTAATAAAACTAGTTTCAAATTTTCTTATAGCCAAACAAGCCAAGTTGGCTTTTGAATTTGTAACTTACCTAATTAATAAGAGTTAGTATATATAATTATTATTAGGAGTTACATGTTTTATGTAATATATGTATTATATGTATATTGTATATACTACAACTACGTTAGTTTTACAAACTAAGAAAAAAAAGAGCAGAGGAAAAAGAAGAACAGAGAAGAAGGGAAGAAGAAGAGAAAGAAAGGGGAAAGAGACCTTGAAAGAATTCTCGCTAAGCCATCATCTTCTTCTCCTAAGCCTAATCAAAGGGTATAACTTCTAAATTTAGTTTTAATAATGTGTTTTATGTTGTGGAACTTCTCTATAAAAATGTTTTTCATGAAAGTTAGTAATTTTGTTGTATATATGTTGGAATTTTCTTAATATACTATTTATAAATTTAATTAGATGCCATAAACAATGATTTTCAGAAATCAAATTGATTATAGAAACATGTTTTAATAGAAAAGTTATGTTCATATGAGTTCATATGAGTTTTAGATATTATGGCTGATTTTAGTTTGAAGAAATTGATGAAATTGATATATGTTAATATGTTTATTAGGAATTTATTTGATGCTATCTTCAATTACGTATATAATGCATGTATATAGAGTTAAATTGCTTGAGAAAGTGATTTACAGTGAATGGTTTTAAAAAATATATAAGTTTTATGAAAATATTAAATTTGATTTCTAAAACTTTTGATTATTGTTGTTTAAATGGTTTTTGTGTTTGGAGATATGTTATATGAGTGTATTGTATAAAGTATATGCTATACATTGTTCTAGTAGCTTGTTATTGCCGTTTGATGGCATGTTGGGTTTAATCGGTGAAACAGGGAGGCTGCACTGCCTGCTTCTGTCTGCGTACCTGCGCAGCTGCGCCTGGTAGCACAGCCAGAAGCAGCGCAGTTGCGCCACTGAGTTTTCTCAGGCTGGTCACCTACGCAGCTGCGCCAGTACCTGATCAGAGGCAGAAAACTTAAAGTATTTGTACAATTTTAAAACCTAAATTGATTTGATTATGTGTTAACATGAACCAAGATTTGTAATAAGACGTTATGAGTATGTATTTGGCTATTTCAAAATAGAAAAGGAAGAAGGTGGTGAAAGACTTAAATTGTTATTAGTTAATTCATTTTAAATAAGTAAAGGTTTAACTTAAGTTATAATTTGTTTGGTTATAATGTAGTGAACATCATATGCAATTATAATTTTAATAATTATAATTAGAGTAAGTATTTAATTTAATCTATAACTTGTTAAATTATAATGAAGGTTAGTGGATTATTTGTTTAACTTAAATTATAATTTTGTGTAATTATAATTTAATTGAATAATATGGGATAATTATGATTAAGATGAATGTGTAATTTAAATAATAATTATAGTTTAATAAATGCATGATTAATTATTAATTGTAATTTGTTTAATTATGCATGATGTAGATTGATTAATCGTTATAATTGTTAAATTATAATTTGATTAACATAAGATGTAAATTGATTAGTTATAACTAAAGTGGATGTTTAAATTATAATTTGTTTAATTATAATTTAATATGAATATGTAATTATTAATTGATTAATCATGTGATATATAATATGATTATGAGAACATGTAATGTGAGTATGTGATGTAAATTATTATGTGATAATAATTATTAATTTGATAGTTAATGAGGAATGAGTTAACCTAGATTGGTTAACTAACGATGAGGATTAGCTATGCGATAATTAACTGATATTGTTAATTATACATATGATTTGACAGCGAGTGTCAAACGAGTAAATAGAAGAGAATTAGAAAGTATAAAGTAATACGTTATGTAGGATCATGAAGCAGATTATATTAAGCTATTTTTCGATAATTGGTAATCTACGAGCCAGACAAGTCTTTCAGTTCCTATTTTCTACGTGAACTTGATAATGAACTTTTTAAATTGTATTGCAAAGAGCATGCCATGTTATATATGTTGCAAGCATGAAATGTGAAAGTCAATTTATGACTACATTGATTAATTTAGGAATGTTGGTTGAGTAAGGAACTCAATATTTATATTTGTTATGTGATTAAAGCATGTATGCCATGTTACTTTAAGGTTTATGAGATATATGTTGAGCATGTTAATTATATACTACGTGATGCATGATAACTGTTAGTTCTTGCTGAGCTGTCGAGCTCACTCTTGTAAATAACCATTTTTGCAGGTTAAGGATGCAATGTAAAGATACGTGTTAAGTGATTTATAGAGATCAATGTTCAAGAATATTAGTAATGTTAAATTTTAAATTTTAGTTGATGTTTTGATTGTAACTTAGTTGTTAAGTTGTAAGTTGAGCTATCCGACGTGTAATGGTTATTGATTAGTGAGGTAAGACTTTGTATAGTCATTTTGTTGTAACGATTCATGATATAGATTTGAATCGAAGAGATGTAATGTAAAGGTTGCGATTCAGGGCAATATAGAAAGAAATTTTATAAAAATTTTAGATATTCCGCATTTTTAGTGATTTTTAATATCGAATACAGAAGTAATGAGAGATTAAAGTTGTATTGTTAACGATCGAGAAGGAAAATATTATTGTATGAATTTTGGGGTCGTTACAGTTGGTATCAGAGCTGATAGGTTATACACCTTAGGTAAGAGTACCTTAGGCTATGACCTTAGAGAATGAGAAGTTAAGTTATGTATAACGAAAAGGTGATTCCTTTCACATACGTAGAAGTGTAGGATGTGTGAAGTCCTAGTAATGTTATAAGAAGAAAGTGGGGATAACGAGGAATAAAACTCGAATGAAATATTGAGCTATATGAATTAAATTAGAAATTCTTAAAAGAAGAGTTAATAAATAAACAAGATTCAAAGAAGAATCTTGAAGAGATATGAAGATGAGAATCAGGAGTTACCTAACTCCAATAATAAAGATGACGAATAACGATGAATAGATGAAGTCTATAAGTTTAAAAGAATAATACAATCATGATATAACATGATGAAAGGAAAAGATAAGAAGTTTTCAAACAAAACGATAATGAGATATGGAAGAATCATAAGTGAGATTATTATAGACTAAGATCATAACGTGATCTTTTGAAGTTGTAAAAGACAGATGGTATGTAATGATTGAATAGTTATAGTTTGATGCTATAACGAGAATATACTATGATATGGTACGAGATTAACTCACGAGGAGTTATAAATGATGAGATACAAAAGTCTGTATCTAGTATAGAGCGAGAAGTTATAAGTAAGATAGAGTTAAGTGGGATTTCAATTGAGGACTCATGTGGTGGCTGAGTTGTACAGACTTCTGTATGGGCAGGGTTTTGTGCTTACACTTGGTTTATCATACTGATAATCGTTGGAAGGTTGTTGTCGCGCTATCGATATATATATGACGAGAAGGTGATTCTTTTCTCATATTACATTTGATAGTTAGAGTCAATAGAGATTAGATTAGATGATACTAAGATTACATTAGATGATCTTAAGGTTAGGCGAGTTCTTAAAACTCATACTTATAGTAAGATCGTGACTCATAATCGTATGTATGTTTTGAACCCCTAAGCATATGGATAGTCTCTGATCAGTTCTTTGACTACGTATTGCTAGGACAAGTTCTTAAACTCATATTATTGTGGCAAGTTCCTGAACTTCCAAAGTGTGGTAAGTTTGATGAACTATACTGGGTATAGAAAAGTTATGGTGTATGAAGCATTGATGTTGTTTAAGGTTGATAGAATGATTAAGTAATAATGGAGTAAAGATTTAATTGATAGAGAAAGTTTTATATTCTAAATCTCCTATCTTTGCTAGATTTTCAAAATTTATTAACTTCGTGCTGATGTTGCACTCCTGTTTTCTTGAAAAGCATTGGATCAAATGATGGAACCAATGAATTTTTTAAAATAGTGCTATTATTCACATGTCTATGCTAATTGCTTCAGCTAGACAAAAATAATTTCAAATTTTCAAAATATATTTTATGTGTTCTATGCATCATTTGATATGGTGTAGAGACAAAAATCGAGGAAGTTATCAATGCAGTTAAACCTAGTGTTGGATGTGATCGTATGATCATCAGCCCACTATGGTATGATGTAGTATGACGACGTCATGTAATGACGAAATCCTCAACGTATCAGTATACGATACGGTATCAGGATATTGTGAAAAGATTTATTATTATTTTAGTTTCCTTAAACTATATATATATATATATATATATATATATATATATATATATAAAAGAGATTTATTTACTTTTAGTTTCTTTAAACGAAAAAAAATTGAGTTGGTTAAGGATATATATATATATATATATTTTGATTGATGTCCGAATTGTTGCTAGAAGTCTATGCTACTTGATTCAGCAAGACAAATATTGAAAGATGTTTATGAAATTCGAGCGTTCTTGGTCAAACTATGCTAAACCAAATTTTTTGATGCGGATTCAGATGTTAAGAAGCTGAGGTGAACAACCCTATAAAAGAGGACATGTTATCGGAGACTATAGTTCCGAGTGTAACGCATATAGTCGTTACAATGTACTACGTGTGGGCCCGACGTAGGGGTACGATAGGCTGGCCACCTAGAGTACCGATGTGATTTATAGTGTGAAGTACCGGGGGTGAAGCACTATTAAACCTAAATATAAGTTCAAGGTCTTGCGACCACTCAGCATGATTTGAAATCTTTTAAAAATTCCTGGGTTATTTATATCGCTTCCCAATTATTGAGCAATTGAGGAAGATTCTTATTATTCTGAAGGAGAATGTAGCGAGAAGGATATTCCTTAGAAAGAAATAATTGTTAAACGCAACAAGTTAGTGAATAAGATTAACGTAAAATCTACTTTGATAGATTGAATGAATGAAGATTAATAAAAAATTTCGAGGACGAAATTCTTAGAAGAATGGGTGAATGTGATAACCCGAATAATTATAGATGGTGAATTATGTAGTATATGAATTCTACGAGTAGAATATATAGTAATGATCCTTGGAAAGGAAATGAATGAGTTAAAGAAGATATATAATATTTGATATATGATTGTGTTTGATTAAAGGTTAAGTAATAAAACCTTAACCTTGTTGAAGAGATGAATTTAGTAGAGATATATGTGTAGTTTATATAAATGTCATTAAGATAATGAGCTGAAGTTATTCAACAATAAAATTGTGAAAGAGATTTTTTTTTGAAAATCGAGTAAGGGAGGTTTCGTTGATTCCGGGGACAGAATCCTTATAAAGAGGGAAGGATGTGACATCCCAGATTTTTAGAATTTATAAATGAGAATTTAATAAATAAAATTCTAATTATCTGATGTTTTGAGTTTGAGTATGTGAATACGTGTCATATATGGTGAAATATGTGAATTTATGGGAAGATAATTTAAATGTTAATTTAATATTTATTGAGTAAATAAATATTTTAATTGAATTATTTATTGAGTCAAATAAATAAATTATGTGATTTATGGAATGATTTAATTAAGTGTTATATATCGATTAAATGAATGTGTAATATTTAATTTAATTGATATATATTAATTTTATATTATAGTTCTAATTTAATTGAGAGAATTAAATTAGATGATTTATGTGTTAGTGTTACATGCATTATAATTAGCAAGTAATTATAATTATGTGGCAAATTTTATGTGATTTATCGATGTTAAATTTTAATTGATTAAATTAGTTGTTTAATATTTAATTGATTAAAATATGACATTAAAGTATGTGTTAAAATGATTTATTAAAATAAAAAGAAAAGAATTTGTAAATGATTTTTTTACCAAACAAGGCCCTTGCTTTTGTTTAAAAAGACTGTTGCCAAACAGGGCCCTTACACTAGCCTAACCCTAAATTACCTAAACTATGTTTGGATTTAATAAAACTAGTTTCAAATTTTCTTGTAGCCAAACAAGCCAAGTTGGCTTTTGAATTTGTAACTTACCTAATTAATAAGAGTTAGTATATATAATTATTATTAAGAGTTACATGTTTTATGTAATATATGTATTATATGTATATTGTATTTACTACAACTACGTTAATTTTACAAACTAAGAAAAAAAAGAGCAGAGGAAAAAGAAGAACAGAGAAGAAGGGAAGAAGAAGAGAAAGAAAGGGGAAAAAGACCTTGAAAGAATTCTCGCTAAGCCATCATCTTCTTCTCCTAAGCCTAATCAAAGGGTATAACTTCTAAATTTAGTTTTAATAATGTGTTTTATGTTGTGGAACTTCTCTATAAAAACGTTTTTCATGAAAGTTAGTAATTTTGTTGAATATATGTTGGAATTTTGTTAATATACTGTTTATAAATTTGATTAGATGCCATAAACAATAATTTTCAGAAATCAAATTGATTGTAGAAACATGTTTTAATAGAAAAGTTATGTTCATATGAGTTCATATGAGTTTTAGATATTATGGTTGATTTTAGTTTGAATAAATTGATGAAATTGATATATGTTAATATGTTTATTAGGAATTTGTTTGATGCTATCTTCAATTACGTATATAATGCATGTATATAGAGTTAAATTTCTTGAGAAAGTGATTTACAGTGAATGGTTTTATAAAATATATAAGTTTTATGAAAATATCAAATTTAATTTTTAAAACTTTTAATTATTGTTATTTAAATGGTTTTTGTATTTGGAGATATGTTATATGAGTGTATTGTACCAAGTATATGCTATACATTGTTCTTTTAGCTTGTTATTGCCGTTTGATGGCATGTTGGGTTTAATCGGTGAAATAGGGAGGCTGCACTTCCTGCTTCTGTCTGCGTACATGCGCAGCTGCGCCGGTAGCACAGCCAGAAGCAGCGCAGCTGCGCCACTGGGTTTTCTCAGGCTGGTCACCTACGCAGCTGCGCCTGTACCTGAGCAGAGGCAGAAAACTTAAAGTATTTGTACAATTTTAAAACCTAAATTGATTTGGTTATGTGTTAACATGAACCAAGATTTGCAATAAGACGTTATGAGTATGTATTTGGCTATTTCAAAATAGAAAAGGAAGAAGGTGGTGAAAGACTTAAATTGTTATTAGTTAATTCATTTTAAATAAGTAAAGGTTTAACTTAAGTTATAATTTGTTTGGTTATAATGTAGTGAACATCATATGCAATTATAATTTTAATAATTATAATTAGAGTAAGGATTTAATTTAATCTATAACTTGTTAAATTATAATGAAGGTTAGTGGATTATTTGTTTAACTTAAATTATAATTTTGTGTAATTATAATATAATTGATTAATATGGGATAATTATGATTAATATGAATTTATAATTTGAATAATAATTATAGTTTAATAAATGCATGATTAGTTATAAATTATAATTTGTTTAATTATGCATGATGTAGATTGATTAATCGTTATAATTGTTCAATTATAATTTGATTAACATAAGATGTAAATTGATTAGTTATAACTAAAGTGGATGTTTAAATTATAATTTGTTTAATTATAATTTAATATGAATATGTAATTATTAATTGATTAATCATGTGATATATAATATGATTATGAGAAAATGTAATGTGAGTATGTGATGTAAATTATTATGTGATAATAATTATTAATTTGATAGTTAATGAGGAATGAGTTAACCTAGATTGATTAACTAACGATGAGGATTAACTATGCGATAATTAACTGATATTGTTAATTATACATATGATTTGACAGCGAGTGTCAAACGAGTAAATAGAAGAGAATTAGAAAGTATAAAGTATTATTTACTTAGACGTTTGATAAGCGTTGCTAGGTGACTAATAATTGATGCGTATGGTAATACGTTATGTAGGATTATGAAGCAGATTATATTAAGCTGTTTTTCGATAATTGGTAATCTACGAGCCAGACAAGTCTTTCAGTTCTTATATTCTACGTGAACTTGATAATGAACTGTTTTAAATTGTATTGCAAAGAGCATGCCATGTGATATATGTTGCAAGCATGAAATGTGAAAGTCAATTTATGACTACATTGATTAATTTAGGAATGTTGATTGAGTAAGGAACTCAATCTTTATATTTGTTATGTGATTAAAGCATGTATGTCATGTTACTTTAAGGTTTATGACTTGTATGTTGAGCATGTTAATTATATGCTACGTGATGCATGATAACTGTTAGTTCTTGCTGAGCTGTCGAGCTCACTCTTGCAAATAACCATTTTTGCAGGTTAAGGATGCAAGGTAAAGATACGTGTTAAGTGATTTATAGAGATCAATGTTCAAGAATATTAGTAATGTTAAATTTTAAATTTTATTTGATGTTTTGATTGTAACTTAGTTGTTAAGTTGTAAGTTGAGCTATCCGACGTGTAATGGTTATTGATTAGTGAGGTAAGACTTTGTATAGTCATTTTGTTGTAACGATTCATGATATAGATTTGAATCGAAGAGATGTAATGTAAAGGTTGCGATTCAGGGCAATATAGAAAGAAATTTTATAAAAATTTTAGATATTCCGCATTTTTAGTGATTTTTAATATCGAATACAGATGTAATGAGAGATTAAAGTTGTATTGTTAACGATCGAGAAGGAAAATATTATTGTATGAATTTTGGGGTCGTTACAGTTGGTATCAGAGCTGATAGGTTATACACCTTAGGTAAGAGTACCTTAGGCTATGACCTTAGAGAATGAGAAGTTAAGTTATGTATAACGAAAATGTGATTCCTTTCACATACGTAGAAGTGTTGGATGTGTGAAGTCCTAGTAATGTTATAAGAAGAAAGTGAGGATAACGAGGAATAAAACTCGAATGAAATATTGAGCTATATGAATGGAATTAGAAATTCTTAAAAGAAGAGTTAATAAATAAACAAGATTCAAAGAAAAATCTTGAAGAGATATGAAGATGAGAATCAGGAGTTACGTAACTCCAATAATAAAGATGACGAATAACGATGAATAAATGAAGTCTATAAGTTTAAAAGAATAATACAATCATGATATAACATGATGAAAGGAAAAGATAAGAAGTTTTCAAACAAAACGATAATGAGATATGGAAGAATCATAAGTGAGATGATTATAGAATAAGATCATAATGTGATCTTTTGAAGTTGTAAAAGACAGATGGTATGTAATGATTGAATAGTTATAGTTTGATGCTATAACGAGAATATACTATGATATGGTACGAGATTAACTCACGAGGAGTTATAAATGATGAGATACAAAAGTCTGTATCTAGTATAGAGTGAGAAGTTATAAGTAAGATAGAGTTAAGTGGGATTTCAATTGTGGACTCATGTGGTGGCTGAGTTGTACAAACTTCTGTATGGGCAGGGTTTTGTGCTTACACTTGGTTTATCATACTGATAATCGTTAGAAGGTTGGTGTCGCGCTATCGATATATATATGACGAGAAGGTGATTCTTTTCTCATATTACATTTGATAGTTAGAGTCAATAAAGATTATATTACATGATATTAAGATTACATTAGATGATCTTAAGGTTAGGCGAGTTCTTAAAACTCATACTTATAGTAAGATCGTGACTCATAATCGTATGTATGTTTTGAACCCCTAAGCATATGGACAGTCTCTGATCAGTTCTTTGACTACGTATTGCTAGGACAAGTTCTTAAACTCATATTATTGTGGCAAGTTCCTGAACTTCCAAAGTGTGGTAAGTTTGATGAACTATACTGGGTATAGAAAAGTTATGGTGTATGAAGCATTGATGTTGTTTAAGGTTGATAGAATGATTAAGTAATAATGGAGTAAAGATTTAATTGATAGAGAAAGTTTTATATTCTAAATCTCCTAGCTTTGCTAGATTTTCAAAATTTATTGACTTCGTGCTGATGTTGCACTCCTGTTTTCTTGAAAAGCATTGGATCAAATGATGGAACCAATGAATTTTTTAAAATAGTGCTATTATTCACATGTCTATGCTAATTGCTTCAGCTAGACAAAAATAATTTCAAATTTTCAAAATGTATTTTATATGTTCTATGCATCATTTGATATGGTGTAGAGACAAAAATCGAGGAAGTTATCAATGCAGTTAAACCTAGTGTTGGATGTGATCGTATGATCATCAGCCCACTATGGTATGATATAGTATGACGACGTCATGTAATGACAAAATCCTCAACGTATCAGTAATACGATACGGTATCAGGATATTGTGAAAAGATTTATTATTATTTTAGTTTCCTTAAACTATATATATAAAAAAAAGAGATTTATTTACTTTTAGTTTCTTTAAACGAAAAAAAAAAATTGAGCTGGTTAAGGATATATATATATATTTTGATTGATGTCCGAATTGTTGCTAGAAGTTTATGCTACTTGATTCAGCTAGACAAATATTGAAAGATGTTTATGAAATTCGAGCGTTCTTGGTCAAACTATGCTAAACCAAATTGTTTTGATGCGGATTCAGATGTTAAGAAGCTGAGGTGAACAACCCTATAAAAGAGGACATGTTATCGGAGACTATAGTTCAAAGTGTATCGCATATAGTCGTTACAATGTACTACGTGTGGGCCCGACGTAGGGGTACGATAGGCTGGCCACCTAGAGTACCGATGTGATTTATAGTGTGAAGTACCGGGGGTGAAGCACTATTAAACCTAAATATAAGTTCAAGGTCTCGCAACCACTCAGCATGATTTGAAATCTTTTAAAAATTCCTGGGTTATTTATATCGCTTCCCAATTATTGAGCAATTGAGGAAGATTCTTATTATTCTGAAGGAGAATGTAGCGAGAAGGATATTCCTTAGAAAGAAATAATTGTTAAACGCAACAAGTTAGTGAATAAGATTAACGTAAAATCTACTTTGATAGATTGAATGAATGAAGATTAATAAAAAATTTCGAGGACGAAATTCTTAAAGAATGGGTGAATGTGATAACCCGAATAATTATAGATGGTGAATTATGTAGTATATGAATTCTACGAGTAGAATATATAGTAATGATCCTTGGAAAGGAAATGAATGAGTTAAAGAAGATATATAATATTTGATATATGATTGTGTTTGATTAAAGGTTAAGTAATAAAACCTTAACCTTGTTGAAGAGATGAATTTAGTAGAGATATATGTGTAGTTTATATAAATGTCATTAAGATAATGAGCTGAAGTTATTCAACAATAAAATTGTGAAAGAGATTTTTTTTTGAAAATCGAGTAAGGGAGGTTTCGTTGATTCCGGGGACAGAATCCTTATAAAGAGGGAAGGATGTGACATCCCAGATTTTTAGAATTTATAAATGAGAATTTAATAAATAAAATTCTTATTATCTGATGTTTTGAGTTTGAGTATGTGAATACGTGTCATATATGGTGAAATATGTGAATTTATGGGAAGATAATTTAAATGTTAATTTAATATTTATTGAGTAAATAAATATTTTAATTGAATTATTTATTGAGTCAAATAAATAAATTATGTGATTTATGGAATGATTTAATTAAGTGTTATATATCGATTAAATGAATGTGTAATATTTAATTTAATTGATATATATTAATTTTATATTATAGTTCTAATTTAATTGAGAGAATTAAATTAGATGATTTATGTGTTAGTGTTACATGCATTATAATTAGCAAGTAATTATAATTATGTGGCAAATTTTATGTGATTTATCGATGTTAGATTTTAATTGATTAAATTAGTTGTTTAATATTTAATTGATTAAAATATGACATTAAAGTATGTGTTAAAATGATTTATTAAAATAAAAAGAAAAGAATTTGTAAATGATTTTTTTACCAAACAAGGCCCTTGCTTTTGTTTTAAAAGACTGTTGCCAAACAGGGCCCTTACACTAGCCTAACCCTAAATTACCTAAACTATGTTTGGATTTAATAAAACTAGTTTCAAATTTTCTTGTAGTCAAACAAGCCAAGTTGGCTTTTGAATTTGTAACTTACCTAATTAATAAGAGTTAGTATATATAATTATTATTAAGAGTTACATGTTTTATGTAATATATGTATTATATGTATATTGTATTTACTACAACTACGTTAGTTTTACAAACTAAGAAAAAAAAGAGCAGAGGAAAAAGAAGAACAGAGAAGAAGGGAAGAAGAAGAGAAAGAAAGGGGAAAAAGACCTTGAAAGAAATCTCGCTAAGCCATCATCTTCTTCTCCTAAGCCTAATCAAAGGGTATAACTTCTAAATTTAGTTTTAATAATGTGTTTTATGTTGTGGAACTTCTCTATAAAAACGTTTTTCATGAAAGTTAGTAATTTTGTTGAATATATGTTGGAATTTTGTTAATATACTGTTTATAAATTTGATTAGATGCCATAAACAATAATTTTCAGAAATCAAATTGATTGTAGAAACATGTTTTAATAGAAAAGTTATGTTCATATGAGTTCATATGAGTTTTAGATATTATGGTTGATTTTAGTTTGAAGAAATTGATGAAATTGATATATGTTAATATGTTTATTAGGAATTTGTTTGATGCTATCTTCAATTACGTATATAATGCATGTATATAGAGTTAAATTTCTTGAGAAAGTGATTTACAGTGAATGGTTTTATAAAATATATAAGTTTTATGAAAATATCAAATTTAATTTCTAAAACTTTTGATTATTGTTGTTTAAATGGTTTTTGTGTTTGGAGATATGTTATATGAGTGTATTGTATCAAGTATATGCTATACATTGTTCTAGTAGCTTGTTATTGCCGTTTGATGGCATGTTGGGTTTAATCGGTGAAATAGGGAGGCTGCACTGCCTGCTTCTGTCTGCGTACCTGCGCAGCTGCGCCGGTAGCACAGCCAGAAGCAGCGCAGCTGCGCCACTGGGTTTTCTCAGGCTGGTCACCTGCGCAGCTGCGCCGGTGCCAAGGCTTGTGGCTGCGCAGCTGCGCCAGTACCTGAGCAGAGGCAGAAAACTTAAAGTATTTGTATAATTTTAAAACCTAAATTGATTTGGTTATGTGTTAACATGAACCAAGATTTGCAATAAGACGTTATGAGTATGTATTTGGCTATTTCAAAATAGAAAAGAAAGAAGGTGGTGAAAGACTTAAATTGTTATTAGTTAATTCATTTTAAATAAGTAAAGGTTTAACTTAAGTTATAATTTGTTTGGTTATAATGTAGTGAACATCATATGCAATTATAATTTTAATAATTATAATTAGAGTAAGGATTTAATTTAATCTATAACTTGTTAAATTATAATGAAGGTTAGTGGATTATTTATTTAACTTAAATTATAATTTTGTGTAATTATAATTTAATTGATTAATATGGGATAATTATGATTAAGATGAATGTGTAATTTAAATAATAATTATAGTTTAATAAATGCATGATTAATTATAAATTGTAATTTGTTTAATTATGCATGATGTAGATTGATTAATCGTTATAATTGTTAAATTATAATTTGATTAACATAAGATGTAAATTGATTAGTTATAACTAAAGTGGATGTTTAAATTATAATTTGTTTAATGATAATTTAATATGAGTATGTAATTATTAATTGATTAATCATGTGATATATAATATGATTATAAGAAAATGTAATGTGAGTATATGATGTAAATTATTATGTGATAATAATTATTAATTTGATAGTTAATGAGGAATGAGTTAACCTAGATTGGTTAACTAACGATGAGGATTAGCTATGCGATAATTAACTGATATTGTTAATTATATATATGATTTGACAGCGAGTGTCAAACGAGTAAATAGAAGAGAATTAGAAAGTATAAAGTATTATTTACTTAGACGTTTGATAAGCGTTGCTAGGTGACTAATAATTGATGCGTATGGTAATACGTTATGTAGGATCATGAAGCAGATTATATTAAGCTGTTTTTCGATAATTGGTAATCTACGAGCCAGACAAGTCTTTCAGTTCCTATTTTCTACGTGAACTTGATAATGAACTGTTTTAAATTGTATTGCAAAGAGCATGACATGTTATATATGTTGCAAGCATGAAATGTGAAAGTCAATTTATGATTACATTGATTAATTTAGGAATGTTGATTGAGTAAGGAACTCAATCTTTATATTTGTTATGTGATTAAAGCATGTATGTCATGTTACTTTAAGGTTTATGAGATGTATGTTGAGCATGTTAATTATATGCTACGTGATGCATGATAACTGTTAGTTCTTGCTGAGCTGTCGAGCTCACTCATGCAAATAACCATTTTTGCAGGTCAAGGATGCAAGGTAAAGATACGTGTTAAGTGATTTATAGAGATCAATGTTCAAGAATATTAGTAATGTTAAAGTTTAAATTTTAGTTGATGTTTTGATTGTAACTTAGTTGTTAAGTTGTAAGTTGAGCTATCCGACGTGTAATAGTTATTGATTAGTGAGGTAAGACTTTGTATAGTCATTTTGTTGTAACGATTAATGATATAGATTTGAATCGAAGAGATGCAATGTAAAGGTTGCGATTCAGGGCAATATAGAAAGAAAATTTATAAAATTTTAGATATTCCGTATTTTTAGTGATTTTTAATATCAAATACTGATGTAATAAGAGAGTAAAGTTGTATTGTTAACGATCGAGAAAGAAAATATTATTGTATGAATTTTGGGGTCGTTACAGATTACTTAGCATGGTTGTGTTTAGTGTTTTGATGCATGATCGCCATCTACCTTAATAGTTTGTATGGAATTGAAAGAGGAAGTATAAACTCAGATTTGGCCATGCTAGCATATGTTCATAAAATTTGCATGTGATAAATTTTGTGATTCATAATCCGGATAGACATATACCGGCTTACCATATGTAGTCAATTTAGAGCTTGCACTTAAATTGATATTGTTTGCAAGTCACATAGTCATATAGTGATTTAGGTAATATTGGTGTTCATATGAATTCTATCTCTTTTGTGGATTTTACGTGATCTGGACTTGGTATATTGAAAGATAGCCATTTCTCACCTTCGTGCTCTCGACTAGCAATCCGAAATAATTAATTAGGCTTAATAAAAGGTGTGTAATCTGGATGAAGCATTAAGTGACATTAGGATCCCATATCTTTCCAATTTGAATCATTCGTCTATTAATTAGTTAATTTTAGTTTATAATCATTTTAGTCATTAATTCACACTTTGTTTACTCGTTTGAGCAGCCGAAAATAGCTATAAAGTTGTTGCATGATAGTTTAAACATAATTGTTTTTCTCCGTGGGAACGATCTTGACTTATCATATATTACTTGTTGACCGTGTATACTTGCACGTGTTTGTGTCTGTTTCGTTAACACCGAAACTGAGCAACAAGTTTATGGCGCAGTTGCCGGGGAATCAGTTGTTATTTTTAGTACTATTGACATCAATTTAAGTTAAATTTGTCAGACTTGAACAATTCACATCTTATCTTATTTCTATTTTATTTCTATTTGTGTTTCAGGTACTTGTGGTTAGTATATGCACACTCGATCTACAAATTCTGTGTTGGTGCCTTTACAAGAACACATCAACGGTAGAGCCTGGAGAGCGAACACACGTACTACTAACACGCAAGAGAACACTGAACCACTGGTACAAATGGCAGCCAAGGAACAAAGAGCGTTGAGGGATTACTCAATGCCAAAGATCAATGATTTCCAATCCAGTATAGTCAGGCCAGCGATAGCTGCAAACACCTTTGAAATCAAACTAGGGACACTTCAGATGGTTCAGAACACAGTCCAGTTTGGGGGTGCAGCTACGGAAGATCCTAATGAGCATATCTTGAGTTTTATCGAAATTTGCGACACATTCAAGTACAACAATGTGTCGGATGATGCGGTGAAGCTTCGGCCATTTCCTTTCACCTTGAGGGATAAAGCGAAGAGTTGGTTGCATTCGCTACCATCAGGTTCAATTACTATGTGGGAGGACTTAGCCCAGAAGTTTCTAGCCAAATTCTTTCCCATGGCTAAGACTGCTCAGATGAGGAGTGCTCTATCCCAGTTTGCAAAACAACAAGGAGAATCTCTGTATGAGGCATGGGAACGATATAAGGAGATGCTAAGGAAATGTCCTCATCACGGAATGCCAGACTGGATGGTAATCAGCTCGTTCTATAATGGTTTGGGATGGCAATCAAGGCCGATCATTGATGCCGCATCAGGAGGGGCTTTGTGGGCCAAGAGCTATGAGACAGCTTATGATTTAATAGAGACTATGGCGGTGCATGAACACCAGAATCTGACATCTAGAATGTCGCAACCAAAAGTGGCCGGGGTATTGGATGTGGACGCCATCACAGCACTTTCAGCACAAATGGCGGCAATGTCAAAGAAAATTGACTCTATTGCTGAAAACAAAGTTCAACAAGTTACTTTCGTATGTGAGTTGTGTGCGGGATCACACTCGACAGAACAATGTGCCATCACTACAAAGTCGGTTTAATTCGTCAGCAACTATCAAAAGCCACAGAATCAATTTCCAAACTCCAACCATCCAAACAACAGAAACCATCCGAATTTCAGCTGGAGTAATAACCAAAGTGCTCAACAATCTCAATACCAACCTCATCAACAACAAACATACGAACAACAATAATCTCAACTGCAACAATCTCATTAATAGTTTGCACCTAAACTATCCTACCCTCCATGATTTCATCAACAACAACATCAACGCAATCCAGCTCCTCCTCCACAATCAGAGGAGAAAACTGAAATTGAAGAACTCAAGTTGATGATTAAGAGTCAAGTGGTGTCTATCAAAACATTGGAGGCTCAAATAGGCCAAATGGCCAATATGTTAACCAACAAACCGCAAGGGACTCTACCAAGCAATACTGAAGAAAATCCAGGAAGATGAGATGGAAAGGAATAATGTCAGGCCATTACATTGAGGTATGGGAAGCAAACTGCAGATCTGGGGACTGGCGCGGCCGAGCCCCAGGAAGAACAAAACCTGGTGCGGGCGCGCCCATGTGCAGAACGTTCTGATGTAATTTTGAAGGATGGGAAAGATGGGGGCAATGCAGTTGAGTCAGAAAAGGAGGTATCCACTGAGAAAACCAATGTTACCCCACCAGTTGTCTACCCTCCTGCACCATATCCTCAGCGACTTCAGAAACAAAGATTAGACAAATAGTTCGCGACGTTTTTAGAGGTGTTTAAGAAACTACAGATCAACATACCCTTCGTCGAAGCTTTGAAACAAATGCCAAGCTATGAAAAGTTTATGAAAAGCATTCTATCAAGGAAGAAGAAGCTAGAGGATTATGAAACAGTTGCCTTGACAGAAGAATGCAGTGCAGTATTGCAAAGAAAACTACCTCTAAAGCTCAAAGATCCAGGCAGTTTTACGATATCGTGCTCCATTGGAAAATTATCCTTCAATAAGTGTTTATGCAACTTGGGGGAAAGTATAAATTTGATGCCTCTATCGGTATTCACACAGTTGGGATTGTTGGCTCCTAAGCCGACAAACATATCATTGCAGCTTGTCGATAGGTCCATCACATATCCAAGGGGTATTGTAGAAGATGTCTTGGTGAAAGTGGACAAGTTTATCTTCCCTGCTGACTTTATTATTCTGGACTTCGAAGAGGACAAGAACATACCGATCATTCTTGGGAGACCTTTTCTAGCTACTGGGCGAACACTCATAGATGTACAGAAAGGAGAACTGATTATAAGAGTTCAGGACCAAGAGGTCACATTTAATGTCTTCAAAGCTATGAAGTTCCCCACAGATGAAGAAGAGTGCTTTCGGGTTGATGCGGTCAACATGGTACTGCATGAAGAGGCTGAGCAGGTTATGAGCATGGATCCATTAGAGAGTGCTCTACTGGGAGACTCTGACTTGGAGGATACAGATGTTGTGGAGTACATACAAATTCTGAACACGGTGCCACTGATGAAAAAAATCAAGATTCGCATTGAACCACTTAGACATACTGGGGAGACATCAGAGCAACTCAAGCCTTCTCTTGAGATGCCTCCCAACCTTGACCTTAAACCTCTTCCTAATCATTTGAGATATGCATATTTGGGGGAATCTTCCACATTTTCAATTATTATTGCTTCTGCTCTATCATCCTGTCAGGAAAGCAAGTTGCTACGGGTTCTACGAGAGTTCAAATCAGCTATTGGGTGGACCATAGCTGAAATCAAGGGGATCAGCCCCTCATACTGCATGCATAAGATACTCCTGGAGGATGACAGAAAGTCGACGGTAGAGCAACAGAGGAGATTGAATCTAATTATAAAAGAGGTCATCAAGAAGGAGATCCTAAAGTGGTTAGATGCCGGGATCATTTATCCGATATCAGACAGCTCTTGGGTGAGCCCGGTGCACTGCGTTTCGAAGAAGGGAGGCATGCCAGTAGTGTCTAATGAGAATAATGAACTTAGACCTACCAGAACAGTCACAGGGTGGAGGGTCTGCATGGACTATCACAGATTAAACAAAACTACAAGAAAGGACCATTTTCCTCTCCCGTTCATTGACCAAATATTGGATAGGTTAGAGGGACATAACTACTACTGCCTCTTGGATGGTTATTCAGGGTATAACCAGATTGTTATAGCTCCAGAAGCCTAGGAGAAGACTACCTTCACGTGCCCATATGGTACTTTTGCATTCAGGAGGATGTCTTTTGGATTATGCAACGCTCCAGCCACATTCTAGAGATGTATGATGGCAATTTTCTCCGATATGGTCGAGCAAAATGTAGAAGTTTTCATAGACGACTTCTCAGTCTTTGGAGACTCTTTCGACATGTGCTTGGAGAATCTGGTTCTGGTATTAAAGAGGTGTGTTGAGACCAATTTAGTGCTGAATTGAGAAAAGTGCCATATTATGGTACAAGAATGTATTATCTTGGGGCACAAAGTTTCAGGGAAAGGATTAGAGGTGGACAGGGCGAAGTTAGAGACTATTGAGAGCTTACCTCCACCAACTTCTGTGAAAGGGGTTCGTAGTTTCCTTGGGCACGCGGGATTCTATCGTTGCTTCATAAAGGACTTCTCAAATATCACTAAGCCTCTGTGCAGTTTGCTTAAGAAGGATGTCCCATTTAGATTCGATAATAAATGCTTAGCGGTGTTTGAGCACTTAAAGAAGAAATTGACTACGGCACCCATTATTACAACTCCTGACTAGTCTCTTCCATTTGAATTGATGTGAGATGCAAGTGACTTCGCTGCGGGAGTTGTCTTGGGGCAACGTAAGGACAAAATTTTTCATGTCATTTACAATGCCAACAAAACCCTGACGGATGCCCAACTGAACTACACCACCACAGAGAAGGAGCTTCTAGCGGTGGTATACTCATTTGATAAATTCAGGTCTTATCTGATTGGCACAAGAGTTGTCGTATACACCGATCATGCTGTAATTCAATACCTGATATCAAAGAAAGATGCTAAGCCCCGTCTCATTCGTTGGATACTTCTTCTACAGGAATTTGATTTGGAAATCAAAGACAGAAAGGGGACTGAAAACCAAGTGGCTGACCACTTATCCCGATTGGAGAATCCGGGAAAGAACACAAATGATAAAGTGATGATCAATGAGTCCTTCCCGGACGAACAGTTATTTGTGGTGCAAGGCGAAATGCCATGGTTTGCAGACTTTACGAACTTCCTAGTGAGCGACATTATCCCTGCTGATTTGACTAGACCTCAGAAGAAGAAGTTTCTACATGATGTTAGATGGTATTTTTGGGATGAGCCTTACCTATTTAAGCAGTGCACTGATAGGATGATTAGAAGGTGCATCCCAGAAAGTGAGACGGACAGTATACTTCAGGATTGCCATTCATCAATTTATGGAGGATACTACGGAGGAGAGAAGACAGCTGCCAAGGTACTTCAGGCTGGATTTTATTGGCCAACTCTGTTCAAAGATGCATACAACTTTGCCCAAAAATATGACCGGTGTCAACGAGTGGGAAATATATCCAAACAGAATAAGATACCTTTGAATATGATCCTAGAGGTCGAGATCTTTGACGTTTGAGGAATAGACTTCATGGGGCCTTTTGTTTCGTCATGTGGAAATCTGTATATCTTGCTGGCAGTGGATTACGTGTCCAAGTGGGTGGAAGTAGCAGCCTTACCAACTAATGATGCTATAATGGTCTTGCGATTTCTGCAAAAGAGTATATTCACAAGATTCGGGACTCCTCGAGCCATCATAAGTGATGAAGGCACCCATTTCTGCAATCGATAGTTTATTGCATTATTGGCCAAGTATGGGGTGAATCACCGTGTCGCCACAGCGTACCATCCCTAAACGAACGGTCAAGCTAAGGTGTCCAATCGTGAGGTGAAAAGGATATTAGAGAAAATTGTAAATCCCACGAAGAAGGATTGGTCTCTTAAGCTCGATGATGCAGTTTGGGCATACAGGACTGCGTACAAAACACCATTGAGTATGTCACCATATCAGCTAGTGTATGGGAAAGCCTGCCACCTACCCATGGAACTTGAGAACAAGGCCTACTGGGCCATAAAAAGCTAAATTTTGACTTGAAGGCTACAGGTGAGAAGAGACTTCTCTAACTAAATGAGCTAGACGAATTCAAACTGCAAGCCTACGAAAACTCTACACTGTATAAGGAAAAAGTGAAAAAGTGGCATGAGCGCAAGATTATGGAAAGGAAATTTGAGCCGGGGCAAGCGATATGGTTGTATAATTCTCGTCTTAAACTCTTTCCTGGAAAGCTCAAATCGCCATGGTCGGGCCCTTTCACGGTGAAAACCGTGTTTCTACATGGTGCAGTGGAGATTTTCGACCAATACCTAGACAAACAGTTTAAACTGAATGGACAGAGGTTGAAGCACTATTATGGGGGCGAAGTCGATCGAGAGAAGGTTGCCTCGATCCTTTCCACTACTTGACCATGTCAGACATAGTCAAGCTAATGGACTGTAAACAAGCGCTTGATGGGAGGCACCCCATCATCTCTCTTCTCCCTCTTATATAATTCTTGTTACATTTCTCTATTCCCCCCCTTGTTTTATTCTAAGCATTGTGAAAATTTTGAACAATTTTGAATAGTTTTGGAGTTAGGAGCTTATTGCACATATTTTTGGAGTTATGAGCATAATGCATATGCACACATATAACATTTTTTTTGAAGATACACACACATCATACATAGTTTAATTGCAAGTATGGAATTAGGTCACATCTTATTTTTCAAAGTTGTGTGCATGAAATGAATTGAATGTTGGTTTTCTAAAAATTATGACAATTTTAACAATTTTGCGATGAATACATGTGCATATAGTATAGACAGATTCCAATATAGCATGGTGCAGAGATACATAGTCCAATTTTGGGGTTTCAGATTCTTTTATATCTCATTTTTGCATACATATGTTTTAGGAAAAGAATGCTAGTCAAGTTGCTGCTTATCTTCCTCATTGCTGCAGAGGAAAAACATTTTTTTGGCTGGGCTCAGGGCAGCGCGGCTGCTCCCTCATCACAACTAAACTCGGCCCGCCCGCTCCCGACCCCAGCAAACTGCCGTTTTAAAACTGACAAATCTATCTTCAATCCTTATGTTATAACCACGTGACCGATCCAGCCTCTCAAAACACAATCCCTCTCTCAGATAATAACCTTCGAACTCTCCCTATACCCCTATTTCATCTCTCTCTCACAAACCCTAGCCTCACAGATTCAATTCTACTCCATCATTCTCATGAGTCTGCTCCATTAAATGTAACCCTAGCCAAATTCACTACCAGCTCTTTATATTTCAATCATTAATTAGGGTTTGTGCAATCAAAATTCAGAGGAAAGTTAGTGAGAGTCTTTGAAATCACAAACTAGGGTTGCTATACAGTTTGTAGAGGATCAGTTTCGGGGTTGTTCTTCAGCAGTCGTCAATTAAGTTTTGCAAGGTAAGTTTTTTGAATTTATCATCGGTCCAAAGAGAGCACGTTCTGTCACTCCCGGATCGCCCGCTCAGAGTAGTCAGGGCGAGGCCACTGTGGACTTGACTAAGTTCATCAGCCTTGAGGCACAACTTGAATATTATCGAATTGCGGCCAAGTCATTTGTAAAGGAGCGGGGACTGAAACCGACGAGGGAAGATGGCCAAATGGTTACCATGATCCGAGAGATGAGTTGGCTTGGAGTTTGTACAACACCACTGCCTGTCCCACTGGCTATTGTGCGCGAATTCTATGCTAACGCCAAGGAGACACAGAGTGGCTTCTCTTTCGTTCAGGGGCATAAACGTCGATTATCGTCAAGCGACGATCCGTGAGGTGTTTAGTGTGCCTTCAATACCGGCTGGCCAAGTAAATTGGGTTGAGGCGGAGCGTTTTGAGATTGACTTGGACCAGGTGATCACAGACTTGTGCGTGCCAGGCACAAAGTGGATTTATAGGTTGGGCACAAATACGCACACCAATTTCCCTGCCTCAGCTCTGAATCGATATGCCAAGGCATAGAATCTATTCTTATGCTCAAATCTGATGTCGTCCACTCACCAGCACGACATTCCAGCCGAGAGGGCCACTATTCTGTGGGGGATCATTACTGGGAAGAATATCAATGTGGGACATTTTCTCTATCAGAATATGTTGCACTTTATGCGAGGCAGTACCATAGGGGGAATTCCACACGCATCAGTGGTGGCTCATCTGTGTTCTCAGGCAGGCCTTGAGTGGGAAGACGAACAGGTTCAGATGCCAAGCCAGGACATCAATCATTCTACCATCAAGAAATTTGACGAGTGGACTGGTGGCACGGCACACTCGCGAGGCAAAGGGTTCATCTCGCTGACTCCTCCACCAGTGCCTCCACCATAGTCAGCTGTAGTAACCGGACCTTCTACCACTAGTACAGGGCAGCAGGATCGCCAGATGAGGATATTGGAGAGGAGGATGGATGCTCTGCATGACAACTTCTCTGCTTTTGTAGGCGGACTGACCCGAGCCCTAGGTGAAGCTTTTGCACAACAGGGAACGCTTGTGGAGTGGCCTGTCTTTGGTTCTGCCATGCCTTACCCGCCGCCAGATTCACCACCCGAGGAGGGTGGCCATGCCGATACATAGGGGAGTTTCCTTACCCTTTATCTCCAATGAGGACATTGAAAATTTTAAGTTTAGGGGTATTAGGGGTAGTTAGTAGTTAGTGCATATAGTTTAACATATAGTTTAATTGCATTTAGTTAGTTTAATTTCATGTTTAGTTTGCATTTTAGTGTTTATTAGTTAAATTTTGCATGAATTTTTTTTCTTCAGTTTTCTTTGTTATGTTTATTTTAGTATGTGTTTAGTTGCATTACATAGCATAATCCCATATTTTTAGTCTGTTGAATTCCAATCTGGCAGATGATGAAATTGAAATATGATAGATTTTTAAACTAAGTTGATAACTTAAGCTTAGTTATAATTTTATACATGATGAAGTCTATGCCTGTTGCTTTGATGTTACCGGATAGCACGACATTGCTATTATTTATTTGTTGGTTGGATTAGCATACGCTTGTCTTTTGAGGGGAAAAATTTATTTTTAATGATAGAATTATGTAAGAAAAGGAGAAATGGCCTTAATGACACAGAAATGCAAGTTTGGAGGAAAACATAGGGTATGCATGCTAAAAAGAAAAAGAAAAAGAAAAGAAAAAAAATTGAGAAAAAGAAAAAAAATAGAATAAATACATTGGCTAGCTAAGTCTTGTGGCCTTTGATACTCGAGCAAGTACGCCCTAGGGGATTGTCTCTACACCCAGCGCCCTAAAGCCTTACGATTTGGGAGTCGTTAGTCGAAAGCTCGATAAATGGGTATCATTGAAAAGCCTAAGAGGGCTTAGCATTGCACAGTCGGTTGTAACCACGGGAAAGTGCGAATATATCGCCCCCGTGAGTGAATAAAAGCATAATAAACCCTTTTGTTGAACCTTAGCTTGTATTGATATGTTCGATTGGCTGTTGTTTCATACATGTGCAAACTTCTTGACTTAAAACCTCATTTTTCTTCCTTAGAAGTATAGCATGTGGAATCTTCGCCTCTATCAAGCTTATTTGTGATATAGCACACACACACTACATCTTAGCCACAGGTTGTGATTTTCGGATTGTATGCCCTTATGACTTTAACTCGGTTGTTGCTTTGTTCATAGTTCTTGTTATTTCTCTGAGGCACATCTTATTGGAATTCATAACATGGCTAAAATTTTGGGATTCATTTTCATGTTAGTATAGTTGCATAGTGTGTAGTTTGCATTTGTGTTTGTTGCTTGAGGGCAAACAATAGTTCAAGTTTGGGGGTATTTGATAAGTAGGTTTTATACTTACTTATTGGCTATCAACTTGCTAGGATTATGGCTTAATCTCAGGTATTTTAGGGTCTTTTGATGTGTTTTATCTTTGTTTTATAGGTTTTATTAGGGAAACTCAATTAGCAAATGAATGGCATGGTAAAAGCATGGATTTGGCATGGACATGGCAAGAAGTTGAGCAAGTAGTGAACTGGCTTGTTGAAAACGACTGAGGGCAAGTTGATATGGCATTTGAGCAAAGTAATGTCAAGTGAAAGAATAAAGAAGGCTAAGATAGCAAGGAAAGGGATTAGCAGCAATACACCAGCAAAACCAGCAAAGAAGACAACACTGCAGTACAGCGCGGCCGCGCGGCTTTAAAGAGCAAACTTGGCGCGCCTGCTCCAAGAGGAAATCAGAGCCAAGCTTTTGGGTATCAGCGCGGTCGCGCCCCAAATGACCTACGAGCTGGCGCGGCCACGCCAGTTAAGATTGAAAATTATTTGACTTTTCACTTAAACATTTTGCTGTAGCGTGTTTTCCTTATAAGGGTGTATTTGTTGGTTTGGAGGATATTAACTATTTTATTCTACAGTTTTAATTTCTATTCTAGGGTTTAGAGAGCAAGAGAGGGTTTGAAGCTACTCTTCACTCTTGTGGCTTTTCTCTTCTAATCTTAGTAAATTTCCATTCTTAGGGTTTAAATTTGGATTAATTGTGATCTGGAACTGGGCTTGGAAGCTTATTTTGGACAGGGGAATATCAGATTCGCATTATCATCATCTCTTTATCCCTTTACTCTCATTTCATACTTTCAATGCTTAGATCAAATCCCATAGTGGTCATTGGTTCAGAGATAAACTAACCACCATTATGGGATTCTAATAAAAGCTTATTGTTTAATTCAGATCTATATGCCTCTTTGTGATGTGTGATTGATTATGTATGGATTGCCTAGCATGGTTGTGTTTAGTGTTTAGATGCTTGATCACCATCTAACTTAATAGTTTGTATGGAATTGAAAGATGAAGTATAAACTCAGATTTGGCCATGCTAGCATATGTTCATGAAATTTGCATGTGATAGATTTTGTGATTCGTAATCCGGAAAGACATATACCGGCTTACTATATGTAGTAAATTGAGAGCTTGCACTTAAATTGATATTGCTTGTAAGTCACATAGACATATAGTGATTTAGGTAATATTGGTGTTCATATGAATTCTATCTCTTTTGTGGATTTTACGTGATATGGACTTGGTATATTGAAAGATAGACATTTCTCACCTTCGTGCTCTCGACTAGCTATCCGAAATTATTAATTAGGCTTAACAAGAGGTGTGTAATCTGGATGAAGCATTAAGTGACATTAGGATCATCATTCGTCTGTTAATTAGTTAATTTTAGTTTATAATCATTTTAGTCATTAATTCACACTTTGTTTACTCGTTTGAGCAACCGAAAATAGCTATAAAGTTGTTGCATGATAGTTTAAACATAATTTCTTTTCTCCGTTGGAACGATCTTAACTTATCATATATTACTTGTTGACCGTGTATACTTGCACGCGTTTGTGTTTGTTTTGTTAACACCGAAACGGATCTACAGTAGGCGAACTCCACCAACGATAGATGATCATCCCAACTACCCTTGAAATCCATAACGTAAGACCTTAACATGTCTTCTAGCGTTTGAATTGTTCTTTTACTTTGTCCATCCGTCTATGGATGATACGACGTGCTCAACCTCAGCTGCGTTCCCATCTGTTCTTGCAAGATCTTCCAGAAATTTAAGGTGATCGCGATCTGACATAATTGAAACTTACACTCCATGTCTTGAGACAATATCCTTGACATAAAGCTTAGCTAACTGGTCTAAGTTGTACTTGACTCTTATTAGCAAGAAATGAGTTGACTTCGTCAAACGATCCACTATTATCCAAATAACGTCGTATCCTTTCTGTATCGTTGGAAGTCCTACCACAAAGTCCATCGTGATATGCTCCCACTTCCACTCCGGAATCTCCAATGATTGTAGCAAACCACTACGTCGTTGATGTTCGACTTTAACTTTCTAACAAGTTAAGCACCTACTAACATACTCTACTATCTATCTTTTTATGTTTGACCACCAGAAATTGGTTCGAAAGTCTTGATACATCTTGGTACAACCAGGATGAATCGAGTACCTCGAGTGATGAGCTTCATCTATTATCTCCTTTTTCAACTCTGGCTCGCACGGAACCCAAATTCTTCCTTTAAATCTCAATATCTCTTTGTTATCAAGACTGTACGTATCCTCGATACCATCTGCAATCTTCTTCATTGTCCGTTCGCACTCATCAGTTCTGAGTTGCACCTCCTTCACCTTTTCTACGATAGTAGGTTGAACCTCCATCGCAAACAGCTTCTCCCCTTCCTCATTTAGACATTTCACTTCTAATTGCATTCTTTCCATCTCTGTTATCAACTCATCCTGAGCTGTTAACATCAATAGCTTTTCCCGACCCTTTCTACTTAAGGCGTCGGCCACCACATTCGCCTTCCCTGGGTGATACAGGATTTCACAGTCGTAATCCTTTATCAAGTCTAACCACATTCTCTGCCTCATATTCAACTCCTTCTGTGAAGATATACTTTAGACTTTTATGGTCTGTGTAGATCTCACATTTCTCCCCATATAGGTAATGCCTCCAAATTTTTAAGGCAAAAACCACTGCTGCAAGTTCAAGGTCATGAGTAGGATAACCTTTCTCATACTCCTGTAACTGCCTAGATGCATACACAATGACCTTGTCATGCTGCATGAGCATGCAATCCAGTCCTTTATGCGAAGTATCATTATATACTATGAAATTCCCTGTCTCATTTGGTAAAGACGATACTGGTGCTTGACTTAATCTCTTCTTCAGCTCTTGAAAGCTATCTTCACACTTCTCCGTCCACACGTACTTCGTGGTCTTCCTTGTCAAATTTGTCAATAGAGTAGCTATCTTCGAAAAGTCCTGGATGAACCTCCGATAGTAACCCGCTAACCCTAGGAAACTTCGCACCTTAGTCGGTATTTTCGGCTACTCCCAGTTCATAACTGATTCCACCTTCGTTGGATCAACTAAAATCCCTTCCTTGTCGATGACGTGCCCCAAAAACTGCACTCTTTCAAACCAAAATTCACACTTAGTGAATTTCGCATACACCCTCTCCTTTCTTAGTGCTTCCAACACTAATCTCAAATGTTCAGCGTGATCTTCTTTTGTCTTTGAATAGACTAGAATATCATCAATGAACACTACGACGAACTTGTCCAAATATTGTTTGAACACTCTATTCATCATATCCATGAATGCGGCTGGGGAATTCGTTAACCCAAATGACATTATAATGGCCGTAACGAGTCCAAAATGTTGTCTTAGGTACATCCTCTATTCTAACCTTTAACTGGTGATACCCCATCCGCAAATCTATCTTAGAAAAGTATTTTGCCTCTTTCAACTAATCAAAAAGATCATCGATCCTGGGAAATGGGTACTTATTCTTTATCGCTAGTTTGTTCAACTCTTGGTAGTCGATACAAAGCCTCAATGATCCATCCTTTTTCTTTACAAACAATACCGGTGCTCGCCATGGAGAAACACTCGGTTGAATGTACTTCTTGTCCAACAGCTCTTGTAACTAAATCATCAAATCCTTCAATTCCACTGGCGCCATACAATACGGTGCCTTTAAAACTGGTGCCGTCCCTGGCACAAGGTCTATAACGAACTCAGTCTCCCTATCGGGTGGAAGACCTCGCAAATCACTCGAAAAGACATCCGCATATTCATTGACAATAGGTATCTGTTCCAATGTTGCTCCTAATCGCTGGGTATCAACAATATGGCACAGGTAACCTACGCATCCCTTCTTTAACAATTTCCTAGCTTGTGTCATGGTTAACCAACCAATCAATCCCAAGAATTACATTGAATTCTCCCAACTTTATCGGTATAATATCTGTCGACGATTTATTACCTCTAATATCTACACAACAACTCCTATGAATAGAATCAACAGGACTTACTTCCTCGTTTGCTACCTTAATATTCAAAGGTATTACAAGTTTTTCGGGGAGTAATATTAATCGTTTAGCAAATTCACATGCTATAAACGAACACGTAGCAGCCAAATCAAACAATATATATGCATTTATGTCGTTGACGGGGATAATACCTGCTACGACGTCGCTTGATGCAACCACATCCTGGACTGTCATATTAAAAGTACGGGCAGTCGGTCTACCCTATGGTATTGCGCCACTAATCGATAACTTACTAGCGCTAGCTCCTTTCCCACCATCCGAACACTTCTTCGGATAGTTCTGTGCCATGTGGTCGATAGATCCACCTACAAAGCACCCACGATTCTTTTTCAGACTGGAACAGTTAGGCAAAATATGCCCTTCCTGTCCGTAGTTGTAGCACACCACCTTTCCCTTGAGGCAGACTCCCAGATGAGTCCTCCCGTAATTCTTGCAAGCCTCCATCGTCTTCTTAAGAAACTCTTGCTTTACTCCAATATTCCCGGAGCTAAAACCTTTTCTCTTCTGGCCACTCCCGCTGGCTCCCTCAATTTTGACTGCTATGTCAGTCTGACCTTTATTCTTACTCTCCTTGTGGTATAGGGTTAACGCCTCACTACCACCCTCGGCTATAATAGCCTTCTCCAACACAGCTCCAAAGGCAATACTTTGGAAAACAGATATCCGGTTATAGAGCCAGGGTTTCAATCCCTGCTCAAACCTTCTTACCTTCTACAACTTTGTGTCCACCTGGTATGGAGCAAACCTCTCCAGTTCATTAAACCTGGTTGAGTATTGGGGAACTATCATGTCCCCCTACTTCAGTTCTAGGAACTGAATCTCCATCCTCCCTTACATGTTTGTGGAGAAGTAGTTCTCGAAGAATAACTCCTTGAACCGCATCCACGTAACAACTTCTGTTCCAGCCCTACCCTGGTTGGCCTCCCACCAGTAGTTGACCTCGCCCTTCATCATGTAAGTCGCAAATGCTGTCTTTTGCGCCTCACCGACATTTGCTATAATAAATTCCTTTTCGATTTCTTTTACCCAAACTTGGGCAGCTATAAGGTATGTAGTTCCATAGAACTCAGGTGGACCAATAATTTTAAACTCCTTGAAGGTAGTCCCTCGACCTACCCCAGGATTAGTGCGTACGTTTTCTCTCGTCCTATTGAGAGTCGTAGCTAATAGATTCACAAACTCTTGCATCGGGTTATTATTCCCTTGCTCCTTCTCATTACGAGGTTTTTCTTCCTGGTTTCTTTGACGTCTTCTTGGCATCATCTTCTGTTAATGCGAAAACATTTTTGTTATTGTTCGTTTCTTCATTCGGTTATTATTAACAATCAAATAATAACTCAATCACATTGACAAGCATTTCAATAAACCTTTATATTAAGATATTTCTTCGTAGTATAACACTACATCGTTCGTCATTACATGGCTTCAGCCATTTACAATACTATCCCGCAATTGCTTTTCAAATGTTGGGATTTACAAAGGACTACCCTTGTTTATACAAAAGAGGGTTTTACGTCATTACTAGCTACACACTACTTAAATTGCTAATTCTACTATACATACTATTGGCCTACATCTGCCTCACGACATTCTCGTAATTCGCATCGGCCATACTGGCCACTATATCTCGGCTAATCGTATGCCGAGTCTGTCCCTCCTCAATAGGATACTCACCAATCTGGTGCTGGTAATCCTCGTGCGAACTGCTATGGATGTAGGACATTCGACTAATCTTTTGCTTCTTGTTCAGAAGCTCTGCCATTAATTCCTGGACCTCTAGATTTAAGTCCCGAACTTTATCCTTGGCCAGCACCCTCTCATCGTGCTCGACCTCCCAGAAGACTTGCATGTCCTCTTTATCCTCTTGGACATCATGGACCTCTTGCTTGAGGTCACGCACTTCATTACTCAGTTGGACGTTCCGGTCCAATACTGCCATGAACAAAGCCTTCATTGACTTCGCTGTCGTAGACTCCTCTACCTCCTCAGTAGGCAATGCAAGATTAATCGGCACTGTCTCCACCTCTTCCTCAGATATACCATCAAACAATGACGCGAAGTCAAAGTTATCCTAGTATTTAGATGGATCTTCTTCCTCTAGATCAGTCTCCTCCAGAATTACTACTGGTACCTCTGCTATCGGCAATGGTACAACCTCTACAAAGCTAACTGAATCTTCGCTAACCTTATGTATTTCGTTATACACATCCATAATACCTGGTATCTACAATAAGACACAAATAACTTGATTAGTATATAATCATAATATTAACAACATATATCACATTTAATATGTTTAAGGTTACTTTCTTTTTTAAAACCCTGATAGATTTTACTTACTTCAAACCTCTACCTCTCTTCTCAAGGTTATAGCCTAAGGTTTTTCCACTTAAGTTTTATAACCTAAGGCTTTGATACCAACCTGTGACGCCCCCAAATTCGGGTACCTTCAAACCCTAGATATGGTGCTACACGGTACTACCACTACTCATACATTCAACGAAAGACTTCAATAACATGCACGAGTTTACTAAATATTACATTCTAGTAATTCCCTTCCCAAGTTCTTTATAACTATTACATTGTTCTGTGTCATAATATCAGTAATTACAATACTAATACTATGCTATTACAAACGTCACTACTTGTCCATCTTGGGCTTGCCTTTGCCTTTATCGGATCCTTCAGTTCGTTTGCTCTTAGCTGAAATTATTTAGTTTTAAGCAACAATGAGCATAAATAGCTCAGCAAGTTCAACATAATATCATGTAACCACAAAATCAAGAATTATATAGCTTTGTCTTCAATAACTATACAATAGTTATGAAGTACTTGAGAATAAACAAAGTAACATTTTGATTCCTTTAAAACCTCCCACATGAACTATATAGCCTCTTCGGAATCTGTATTGGTCAACGACCATGAACCATCATTTAGTTCTCATTCATGAAAGGAACAACCCGGCACTAAGACCGTAAGTTCGATATAGCTTACGAGCACATCCAGGTGATCAGTCTGTAGTACTCTATGTTGATCAACACTCATACATTAAATGTGTTTACGTTTAATTGGTGGCAACCTCACTTGCCTGACGAATTAACGATGTAAAAACATTTGTTTATTCATACTCAGGTTTACCTGAGAATCCGTACCAATTAATTGGCATAGGATAACAACATTATATATATTTTGGAAAGATTTATGAAAAACCAACCAAAATATACTAAGTTTGAGTCTAGTCGAATCAAATGGCATCGACTATTCAATAACAGTTTATGCATAAGAGATCATGCATAATGACAGCTTGTCCAACACAAGGTATAGACAAGACTTTAGAAAACTTGCATAACGTAACGTTAATACAAGAGTCAGAAAACTTGACTTTGCGTCTTTAAACCTTTACGTTTATTCTACTCGGTCTTTACAACTTCTACAAAGCATAAACACATCGCATACCAATGAGAATTCATAGTTGATATACAATGTATAACCTATCTTCTCCTTCTTGTATAACTTAACTGAATTATTAAGCTAATAACATTTGTTTAAGTTATTTAACATTTATTACGGCTTACTAACATCTATATGTCATAACCCGACTCCCGTCGATCTTCATTAAGCATAATGATGGACAAAACCCTAATTGATTCCTTACGTTAATCACATTCTCATCGAATTCCCATTATTGGACCCCGTATAGAATTTACATGAGTTTTAACTTCATTCAATGTCATTCATACATCACGCACCTCTATTACATGTTATATAACATTAAGGCCCGCTCACAACTCAATTACGATTCATAGTTCAGATTATCAAATTTTGAGTTTTAAATTTACATACGTTTTGTCAACGTTTAATTCATAAAACCATTCTAAAACATATTGTTTAAGTGATTTCTCTTCATGAATATTAACCATATAGTTGCCCCATAATTACCATATAGAAAACTAGGTTAAGAAATCTTCACGTCGGAAAAAATTTCCTTAAGGGTGCTGCAGCGCCAGCACAAGGCTTAAAGTCGGCGCCACGGCGCTGCCTTGCAGTGTCCGAGCCCTGCCTTGCCACTGCAGAGCTGGCTACAAGGGTCTGGGCAGCGCAGCAGCGCCGTTCCCAGATTCTGAAAATTTTGAATTTCAACGAGTTCGTAACATGGTCGTTTCAACTCAGAATTGGCTCGTTCTAAAGCCAATAGTTCATAAATGTTATGTCCTTTTTTACGAGTTCGTTAAACGTTCGACGCTCAATTCTTCGTTTTAAGTCTGAATTGGTTCGTTCTTGCTCTCGCAAGTCTTATTTACCTAATTACACGTGATGTAATCAAAAACCATCATTTCTGAATCACACGACAACTTTTGACTTCTATTCCGAGAAATTTAAGATTTCAACGATTATCGTCTAATCGCGTAACTTTCGCCGAATCTTAGTTCTTCGATATTTTTACTTCAAACCAATTGGAATCAATCCATTGGTTGATTATTAATAATTCTAACCAATATAAACACTTATGTTTTAATGGTTTAATATGCTCATCATGCAAATTCTCAAGAATTTGATAAGTTCTTTATTAGTTCTTAATCAATTGATATGGTTTTTGTGACGCCCCCAAATTCGGACCGCCACAGGGTCACTCGAATTCGGTTTGTCACATTCTAATATCTAACACCACAATAAATATTACGACTAAATGTCGCATCGCACAACGGAATAGTACACAACTATTACTGAATAGATTACATTTAATTAATATAATTTATTCACATCCCAAGGTCTCGTAACTTAAACATCGATTACATAGCTAAAACATACCTTAAGCATATATAGACCTAACTAATACATAATAGCATAAGTTCTTATTACAAATGATAAAGTTCTACATAAATAAAGCTACTCTATAGCCTTTCCCTTGCCCTTGTCGGTGCTCGAGGGTCCGCACTGCTCTGCCTTAACTGAAATGTTTTAGGGAAAGAAAGAATGAGCAACAAGTTTGCTCAGCAAGTAATATAACAATAAGCGCGAGTAATATAGTTCTCGAATCTCAAAAAGGGTATAGCAAGATATGATATTTCAAGGATAGCAAGAATATCAACAGTTCTCAATAACAGTCACTAAGGACAGAATAATATCAATATGATTCAATCAATTTAAGATTTTAAGATAATCGAATACTGAGCAGTCACTAAGGACTATGAACTTCTACTAGAATTAACAGTAATATACTGAAAATCCAATAAAACAAGTACAACAGGTGATCAGCCTAAAGTACCCTACGGTATGCATATCGTTCAATCGTACTAAAGTGCGCACGTCGGTCTCCCGACAATATAATTTCCCTTCAACGAAGGTTGTTCATCTCAGTCAAATACAAGATCCTGCACTAATCAATTAGTTTGGGTCGCCTTTCAAAAATATAAGTCTAGCCGAATCAAATGGCATAGATCACAACAATTATAAGTTCAATCTCAAGATTTAAAGCTCGAAGAATATAATTCGACTTTTATCTTATCCATGAAGTATATAATTCATAATATCTGAATTTCAATCTCGAAAGCTTCATTGTACGATAATAATAGCACAAGTTAAATGAATGCTCAATAAAGAGTAGGGTTAGGAACTTGCTTACAACTTTTCTTGAATAAAGTAAACACAAGGATAGGGTACTTGCACTTTAAAATAGTGTAAGTTAGGGAACTTGCACAATAAATGAGTAAAAGTCAGGAAACTTGCCTTATGTGTTGTTTATCCTCGTTAAGTAAATCAATACTTTCGAATCCCTATCGTAATATAGTTACGTATAAGATATCCATTAGTCATATAGTTTAACATCATACTTTATCTCATATATACCATCCACATATAAGTTAAGTCTTTAATCTTACTATACCGTCATATATCATGCATAGTACTATATCACTTCACGACTCTAGATTGACATAACTTACGTTATCTTTTCTCCTTAAAGTTCCTCTTTTCGGGTTAAACAAGTTTGCATATCGTCATTATCGCATAAGATCACAACGAATAGCAAACATACTCTTTTTAGCACGTTATAGCATTATTATAAGTTAACTGTCAAATCGGATTCAAGAATCAATATATGATATCACATAACATATATGCATTTTAAAGGATACCTTCATGTTTCCCAAGTCCATCTAAGTTCTCTCTTTCATGATATGGTTCTAAGTTAACACTTTTGACAACTTACGGTCATTCAAGGTCATGAAAATCACAAAGTCTAACATGCTTGCTTTTTAAACAAATAAGGTATTCATATAACTTATATTAGGCATACTCATGAATATTCATATCGCATACATGTAACTATCATTGTTATTAGTTTGAGAGCATGCTTCGTTTACGCTAAACTTGGTTTCACGACATGTAATATAGTAGGCAAACATGTATGATACATTGGCGAGTCTAAGAGTACTATCAATCATGTCCATAAATTTTAAAATCTAACTCTCAAAGTAGCATATTAACGTTCATGTTCAAAGTTTGTATTTTCATTAGTAAAGCTCACTAATAAGGTTCGCATGTTCACAATATATTATGAAATATGTATACGTAAGTTAACATGCTCTTCATGCATTCTTAAACCCTACCAATATGTTTGTAAAAATCAGAATACATATATGATATCTATATGTCAATGTCTGCCTTCAAAACTTACATTGTCGTTAGAAATTGTTTATCAATGGGGTCCAACATGTTCATGTTATATTATGAAACCCGTATACCTAAGTCAACATGCCTTTCATGCATTTCTAAGTCATGCTATCATGCTTGCAAAGTCATAATGTTAACATGGCAAGTATACATATCGAGTTCATTTCCAAAATTCGAAGTTTGTTTATAAAAGCCTAAGTTTATTTCAAAACTATAAGTATACGTGCAACTCTTAGTAAAACATACTTACATTGCCTCAATATGTTCATATATATGTATTACTCATGCTAGCATGTTCGTCTAGGTTACACAAGTAAACCGACACTCAACAGTTTGCAGCAAGAAATCAAAAACTGGAACAGGCTGCTGGCGCAACTGCGCAACTACCCAGTACAAGACTGGTGCAGCTGCGTCGGCTCTCTGCCAGCAGCAGACAGTTCCTGCAATGGCAACTACCAAACCCAACCACAGAATTTTCCTACGAATTTGTTATCAGACCAACTACATTACCTTACTAACACATATATAAGCTTATACAACAATCAATTGTCATCATCAAATCACCAAAACATGAACTTCAACTTAATTCAAGAATTAAAAATTTTACAGAATTGCAGACATGTGAATTTGAAGAACATGGAAATTGTAATATACCTTTGTTATATGAATTCAGCTGGCTAAGATGAACTCTCTCAACTTCTTAGAATGTTATCACTGATATATAATTTACCTCTCAACTCAATACTTAAGAAATCTCAGCAATTGAAAATGGAGAAGGAGAGTTCGTATTTATAGAAAAACCAATATACAGACAATGCATATATACCTCAAATTAAACCAATAGGAATGTTGAATTGCATGGTGGTTAATAGGGGGTTGGTAGATGGTTGTTGAATTCATCATGAATCCCACATCCTTGTTCATCATTTTCTATGAAGCTATGAGAGTTTTGCTGAAGTTGAGGAAGTAGAGTAGCATAGGCCATTGGGTGTACATGTGAAGAAGGAATGTGTCTCTCATTATGGGACAAGGAACATATCTTCAGCATTTTGCAAGTCTCATATACTAAGGTTACATATATAAGTCCACTTAGGTTATATATAATATGTACTTTAGGTTATAATTTAATGTCACAAGGTAATTCAAATGAATAAGTAACATTTCAATGTAGTAATTGAGATTTGTACATATAAAATCCATGTATATTTTACCTTACCAGTATAATTTACTCGGGTATTACCACATTATATTACCTCATGTATTATTCTATTAATCAGCAATTGTTATCATATATTCATGATGTATTATTTTAATGTCCACATAGGCATTATTCATGTAGCTTTCACAATTCAATAAACTTTACCATATAGTTTATATATAATTGTATAGTCACATTGCACTACACTTCATATAATATATAGGTAGCTACTATACCTTATTTAATTATCACATGCTTGCACATAGCAACTAATTGAGCAAATGTTATCTACTCGTTCATATATTATTATTCTCAATGGTAATTAATTAATTACTTATCTTATCAATTAATTAATAATAATATTAATTAATCCCTTCCTCATTAATCAATGTAATTATTAATCTCTTACAATAATTAATTTATATTCATATGATTAATGTTCACATTAAATATAAATCTTATTATATTCATAAACAAGTTGCTCATTAACATTCTATTGCTTGCAAAAATAATAAATCAACAGACCATTATTATATAACAATTATCAATTAATATAGATTATTTGTTCACTTAATAAATCCTTCGTTGATTAATATAATCATTATTATTTCTCATCACTGTGCCACACAAGGCATTCAACGAGTTTATCACAACTCCATATATTCTCAATTATTATAATTAATCAATTTAATATAATTGAGTTACTCATTTCATAACACTTACATATTTATATTCAAATAAATATTTATTTCCATTAATATATTCATTTAATAATATTCAAAAATTCTCGGGTATTACAGTTTTACCTATGCTTGGCGTATTGATGTTTTTAATCCACCAGCTAGCCAACCTTATGACTTCTTATAATTCATGCTTCCTCAAATCACTTCTCTATCAATTTTATTATTGATAGGCAATTAATTTTTTTATCAAATTTCTTATCTTTATACCTTAAGTGTTCTTGTTTCCTTGAGTATGGAGACTCAAAGATCTTCTTGGTTCCTTGATTGGCTTGATTCTTAGCAAAGCATGTACTAGCCTCTCTTTTCTCTCTTTCTATGTTGGTGGAATTTGATCAAACAACCTAACAAAGCCTCTCTATTTATAGAATTTGCTAGCTTAGGGTAGTTTGGTCATTAGGACCAAACCTCGTTTGACCCTCATCTTGCCCATGTTTTGCCCATGTGCTAGCATATGCCACCCATATGCTCCACATGTCCCTCATGTGCCACACATGTGCCCAATGGTTGCCCCACGGGTCGCCCATGGGTTTAACCCATCCGTTAACCCAACGGTTCGATCCACTGGTTAAATTATTATTATTAATTCAAATTAAATGTATTTACTTTGTATAAATTCTTATTATATGTCGTATTAATTCTAGTATTCTCGTCGTATTATACTCGTATAATATCTCGTAGTATACTCGTATTCATTCCGTATAATAATAATTTATTATTCTACTTAATCCTAATTAACATTAGGTTTCACTTTCCCTAACCCTTAGGTTTTAAGTCCTCACGCGAAAACTTCGTGAGCCATAAATGAATTATTATTACATATTCCATCTCGTCTTGAAATTCAATAATAATTCCCGAGCAGAAACGGATAAATAGTGATTTCCTCCCGAGAAAACTTTTCTCATCTAACTTAACTTTTCACGGTATATTATCGTCAAATCTTTCGACAGAACATCATTCCGACATTCCGATCTCCCAAAAAGACTTTGGGTCTCAAACCCTAACCCTTTGGGTTTCATCTGTGAATAGTGCCTATTTCGTGTTTTCTTAGAAATATTTTATTTTCGTCTTATAAATTTACATCAATTATTTCTAGCACATAGCCAGAATCCTAACCATTTCTGAAATCTCTAGGTCATAGAACGACCTTCGATTAGCTTACTCAGTTTAATAAACAAATAATCTAATTTTATTCAATAAATCAAATAAAATTCATTACATAAACGTTCGATTTTCTCGGGCGTTACATTACTCGACCTGGGAGGTACAATGCAAGACTATAGTACAATCGATCTCTGACCTAATACATTCTCCATAATTCCAAGGAACCTTTTTTAGACTAAAAATGGAGATCTATGGCCGAGGGGTCAACATCACCGACATTGGAGCAACTATTTCCGCTGGAGTCTTATCTCCCACGTTGGACAATCCTCGGATGGCTATAAGCATGGCAGAAGTTCCTTCTACGGAAGTGATAACTACCACCATTTCTTCTGAATTTCCCGCCCTTCGATGGTATATAATTTTTTTATCAAGAAAGATCTCAGCCTCCTTTATCATCTCCAGATCGCCGAATTCAATCATATTCTGAATTAGATGACGTATAGCCCAACAGTCCTCTGTGGCATATTCAGGGGCGTTTGAGTGATATAGGTATGTCTTACTGGGGTCGAAACACTTTTATCGAGGATCCAGGGGTGGTGAGAACTCCATAATCTTTCCTTCATTGATCAACATTCACAAGATTTCTTCCCTAGACTGCCCCAATGGGGTGAACTTTTGCTTGGCAGCAAACTCCCGTCGGAGGTGGAATCTAGACTCCATCGCCATCTTTTATGTCCATCTGCTCTGTTCTTGGAGATGAATCTAATCTCTCTTTGGAATTAGGAAAACATTATAGGATGTGGTGTTGATCTGCCCTTGTAGGACTTGGTCAATCAACTGTCGAGTCACCTGATGCTGGTATACGATTAACTTTGCTAATTGGTCCACTTGTATCTTAACTGAGGCCAAGCTTGGTTCCTTTGGGTACCCCCATATTAATGGATCCATCCTAGAGGGGGCTTCTCCTAATTTCCTCATATATTTGCGGTTCTCCCAACTTCATGCACTGATCATGTTGACTCCCTCTGCATTATGCTGAGGTAAGGGATTGTTGTTAACATTTGGCTGCTCCGGCGCTTTCACCACAATCTCTCCACTGTCAATCATATTCTGAATCTTGTGCTTTAACGTCCATCAGTCCTGAGTGTCATGTCCCGGTGATCCAGAATGATAAGCACATTTCTTGCTGGGATCATATTATCTTCCTTTTGGGTCGGCGGGTGGAGTGAGCTTGGTGATCTTCTTTTGTGCCACCAATAATGCCAATATATTCTCCAATGAGTCCCCCAAGGGAGTGAATATCCTTCTTTGCCTATTCTCCCCGACTCTCGGTGTCGTAGGATTTTGGGGGTTTGTCGGTGTATGGAATACAGGATAACTTCCTTGCCTCTAGATATATGGGTTATTACTCTTAGTCGTAGATTGCCCTTGCAACACTAAGGAGACATCATCTTCCTTCCTTTTATGTACCCTCTTGGGAGCGCTCGAGTAGTTGCCCGATTGAATATGATCTGCCACTGACTCTAAGGCGGTGAAGTCTTTGATCTTACCGGACTTCAAGCACATTTCTGCCATTTCCCGGTGTTTTATCATCTTAGAGAATGGTTTGCCTATTCCTTCTAGGACTCTTTCGTAGTAAGGTGCTTCTTAGATGTCAATGAAAGTCATCACCATCCCCGCTTTATTCATTTGCGAGCTAACTTGGGCTGCCATGCGCCTCCACCTCTGCGCGTACTCCCTGAACGATTCATTACTCATTTTCTTAACTTTGGTCACTTGGTAACGATCAGGAGCCATTTGGGATTGAAAGATGTACTAGTCGAGGAAGGCGTGGGCTAAATCTTCCCAACCATGGACCTTGGAGTTATTAATTCGGGTATACCAAGTTCGGGCTTCACTGGTAAGGCTCTTTCATCCTCAGCATCCAAGCTCACCTATGCAGACCTTCAAGTGAGTGTAGGGATCCCCCAATCTATTATACTTTTTGAATTCTAGGACTTGAAATTTATCTGGGTATCTTGCCTTTGGGAAAATACATAAGTCAGAGTAATTCGCACTCCCATGGGATCCTGTCCCCTTAATGGATCGGATAGCATCCTTTATCTGTCAAACTTTCTTCCAGATATCTCCAGTCTCTCTGTACTCTTGGAGGTCTATTACTTATTTTGTCAGATTCTTATCCGGGGCCTCTTTGGCGAAATTGACGTTGATTAGGGATACCGGAGTAAACATTCGTGTCTCACTTTCCTTCTCGGGTACTTGCATATCTCCTTGACAGAGGCTTCGGTCTGAGTTTTTAGTTTTGGACCCTGAGTTACTTTACACTGTTCTCTTAACATGACGGTCATCTCAGCAATCTGTTTCTTGAATTCCTCAAAATCCTCTCAAGACACGGGAATAGGTTCTAATGAACTACCCTCGGCCATTTTGGCTGGCGATGATCGTGCCTTTTTAGCTCGGAATCAAGTTCTACGACCAATCTACACAAAACCAACATCTAGTTTAGTCTTGATAATTATAGATGATATGGATGCATGATATGTTATGCATCAGTTTAGGGATTTTTTTAATCTTTTCCTGCAAAATAAGGGGTTAGTCAACTTGATACAGGATAAGAAGGATATACAAATGACAATTAAGATGGATGGCATTTTTAGATTCAGAAATAAATAGGGCGTGAAAAGACATCATGCGTGTTTGGTTTATTAGAGGCTGACCTATCTTAGGGTTACTCTCACGAACTTTATGAAATTGGTTCCCAAATCTTCTCAATTTACTTGATGAAGACATCCATCTTTCAATTGGAGTGGATCTGAGTGGTGCATTTCCTAAGCCTCACAAGAGAACAATCTATAGAGTCCAGTAATAAACAACCAACGGGTTCGCTTCCTAGTGGAGGAATCACACAACATACATTCACATACATTCATCATCCTCACCGGATGCAATTGATGACATTGTACGAGGCACTAATATAAAGCACTTAAAGATTTTAGACATTTATCACACACAGAGATCATTCACATAAGATGCACATACAGAATGGAATTCAAAAAGATTAAACGCGGCTTAAGCCCTCTAAGTCCCCAGCGGAGTTGCCACCTGTCGACGCCGAGAGAAATTTTGATCATGCCTCTCCTATTTGTTTGTCTACCCATTGTATTTTGCTATGTCGATTGATTTGTTAAAGGGTGAGATTTTCAGGAAAGGACCGACATGATTGGACCGAATTAGACAGAGCCGTCAGTTGGTATAATTTAAATAGATGTACCAACTCATCCGGGTTTTGAAGGTTTTCGCAATATGGTCCAATATGTGACTCCGTATGATTGGTCTGGAAATCCGAGATTCATAAGTTCGGGGGCTTGCTTAAGCGAGGGGAAGGTGTTAGGCAACCTCTGACTTCCGTGAAAACACGGTTACCGCATCTTATTGATTTCCTATTGCATAAAGTGTGTGTGTGTGTGTGTTTTAATTTTTTATTATTTAGTCTCATTTCTGAGTTATTTAAAAGTAGTTTTGTACGTCTTTGGACCTATGCACGTAGGATTTGATTTAATAAAAGTTCATTTTTAGAACAAGATATACAACAATGAAGTTTAGGAAATAAAGTTTTTAAATCCTTCGTCAAATAGGAATCGAGGTCCTTTGATACTTTTGATTATTAAACCTAAATTTATTATGTGATTCTGAAAGTAGTGTTGTACCTCTTTGGACCTATGCACAAAAGATTTGATTTAGCTCAAAGTTCATTTTTTAGAACAGATATGTATAAAAATGACATTTTGGAAAACAAGGTTTTTCGAATCCTTCGTCAAATAGGAATTGAGGTCCTTTGATACTTCCACTTATTCATCCTAAGTATCTATCCCCAAAACGCTTTATTATTATTATGAAAGCTCTTTGTGGTTTTGATTTGAAAATCGTTTTTGGGTGATAATGCATGCTAGAAAGTGCCAAAAAGTGTCGGGTCATCCTCGGACATGAAATCCACCTCAATGAACCCGAACACCCACAATCATAATTTTCACCATCACGGGATCTTAAATCTGACTTCTCGGCACTAACCCCTCAAACTCGTTTTAAGATCCGAAATTACATATACAACTATTTTGCGTTATTACATCGAAAACGAAAGTCCATCATGGGAATCTAGTCGAGATTCGATCCCCGGGATTCCTAGGCTCACATTATTATACTTAAATATGTATGTACAACATCCTAGACTTGATATTAGATGATTTCATCAGTTGAAATCACTATCTCAAGCCATTAGGACCCCCACACCTCTAGATATAGATCTAGGGCTCTATGGGGTGACCTGGACCGATTAAAAGTATTAAAACATCTAGATTTACCATGGATCTAAATCGATCTAGCATATGGGTTAGAGCTTCATGCTCCATAACCATCCAAAGGGCTAGATCCAGCTTACATCTAGGTAGATCTAGTCTCCGGACTTGATTTACAACTATATATGTTATAAGTTGGTTTTATACCTACTTATCCAATATCAACTAACTACATTCGTTGCCTAAATCTCATGTTTCATAGTAAATTTTCATGCTTTTCTTACCGTTTTGTAGGAATCATACCTAGAAGCAAACTTGGTGGCATTAGAGGCCAAATTGGCTTAAAGTGGATGAAAAGTGACTAGATGGAAAGCTAAAGTGATCAAGGCTTGTATGGAATGGAATGGAAGCAACAGCAATAGAAAGCAAATTTCATATCTGGTGTGCTGCACAGCTGCACCCTAGAAGGCTCAGTGCACAGTGCAGTTGCGCCAGAGTCCCTGACAGAATGCTCTGTAGCGCAGCTACGCCCAATATAAGCTTGTGGGAAGCGCAGCTGCGCCGGTCCCTATCTGTCCAGAATTGACTTTTCATTTAAGTGGCCAATTGAAGCGTAGCTTGAGGAGGTGTGACAACCTAGATTTTTTGGAGAATATTAAAATAAAAATTTTAAATAAATAAAATTCTTATTGTGAAACGTAATGACTTAATATATTATATTATACCAAATGAATATGATTGAGCATGGAATGAGATAATAGTTAGTTCATTATTTGAAGATTTGTGAATTAAAATATTCATTTTGATAAATGGAATAAAAAAAGTTATTTGATTTTAATTGGTTGATAATGAGAATTATGTTACTATAACGTAACATATAATGGCATTATATTTAATATTATACTAATTGGATGTGAATGAAAAATATGAGCTGAGAGACTAATATATATAAATATTGGTGTCAAAATTTAGAAAATAAATTAATATTTAATTTATGCATGGTTTAATGTGTGGATTAAATAAATTGTTTTCAAACAATTTATGGAAGGACGGAGCAAAACTAATTTAACTATACAATATTAATTGTAAATTAAATGAGTTATTTAAAATAATTAACGAATCAAATATTTGAAGTAATGATTCGTTACACAAAGAATGTTAAATTAATTATGGATTAATTCTATAATTAGTGGGATGATTTTTATATATGATTACAAATGTATAATGTCCAATTTTGGTTAATATTGGAATTCCATGTAATTAAAATACATAAATTACCTTTATGTGGGTATGTATGTATTCTATTGCTGAGTAATTAAAAAGGAAGCAGGAGGTGTATTATTATGAGGAAGCCATCTAGCACTCCTAAGTGATTAAGCTGCTTAATGATTACAAAAAACTAAGCCTTATTCTGTCTCTCGTTCAATTCCTGTTAAGCTCAGTCCAAGCTTTCAAAAGCTTATATGTAGTGATCCGTAATTTTCAGATAAATAAAATAAGAATTTAATAAAATAAATTTCTTATTTTATTATGTGTCCTATTATACTGCATTTATTAATTATGTGTGGTGTAATGTGTGTATGTATGTGTTGTGATGTATATATTTAAATATATTTACCACGTGTTATTAAATTGCTAAAAGTAATTTCTAATGCGAAGGATATAATTTTCGGTGAATTAAAATAGTTTACGGAAATAAATTATAACAGATTTATTTATTAAATAAATTATTTTTATTTAATGAATAGCTTCCATTTTTATGGAAAGGATTTATGGAGATATTTGAAGAATATTATGTATATTTAATATACAGAACTTGGAATGCAATATGTACTGAAGGAAGTTAATAATTGTAAATAAATAAATGTAAGTATTTATATACTAAAGCCATGATGGAACTTTTTTGGGCATAAAAGGGTTATAGCGGACAAAAGTTTCTAAAGAAACGTGGAATGGTTTTAAGACAAGAACAAGGGACTATAGTTAATGTAAACTAAAAGTAGTTTACATTGAGTATGTGAACTTAGTATGTGAAACTAATGTGTGTATGTACATATGTAAATTGTGTAGGATCCGTGAAGGAAAGATAAGCTGAATATTATAACAATAGTCAACAGACAAGGCAAGTCTTCCAGTTTCTTTGTGATTCTATAAATTGGTTATTGTATGAGATTTTTAAGAATATATTGAATTATATGTTACATGCTATAAATTGTAAAAGTTAATATATGACTAAGTTGATTGAGTTATGGGACTCAATATATATGTGATATATGATATGAACATATATTGTTTAAAGTGATGATGCATGAATGGTATAAAGGATTATGAGATAATTGTTGAGCATGAAACTAAGTGTTATACGAAGCATGAAAATTGTTAGATTTGCTTGGTTGTCAAGCTCAATCTTGCAAAAATAAACTTTTTGCTGGTTCAAAATGCAATGCTATAATGCATATTATCTTGATGATATGGATAAAAGGACGTGCAAAGGAATACTATTTTCTTTAGATGAAATTTAAAGGGTACTATGATGCTATTATATAAGATACAGACGTGTAAATTTTTGAGATATTCAATAAATGTAAAAGTATTTGTTTGGAGTATGTTGTGATGATGGTTTTATAATGTAAAACATTACAATAATAATATTATACAAGAAAGATTGTATATTAAGAATGCGTTGGTAATTACTGCTAATTACTCTGATGAAAGGAATCATTAAATGAAAATGATTACGCAATATATGTAATCGTAAAGGTTGCGATTCAGGGAACGAAGAACGAAAGGAAAATAGAAAAGTTTTTTATCTGTATTTTTAATAGTTTTATCATTAAATAATGATGTTAAGCTAGTACGGGATAGTCGTTAATGCACAAGGTACTATGCAGACTATTAAAACAGTGCGGTACTATGCGTCATAAAATGATTTTCAGTATTTTAGTAATTAAAGAAGTGTCAAATGCCATTTGAGTCGGCTAGACACAGATTCAGATATTGATTATGAGCTTTCGAACTATCCAACTAAATTGATTGAGTATGGACTCCAGACTGAATATGAACATCCCTAAATTGGGACAAGATGTTCTATGTACTAAAGACTGATAATGAACGCAATTGTCGTTCAAATTTATATTGCATCCTGGGGACGGCAAAGAGGAACTGTAAGAAATTGTTCCGACTAGATAGTGTTGACCAACACAGGAAATCCAAAATGGGAAATTTTGTTTGCGCGAAATAGCGGCAAAGATATTATGGGTTAACACATGACATAAACAGGATGATCACCTATATACCCGTAAGATATGTCGGTTTATAGATGAATTTCTGTTGAAACCTTTTCAGAAACAAAGTTTATGGTCTTTTTGACCTTTATCATGATACAGAAAGCTCTTTCTAAGCGAATCTTTTAAATTCTTAAATTATTCATATCTCTTCACAATTATTGAACAATTGTGGAGTATTTCTAATCTGAAAGTTAGGTGTAGATAGAATGAAATTCCTTAAGAGGAAGTAGGTCGTAGAATACGACAATGGTACATGAATCCTTGAAGAAGGAAAAAGTAGAGTTATGAGGAATAAAGATTTTTGGATAACAAAGGAGATACTGGTGATGTGTCATAAGGAAACAGACATGGGTGTTGTGTTATAGACATTGATGATATGTTATAAGAAAGCCAAACACTGGTGATGTGTCATAGAAAATTAGACACTAGTGATGTGTAATAACAAAATAAACACATATGGTGCTATGATAATAAGAACAAGTATAGGAGATGTCGAAATTAAGATATAGATGGTGATAAAGATGGATAGACACTGATAGTGACAAAAGAAAGTAGACTCCGGAGAGGGTCGAAAATGAAAAATTAAGTTCGAAAATTTTAACACCTTTCACATTAACAAAAAGATAACGTATAAAATAGTGGAAGCTATTAAATATTTGGAGATACATGCTTATATGTTTGTTAATATGTGTTATGATATGTGAAAAATGATATATTTAACTATCTTAGAATAATGCCGCTAAGAGGTAATTAGCATGATCAAAGAAGAATAGACATAAACCGAGTAGGTGAGGTTCAACATTGTGATTCCGGGGACGGAATTCTTATAAGGGGGGAAGAATGTGACGACCTAGATTTTTCGAAGAATATTAGATTAAAAATTCTAAATAAATAAAATTCTTATTGTGAAACGTAATGACTTAATACATTATATTATGCTAAAGGAATATGATTGAGCATGGAATGAGATAATAGTTAGTTCATTATTTGAAGATTTGTGAATTAAAATATTCATTTTGATAAATGGAATAAAGAAAGTTATTTAATTTTAAATGGTTGATAATGAGAATTATGTTACTATAATGAAACATATAATGGCATTGTTGTAAGACCCCAACTTTTATGAATAAAGATTTAATTTTCTTTATATATTATTTCGAAACAGTAAGGTATTGTTTTGATAAATATGAAAGTTATGGGTGAAATGTGCAAATATTTTAAAATGAGCAAGTGGTTATAAAATATTCTGGTTGTCGGAGAATATTCGTTTGGTCGTGGAATATTCTTGTTGTCGGGGAATATTCGTACGACGGCGCAGCTATTTGTGGGCCCCACAACGGAATAACTGTCTGATATAGAAAGCGACAGAAATAACTTTTTTACAAAATAACGGAGTAGTTGTTACCGTTAGTACTGTTGAAATATCCGGTGGTTAAAATACAGTGATACGCGGTGTTGCACAGTAGCACACGGTATTGCACAGTATTTTAAATTATTGAGTCTTACGTGAGAAGGCACTTATTCAATTATTGTTACAGTAATTACTGTTCAATATTTTATATTATTGACTCAATAATTGCTACGTTGATATTTTATATTATTGACTCAATAATTGCTACGTTGATATTTTATATTATTGACTTAATAATTATTACATTGATATTTTTTTGACTCAATAATTGCTACGTTGCTATTTTATATGATTGATTCAATAATGGCTACAGTTGATAGTTTGTATTATTGATTCAATAATTGTCACTGCATAGTATTTCACATTATCAACTCAATAATTCATATTATTTGAATAATATTATTAGATAGCATTATTGACAATGTCTAAGGAAGTTCTGTCTAGGAGGGGTTATTTAATTGCGCGCCAGTAAGGAGAAGTCCTTATCGGAAGGCCCCCTCTTTCCTAGGAACGACCTGGTTATCAATATTGTAGTTTTATAATATTATTTGTGAATAATTAATTATTGATTTATATGATAAGGAAATATTTATTTTGTGGATATAAAAGAAGGAATTAGCGCTGATGTGTTTTTATCAGTATTTTGGTGTGGAAAATCATCCGTTTATGGATTTCGGATAATTTATGTTTGGAATTTGAAAAAACTTCCTTCTACAAAGTTGTAGAGAATTAAATTTCCTATAGAAGGACATATAATTTATATTTTTCTGACAAAGGGGCTATTTATTATGAATTATTGAAGTTTCGGAAAATAAATATTTTTTTAAATAAAATGGTGGGCCCCACTTTTGGTTGGTGGCTGATGGCTTTTGTTTTTGGTCATGAGGCGGCGAGAATTTTTTAAAATAATATATTTTATTATTTTAGTCTCCTTTGGCATCCTAAGCTTTTTCTATAAATAGGGTGCTTAGGTTAGAATTGAAAATCACACCAGAAATCAGAAGTTTTCTCTCTCTATAATATCGAGCGTTTTTTTGTGAGTATTTAGATACTTTGAGTGTTACTATTCAGTGCAAGTTTCCTTCGGTATTATATCCGATATTCCAATCAGAGGTACTATCTTTTTGAGGTAAGGGATGTTATTTCTTTCATAAATGATGTTATTCTTTTCAATATCATTATACCAAAATATTGGCATGGATTTTATTATGAAATTTTTACTTTTTCCGTCAAGATTACTATTCACGTATACGGCACTATTCACGTATACGGCACTATTCATGAAAAAATTAAATTTTCTTCTATTTGTCCAGAGTGTTTGTTAAGGTTACTATCTTTGGTTGGATCTAAGTTTTGAGCTTTATTCTTGAATTTTGCTCCACAATTGATTATTACGAAGTATTTTTGAATTGGATATACTAAAATACGAATCCTTAATCTTATCATTTATTTCACTGGATTCGTTATTTATATGATTTTTCATCATCCTCAGTCCTAAGTGGTGATATAACTGAATATCTTTGGCCTGTAGAGCAAAGATGAATGATTACCTGATGAATATCTTTGGCCGTAGTGCAAAGATGACAGGTGTTGAGATGAACATGACCACTGATGATGCAAATGAATATCTTTGGCCTGTAGTGCAAAGATGAATATTTGATTCGAGATGTATATTGATTGACGTTACAGGGATTAAAATATTTATGATGAATGGTTATTTCCGCTGCGAATATTGATCTAAAACTTGTTGTCAATAATATTTTATCTGAATTGTTGAAGACTAACGATAATTTATTTTCCATTATCTTAGTCGTAATATTCTTTACTGGGCTAGTTGAGCTCACCCTTTTCATCTGTTGTCCTCTTCAGGAAATGAGAATGTCGCAGGGACTAGTCGGGGGACAGAGTGATGGTCCGAGTTAGAGCAGTAGTAGTCTTCACTATTTCTGATAAATAGTGTGATAATAATTGTAATGAGGACATTAGTTTGAATATTAATATTTTCTACATATTTATATTGACACTCACAGTTGTGTGGTCGTATTTTGCACGACCGTATGATATAAAGTTTGTATTTGAATTCTGTACCATGTATTTGGCGACTCAAAATGGGTTGGGTTGACTGGACCTATTCTGGGGGCGTCACAATTATAGACATTCGAAATTTTGCATTCATGTTACTAACCTTGTAGGAGGGCAAAAGCGTCTTTTTACACTCCAGAGAGAACCCTCGAGGATTAAATCATCAAACCAGATCTCCGAAGACAGCACTGGGAAATCATCAAACCAGACCCCCAGAGACAGCACCAGGAAATCATCAAACCAGATCCCCGGAGACAGCATTGGGAAATCATCAAACCAGACCCCCGGAGACAGCATCAGAAAATCATAAAACCAGAACCCTAGAGACAGCACTGGCAAATCATCAAATCAATCTCCCCAGAGACAGCCCTGGGAATCATCAAATAAACTTTACTAACAACCCTAAAGATAGATGAAAGTCAACATCAGTCCAATCCCAGAGATAACCCCGAGAAAGACAGTTGCAAGCACGTTAAGCCTGGAACCAACCCTAAAGGGCAAAAGAGTAATTTTTCCAATTCAACATCAAAACGGATCAAATTACTGTGAAGAAGGTTGGACAGAACCATCACAGCAATCCCGAGTGAAAACTGAGCCAGACAGCTCAACAGACTGACTGCGAAGACTCAAAGATATGGTCATACACCCGTCTTTTCGGACTCGAAAAAGGTCAATCCCCATGTCATTGTGTATCTCTCGGAAAGGGCTTTACGAAAAGGTATAGCACGCCTCCATCGGATTCCTGGATTGCAAGTTATAAAGGTTTAAGCGAACAGCGCGTTGGTCGGAGTGCACGTCCTTCGAGATAGCCAGGCCCACCAGGCCCAGTCGCGGCTAGACCTGCGGCCATCGAGGTCTATATATACCCCCTCCCTTTAGCTTATAAAAGAAGAGAGAGAGAGAGAAAAAAAAAAGGCTACGGCGAGAGAAATAGAGGCTAAGAGGGTCAAACGGAGGCTCTAACTCACTCCGATTATTGTAAAATATTCTTTGCAAGTCATACACATATATACTACAAATATCAAATTTTAATCGGTGGAAAACAAGTATCGGGGCTCCAAAAGTCGTTCGAGAGCCGTTCTCGCGATATACTGCAAGATTTCTCCATATCTGTCTTCTTCGTCTACTCTAATACATATATAAGTGTTATATACATATATTTAATAGCTTATATTTGCCAGATCTAAAGTTTTCACCGTTCATTTATTGTAAATAGTCAATACTTGAGCTGTGTTGACTAGATATGTACTGGATCTAGCCTGATCTAGCTTTCAACCTGTTCAAAAGTTGTAAAACTTGAACCTGGAAGCTAGAATGGCTAAGATCTGTACAGATCTAGTTTTCTTTCTAATTTTTATAAATATTTAATGATCAGGTGACCCTAGATTTGTATCTAGAGGAAACTGAAAGCTATGAGCTACGCGCGTACGAAGATTTGACTGATGAATCTTTCGTTTAGCGACGCCCAGTATAGTTTTGCGTTTTATTGTAATATATTCATGATGCAGGCTGTTTATTTGATATTATGTGAGCCTAGGAGCCACAGGATCTACAATTCAACTCATGGATCTACATCCGGTTCCCATGATGGACCTGGTTGAGTTGTACAGCCAGCTTGTAAATTTTGTAATTGTAAATATAAGACCTTAAAATGGTTATCCGGATTTAAGGTCCCCGTAATAATGGAAATCCTATGTGTGGTGTCCGGGCATACTTTGATGGCTTTCATGCACATAAATAGCCCAACACTTATATATATATATATATATATATATATATATATTATTTTATAGAGGATGCTTCGCATCCCGAGAATAAAATCAAAATATATCGAATATGGAATAAAATAGAAGTATCAAAAGGCTTCAATTTCTATGCAAGCGAAAGAGTTTGAAAACCGCTCTTCAAAACATCATTTTTACATTCTTGTCTAAAAATAGACTTTTCAATAAATCAAACCCTTCGTATATAGGTCCAACGAAGTACATCACTACTTTTAAATAAAGCACTTAGGCTCAATTAACTGCAGCACACACACACATACACAATGATTAGGGAATGAAAATGGCTATAACCGTGTTTCACGAAAGTCGGGGGGTGCCTAACACCTTCCCCCCGCTTAATCAATCCCCCGAACTCTATGAATCTGGGTTTCCAAGACCAATTAAACAGAGTCCAATAATTGGGCCATATTGCAAAACCTTTCAAAGCTTGGTTGAGTTGGTACAACCTGTTGGGTTTGTACGAAATCGTGACGCAATCAAATTTCAAAATTAGCGGAAGCATGGTATATCAGAGTTTAAAATTTTCTACAAAACCATTACTCGGATCATCCTTTATGCAAATTATTAATTTAAAACGATAAATAAGAAGTTATGGAATCATACCCTTGTAGAACGAAGCTTCCACAGGTACGAGTTTAACTCCTTGTTCTTCGTGATCTCCTTGAATTTTCGAGTTAGATTCCTTCCTTTGATTAACGTTAGCCACCCAAGTGTTTGGCCTCTAGAGGTGATCCACCAAAGAAGATGAATTATCAAGAAGGATGGTGGTTGGCTTAGTTTTCTATCCTCTATAGAAAAGGAGTACTCTCCGACAATTGGAATTGCATCAACTGATATCTATTATAAGACTCCTCTTATATAGATATTGGTCAACCCTTCTAATCCTATTAGACATGGGATTTCATTTAATTAATTAAACTCCTTTAATTAATTTAGGCTTCCCACCACATTGAGAATAATTAATTAAATTCATTTAATTAATTTGTCTCCTAATCTTATTAGGAATAAATGACAGTACTAATATTAAAATAATTACTAAACCCCTTTAGAAATTAAAATAATAATAATTATAATAATATTAATAAGACATCTCTTATTAATTTATATTTAATATTTCCAAAATATTAAATAATAAACATTAAGCTATTTAATTTATTCTATCACCATAGATTAAATTAATTACACTTAATGTATTATTACGATTATGCCATTACCTTCTTAAATAATTATTCTTCCTTTTGTGGTGTGACCCTTTAGGTTCTCCATATTAAATCGGTTGTGAATAAATCAATTAGAATAATTTTAATCTTATTTAAATAAATAAATTAAACTAATAATCTATTTAAATAAATAATATTTATTCTACAATAGGGATAAGCCTCCCTAGCGATCAACGACTTTTTAGATAATATAGATTTCAACATTAATCATAAAAGAACCTGTGAGTAAATAGTTACCGTACAACTCAATCCTTCCACCATACAATGTCCCAATTAAATATAAGACATGGATTTACTGTCAAGTCTTATTTTATTTAATTATATGTATTTCGATTAGAAAATGCACAACTCCAAATAATGCAAATTAGAAACTCCTTTCTAATTTCATTCCACCGTGGCCAAGGATTCCTGGGTTGTCATTTAACGAATCACATAGGACATATCTCCTCTTTTACTAGAGGTGGTAGATTCTTTATTGATCTTTCATTATCTCCATATGTAACTCATTATACCCAAGCATACCCTTTTATATACCCTAAAGGGCTTTAAGGAATAAGTCAAACTATAATTCATTACATACAAGATACTATGATAATCTCAAGTCCAAGGATCACTTGTACTACTATCACATTAGGAATTCCTATTAACAAGCGAGTAAAACTCCATTAGGTATTCCATAGCGAGTCACGTTCAGTGAACTTATTCTCCAATAAGCACATACATACTTGCTTTAGTGTCTTCACCCAAATGATCATGAGATCAATCATCCTCATCCAATGAGCAAGCAACATATGTACCAATCTATTCGGATATACTAATCCCCCTTTTAGTAATCCCACGATTGAGAACTATTTTAGTTTTAAGCTTTCTAAGAATTTAAATCTCATTAGCATGATCAACATCATGATTCTAAAAGCATTGCTTAAAACTATGGGTTATTTACATATTATAAAAACAGCACCATTTAGATAATTAAATGCCTTTAATAAGTTAATACTTTTATTAATAAATAAATAAGATTATTTACAAATTATGTGCTTTATCATTATACATGATTGGCTTGTATGCACACTACTATCACAACCATTTTAACTCATACCAACTGGCGGCTTTGTCTAATTCGGACCAATAAAATCAATCTTTTCAAATAGTTGATATTGTATGTCGAACTCTTTCTAAAATCTCACCCTCAGATCAAACAAATCCACATAGAAAACATAAAGGGTAAGAAACACATAAGAAGAAGGATTAATTTTCCCAACGTCGACAGGTGGTGACTCTGCTGGGGACAGTAGAGGGCTTAAGCCGCTTTTTCAAACTTTTCAATTCCCTTCTTTGTGCATGTGTGTGAAATGACATCTTTCCATTGAATGGATGTGAATATCTCTTTGTCACTCTCTATATTAGTGCTTCACACAATGTCATCATTTTGCAGGCGGTGAGACGCGATGAATGTATGTTGTGTGTTCCTTCACTAGGAGGCGAACCCGTCGATCACTGATTATTGGACTCCGGTGGAAATTAAGTCCAAGTGAGGCTCAAGAAAGGTACCACTCAGATCCGTTCCAATTGAAAGATTGGATTAGCTTCCCATCTAACAGATTGCGATGATCTAGGAACCTCCATGCCGAAAAGCCCGTGAGAGTAAACCTAAGATAGGTCAGCCTCTGATAAACCAAACGCGAAAGGAAGGCTCTTCATACCTTTCCCTTTCAATTCCATGTCCACTATCAAATGTTGTAAATATTAATTCATATCAAATGTTGTAAATTGTAAATTCTTTAAAATCTATTGTCAAATATCAAATCCTGTCATGATATCCTGTCATCAAAATAACTGACCTCTGTTTTACAGGAAAATATTAAAAAAAAACCCTAAACCTGACACATTGCATAACATGTATACTGTTCAGGTCTATCAAGACTAAACTACCTACTTTTATTGTAGGCAAGATTGGTCCCACTACCATATCCAAATCTAAGAAGGCAAAAAGCCTACCCACTAACATGGAAGAAAGTACCCAACAGGGGACAGGCTTCGTGTCTCGAGAAGAATTCGAGGGACTCAGAAATCATATAGCAGAATTAACTATTTTCTTGAAAGAACATAGAAAAAGTACTCAGGGTCAACAAATACCCAATCAAACAGAAGTCCTCCGAACAAGGTGGCAGTAAGGGTACTGACAAGAAAAAGGAAGCTCAGATACCTAAACCTCGAAACAATGAAAAAACCAATAAAACCCCTGAAATCATCAATCTCAAAGAATATCGAGAGATTGGGAATATCTGAAATAAAGTCCAACAAATGGAAGAAACTATCCGGTCAATCAAAGGGACTGGATCCTACAGAAGTGTCAACTACTCAGACCTTTGCATCTTTCCCGGGACTCGGTATCCAGACAAGTTCCAGATCCTAAATTTTGAAAAATATGATGGATTAGGAGATCCCTACACCCATTTGAAAGTATTCATTGGAGAACTCAGATCTTATGCAGAGGACGAGAAGCTGAGAATGCAGTTGTTTCAGAAAAGTCTAACCGGATAGGCCAGAGCTTGGTATGCCCGATTGGACAATTCCAAAATCCATAGCTGGGAAGAGCTAGCTCATACCTTCCTAAATTAATACAGCTTCCAATCACAAATGGCTCCAGATAGATATCAAATTACTAAGGTTAAAAAGCAGAACAGTGAGTCATTCAGAGAATATGCCCCAAGATGGAGGTGTCTGGTTGCTCAAGTCATTCCATCAATGACAAAAACTGAGATGGTAATGACATTCATCGACATACAAGAAGTTCCATTTTATGAAAAGGTCCTAGCAAACATAGGAAAACCATTCTCAGAGATGATCAAACATGGAGAAATGGCTGAGATGGGACTGAAGTCTGGAAAGGTTAAAGACCTTACTGATTCAGAAGTCGTGGTTGAGCACATTCATGCTGGAAATTATGGGAATAATCCTCGGAGAGTTCCTAAGAAGAAAGAAGAGGATGTATCCTTGGTACTACAAGGTCAAACTCAAAGAGGCAGCCAAAACCTGCCTATTCAAAGGAAAAATTATTCCCCTTTCTAAACATCTATACAACCTTCAAATCCGACGTTCCAAAGAACTAGAGAGGCTAAACGTTAAAGGACATTTACACCCTTAGGGGATTCACTTGAGAATATACTCAAGCTTCTGACAACACAAAAAAAAAATTGCTCATCTCCTTCCACCAGCCAATTCAAGTGGGAAGAATTTTGACCCAAGCAAGAAATGTGCTTACCATTCTGGGGCTCCTGGCCATGACACCGAAGAATGTTGGTCTCTAAAGCACAAGATTCAAGACTTGATAGACAGTGGCGAGCTTGTGGTGACAAAACCAGAGCAGCCAGATGTTCAAGATAACCCTTTGCCTCAACACAATGAGAAGGGTGTCAACATGATCAGTATGGGAAATGGAGAAGGTTCCAAGTACCTCAAATACGTAGGGGATTCTCCATAAACATGCAAGGATATCTCTGACAAATGGGACTATTCAGAATGTCACTTCCTGATAAAACGAGAAATGAAGTCTATCAAGGATTAGGTAGGTCAACTGGCAGAACTGAAGGTATACCAGCACCAAGTGACGCGACAGTTGATAACTCAAGTCAACCAAAGGAGAACAAATCCTCCCACGCCCAAAATTCTTCCGATTGCAAGGGAGGATCACTATCTGTTCCATGAATATGAAACCTAGGCAGACAAAGTTTTCAAGGAAGAAAGAGTCTGAGCTCATAGAGAGTTTACTTTCAAAAGAAAGTTCACAGCTTTGAATCAGCCCATGGAAGAAAGTCTCCAGATATTGTTCAATGAGGGAAAAGTCACACAACTATTGCCTCTAGTGGACCCTCGATCAAGGAAGTTTAATCCTTCCAAAATATGTCAATATCATTCCAACACTCTTGGTCATGATACAGAAGAATGTTAGGGACTTTGTCACCTAATTCAAAACCTGATTGAAACGGGCGAACTGCTAAAAGCAAGTCCAGACAATGGCTTTCCTGGTGAAGAAGCGATATTTCCTCCTCTGGCATAGAGTTTGAAGGAAGTTGTTGCAGTCATTTCCTGTGAGAAGGACACAACTGTCATACCCCTGATAATTCAAGAAAAGGGGGGAAAATCCTTTGAAAGTGGCTACACAAGAACCATTGATGTTGCCATTCAGTCCGCAGTATCCCTTAATCAGCTTAAAAAGAGTCCCATGGAACTATGGGGAGAACGATGGGTCAAAATTAAATTATACGGTTGCTATATCAAAAGAAAACCCGTTGTATCTACCTCAGCGAGTGATAAAGCCAGTCGCCAAAGCCAAGGGTAGAGTGCCAGAGGAAAAGATTGAAGAATTCCTCAGCAAAATTGGGCATAATGAAGCCAAGGTGGTGCAAAGATTAAAAAAGGCACCTCGACAGATATCCATTCTGGATTGGTCTTATCTTCAGAAGATCATCAAAAAATCTTAATACAAGTGCTGGAAGAAGCGCATTTGCCGAAGGCAATGGACACAAAAAAGTTTCGTCACTTGATAGAGCACATTTTCAACATCAATGTGATATCTTTCACTGATGATGGCATACCAATTGAAGGGACTGGTCAATGCAAGTCATTACATATAGCAGTAATGTCCTCTGGATATATATGATAGGGGAGTGTTGATCGATGGAGGATCTTCTCTGAACATTTGTCCTTATGACACTTTGGAAAGAATGAAGATCGGTCCAAATCGAATCCGGAGCAGCCATATAGTCATAAGAACCTTTGATGGGTCTCGATGAAATGCTGTAGGAGAAATCAAACTACCCATGGAGATTGGTCCACACACCTTTTACGTATCCTTCCAAGTGCTGAACATCACCACGGGATATAATTTATTATTGGGAGGACTGTGGATCCATATGGCAGGAGCAGTCCCATCCACCCTTCATCAACAAGTCAAATACATCATCATTGGCAATCTAGTCACTGTTAATGCCGAACCAGAATATCCTATCTATGTACAAGGCGATATGCCTATGATCAACCTCAACAAAGGAGTTGAGCCAGCTAGTTTTCAAGCCTTTGAAGTGAGCAACACTCACTATCGACCTATTGGGGGCCCAGCCTTGAAGCTAAGAACTTCTTCCGAAGTGATGTCCGTTAGTAAAGAAATGATATCTTTGGATTTCTGTCCTGGCAAAGGACTAGGGAAAAATCTACAAAGGATCAAACATCCAGTTCAGATACCTAGCCAGATAGGGAAGGCTAGATTAGGCTATTCCTGTAGATCAAATCACAAGAACTCGCACAAGAATCAGCCAATAAACGCATCCACCATTCTGCTACCAAATCTCACGGATGCAGGATTCGTGAAACCAACAAGGAAAGTTCCTGATTTTGTGTTAGGTATACTAATTCCCTAGGTCAAACCGACCGGTGAGAAAGAAATCCAAATTCCTATTAAGGAAAGCAAGGAAAAGAATGAGAGGTTCCTACAAGAAGTGCAAAATTGATTTGCAAAAATATATTTTCTGGCACATACTGAGGGTATGAACGAGGATATCCCAGATGATGACTATTCAGAAGATCAAATCCTAATCCCTCGCATCAACAGGGATAAGGAGAACAGCTCAAAGGAAAGTACTGGCCCCGATGTGAATTCAGTCATGGTCATCATCAAAGAGGAGGAGGATAACAGCAACCCCTTCATCATCTCAGTCAACAAGGACCTGACCCTAGACAACTAGATCAGCACTCCGTGCATCAGTCGTAAAGGGTAAAAGGGCAGAGAGTCCATCTGTCCTGAAGTGTAGATATTATATACTGCTTACTTTTGTTGCATAGTACTAGAAGTTACTTTTGTCATGCTTTCATTGATGCTTTGTATGATTAAACAATGTTATCTATTAAGTGAAGGCATTTTGTTTTCAGGACTCCAAATTTGGATTTGTTTAGCCTTGCTGATGAATTTCCAAGTCTCAACAGTAACTATAACTTTGATGTAGAAATGGACTTTGACTTGATGGGGATTGATCAAGAGGAGATCGATGACTATGAGGTGCCTGAGGAGATCAAAGAATGGGTCGAAGATAAACCCAAACCCAACCTCGATCAAACCACCGCAGTCAATATCGGAACCTTATAAAATCCTAAAAAATCCAAATAAGCAATGACATTACCCCAAATCAAATGACATACCTGATTGAACTCCTAACTCAGTTCCAGGATGTGTTTGCATGATCACATGAAGACATGGTCAGTTTATCTACTAACATTGTTATTCACCGATTGCCCATTAAAGAGGGATTCAAGCCTGTCAAACAGAAACTCAAGAGACTAAAGCCCGAGTGGAGTCTGAAGGTCAAAGAAGAAGTTGTCAAGAAATTCGAAGCAGGCATTATCATGGTCTCAACCTACCCTGAATGGATGTCCAATATAGTTCCTATACCTAAGCCCGGAGGGAAGGTACTAGTATGTGTGGATTATCGGGATTTGAACAAAGCATGTCTCAAAGACGACTTCCCAGTACCATTCATCTACATACTGATAGACAACATAGCGCAGTATGGCATGTACTCATTTGTCGACTATTTTGCTGGATATCACCAAATCATGGTTGCCAAAGAAGATAAGGAAAAAATAGCCTTTATCACCCCTTGGGGAACTTTCTGTTACAGACGATTGTCTTTGGCCTTATTAATGTCGGCGCCACATATCAGCGAGACATGATGGCCCTTTTTTCATGATATGATGCACAAGGAGATAGAGGTGTATGTGGATGACATCATTGTCAAATCTCAAAGGGAAGATGACCACATCGACCATCTCAAAAAGCTATTCAACAGGATTCGCAAATAAAACTTGAAGCTGAATCCAGCTAAGTGTGCTTTCGGTGTCAAATCCGACAAATTATTGGGATTTCTGGTAAGCAGCAAAGGCATTGAGGTGGATCCCGTCAAGTTTAAAGCCATCACTGAGATGCCTTTACCCCAAACAAAAAAGGAAATATGGGGACTCCTTGGGAGAATCAATTTCATAAGAATATTCATCTCCCAACTCATTGCAACTTGTGAGCCCATATTCAAGCTGTTGAGGAAAAATTCCTCCGAAAAATGGAATGAAGACTGTCAAAAAGTCTTCCTCACCATCAAGAAGCAACTGGTGGAAGCCCCTGTTTTGGTACCACCAAGGGACAAAGTTCCCTTATTCATGTACATATCGACCAATGCCAACGCTATGGGCTGTATGCTGGGGCAGAAAGATGATAGAGGCAAGGAGAGAGTTATCTATTACCTCAGTAAAAGATTCAGCAGAGGAGAGCAGAAGTACACCTTGATTGAAAAGACATGTTGTGCTTTAGTATGGGCCGCCATGAGATTACAACATTACCTTCAGGGGAACACAACCTATCTCATATCCCACATAGATCTGTTGGGTTTGTACGTAACGCAATCATGCAATCAAATCACATAAATAGGGCGGAAGCGCAAAAACTAGGTTTTTAAAAATTTATACAAACCCATAACCATGATCATTCTTGTGCATCAATTATCAGTGATTATAGAAGGAGAAAAACAGAATTATACCTTTGAAGATCCAAGCTTCCTCAGGTACAAGTTCTACTCCTTTGATTCCTTTGATTCCTCTGTAGTGGGTCCTTCCCTTGATCAATGTCAGCCACCCAAATGTTTGGCCTCTAACGGTGATCCACCAAGGAAGATGAAGAACTCAGGAAGATGGGTTAATGGCTTAACCCTTGTTTCTATCTCTATAGAATATGTGTACTCCCAACTCTTAAAAATTCACGTCCCTTATTTCTGATATAAGACTCTCTTATATAGATATTAGGTTAACCCTCCTAATCTAATTAGAATAGGGTTTTATTTAATTAATTAATTAAACACTTTTAATTAATTTATATCCTAATCTTATTAGGATTGAGAGAGAGTACTGATATTATATTAATTCCTAAACTCCTTTAGAATTAAAATAATAATAATAATATTAATAAGACTCCTCTTATTAATTTATATTTAATATTTCTAAAATATTAAATAATAAACATTAAGAAATTTAATTTATTCTATCACCATAGATTAAATTAATTATACTTAATGCATTATTACTATCATGCCATTTTCTTCTTAAATAATTTTCCTTCCTTTTATGGTGTGACCCTTTAGGTTCTCCATATTAAACCAGTTGTGAATAAATTAATTAGAACAATTCTAATCTTATTTAAATAAATAAATTAAACTAATAATTTATTTAAATAAATAACATTTATTCTACAATAGGGATAAGCCTCCCTAGCGATCAACGACTTTCCAGATAAAATAGATTTCAACATTAATCATAAAAGAACTTGTGAGTTAATAGTTACCGTACAGTTCAATCCTTCCACCATACAATGTCCCAATTAAATATAAGACATGGATTTACTGTCAAGTCTTAATTTATTTAATCATACGTATTTCGATTAGAAAATGCACAACTCCAAATAATGCAAATTAGAAACCTCTTTCTAATTTCATTCTACCTTGGCCAAGGATTCCTGGGTTGTCATTTAACGAATCACATAGGACATATCTCCTCTTTTACTAGAGGTGGTAGATTCTTTATTGATCATACATTATCTCCATATGCAACTCATTATTCCCAAGCATACCCTATATATGCCTTAAAAGGCCTTAAGAAATAAGTCAAAGTATAATTTGTTACATACAAGATACTATGATGATCTCAAGTCCAAAGATCACTTGTACTACTATCACATTAGGAATTCCTATTGACAGGCGAGTAAAACTCCATTAGGTATTCCATAGCGAGTCACGTTTAGTGAACTTATTCTCCAATAAGCACCTGCATACTTGCTTTAGTGTCTCCACACAAATGACCATGAGATCAGTCATCCTCATCTAATGAGCAAGCAACATATGTACCAATCTATCCGGATTTACTAATCCCCATTTTAGTAATCCCATGATTGGGAACTATTTTAGTTTTTAAGCTTTCTAAGAATTTAGATCTCATTAGCATGATCTCATCATGATTCTAAAAGCATTGCTTAAAACTATGGGTTATTTACATATTATAAAAACAGCACCATGTAGATAATTAAATGCCTTAAATGAATATTTTATTAATAAATAAATAAGATTATTTACAAAGTATGTGCTTTATCAACATACATGATTGGCTTGTATGCACACTACTATCAATCTCCCACTTGCACTAAAGCCAATCGCCATGGTATCTCATACCCATTTTCTCTAAGTGACGATCAAACTGCTGTTGTGTTAGAGCTTTAGTAAATGGATCTGCAATATTGTCTTGAGAGTCCACACGCTCCAAGGTGACGTCTCCTCTTTCAATTATCTCCCTGATCAAGTGAAATCGCCGCAACACAGTGTTTGGATTTTTGATGAGACCTGGCTTTAGCCTGTGCAACCGCTCTGGTGTTGTCACAGTATACGGGAACTGCTTCTCCAATGCTAGGAACCACACCAAGTTCAGTTATGAACTTCTTCATCCAAACAGCTTCCTTTGCAGCTTCACTTGCAGCTATATACTCTGCCTCTGTCACTAAATCAGCAACTGTTTGCTGCTTGGAACTCTTACAACTCACTGCGCCTCCGTTCAAGGTAAACACATACCCTGAAATAGATTTACTGTCATCTTGGTCTGTTTGAAAACTTGAGTCCGTGAATCCCTCGAGTTTTAATTCAGACCCACCGTAGACAAGAAAAATATCTTTAGTCCTTCTCAAGTACTTTAGGATATTTTTCACTGCCTTCCAGTGCTCTTCTCCTAGATTCGACTGGTATCTGCTCGTTACACTAAGTGCGTGAGCAACATCCGGTCTAGTACATATCATACCGTACATGATAGATCCTATTGCAGAAGCATAAGGGATCTTACTCATACGATCTCTCTCCTCAGGTGTCTTTGGGGCCTGTTTCTTGGAGAGATTTATTCCATGGCTCATCGGCATGAGACCTCTTTTGGAATCTTCCATGCTAAACCTCTTTAGCATCGTATCAATGTACGTTCCTTGGGATAAGCCGAGCATCCTTTTAGATCTATCTCTATAGATCTTTATCCCCAAAATATAGGATGCTTCACCCAAGTCCTTTATGGAGAAGTTTTTAGATAACCAGATTTTAATGGATTGTAACATAAGAATGTCATTCCCTATCAGTAATATATCATCAACATATAATACTAGGAATGATACTGCGCTCCCACTAACCTTCTTATATACACATGGTTCATCCTTGTTTTTGATAAAATCAAACTCTTTGATTGTCTCATCAAAACGAATGTTCCATCTACGAGAAGCTTGCTTCAACCCATAAATGGATCGTTGTAGCTTACAGACTTGATTTGTTCCAACTTTTGAAATAAATCCCTCTGGCTGTGTTATATACACATCCTCCTCAAGTTTCCCATTGAGGAAGGCCGTTTTCACGTCCATCTGCCAGATCTCATAGTCGTTGTAAGCTGCAATCGCAAGCAAAATCCAAATGGACTTGAGCATGGCTACTGGTGAGAAGGTTTCATCATAGTCAACTCCTTGTCTTTGTTTAAAACCTTTTGCAACCAGTCGGGCCTTATAGGTCTCACCTTTTCGTCTGCTCCAGTCTTTCTCTTAAAAACCCATTTACACCCAATAGGTTTAATACCTTCAGGTGGTGAAACCAAAGTCCATACTTTATTTTCATACATGGAGTCCATTTCGGATTTCATGGCTTCAAGCCATTTCCCTGAGTCTTTATTACTCATAGCCTATTCGTAATTCAATGGATCATCATCATTCATGATGTGTACCTCATCGTCATCCTTTATAACGAATCCATACCTCTCAGGTATCTTCGGTACTCTTCCAGATTTACGAACAGGGTGTGGTACAGTAGGTTCTTCTACTTGGTCAGGTACCTGACTTTGATCTGTGGTAACTTGTGGTTCTTGAACTTCTTCAAGATATATCTTACTCCCACTGACCCCTTCATGGATAAACTCTTTCTCCAAGAAGGTAGCATGTTTCGCAACAAACACCTTTTGATCAGTTGGATGATAGAAATAATACCCTACGGTTTCTTTAGGGTATCCCACAAATCTACACTTATCGGATTTAGTCTGTAGCTTATCATTTTCAAACTTTTTGACATAAGCTGGACAACCCCAAGTCTTAACATGCTTAAGATTTGGTTTGCTCCCTTTCCACATCTCATATGGAGTCTTAGGGGTGGATTTGGTAGGTACCTTGTTAAGTATGTATGCAGCCGTTTCTAGGGCATATCCCCATAAGGAAATTGGAAGGTCGGTAAAACTCATCATAGATCGAACCATGTCCAACAGTGTTCGATTTCTCCTTTCAGATACTCCATTTAACTGTAGGTGTACCTGGAGGAGTCCATTGTGAGATTATACCATTTTCTTTGAGACAATTGAGAAACTCACCGCTTAAGTATTCTCCACCTCGATCTGATCGAAGTATCTTAATACTCTTGCCCGTTTGTTTCTCTACTTCACTTCTGAACTCTTTGAACTTTTCAAATGATTCTGATTTGTATTTCATCAAATACACATATCCAAATCTTGAGTGATCATCAGTGAAAGTAATAAAATAAGAATACCCAACGTGCACTTGTCGTCATAGGTCCACAAACGTCTGTGTGAATTAATGCCAACAACTCTGTAACTCTTTCTCCTTTTCCACTAAAAGGAGATTTAGTCATTTTACCCATGAGACAAGATTCACAAGTTGGATATGATTCATAATCGGATAGCTCTAAGAGCCCATCCTTATACAACTTGGATAATCTTGTTTCATTGATATGACCGAGTCTACAGTGCCACATATAGGTATAATTAGTATCATCTCTTTTCCTTTTCTTAGTTTGTTCAATTTGAAATATATTTTCTTGTAAGTCAAGTGTATAAAGTCCATTTCGCAAATTTCCAATACCATATAAAACATCGTCTTTATAAATAGAACAACCATTGTTCTTTATAATAACGTCAAAACCTTCCATATCCAATACAGAAATTGAAATAATATTTTTAATAATATTCGGAACTTAATAACAATTATTAAGATAGATGGACTTGCCCGAAGGCATTGCTAAACAATAAGTTTCTACAGCTAATGCAGCAACCTTTGCACCATTCCCCACTCGTAGGATCACCTCATCTTTGTTCAGCTTTCTACTTCTGACCAGTCCCTGCACAGTGTTACATATGTGAGAACCACAGCCGGTATCCAATACCCAAGTAGAATTATGACTTTCAAAAAAATTAATTTCAATCATAAACAAACCTTGATTGGAAGTCGAAGCTTCTCCAAGCTTCTTCTCTGCTAGAAACTTCTTGCAGTTCCTCTTCCAATGTCCCGGCTCATTGCAATGAAAGCACATTCATTTAGCTGGTTCAGGTTTCTTTTGTTCCTTTTTTTCCCCTTTCCCTTAGCCTTCTTGGATTTCTTCTTTTCAGAAGATACCTTGGGCCTCTTCCTTTTATTGGAAGAATCCACCATCAACACATGGTTCTTCTTGGATGAGAAGTTACCTTCTGTAGTTTTCAGGATGTTAAGCAACTCAGGCAAGCTGACATCTAGCATATTCATGTGAAAATTAACCACAAACTGCGAAAAGGTCTCAGGGAGTGACTGCAAGACCAAGTCTTGACTCAACTCCCCATCCATGACGAACCCAAGCTGTCCAAGGCGTTCAATCAAATTGATTACCTTCAGAACATGAGTCTCGACGGTAGTGCCCTCGGTCATCCGAGATCGGAAGAGCTCCTTAGATATCTCATATCTAGCAGTCCTACTCTGTTCACCATACAACTCCTTGAGGTGAAGCAGCATAGCAGGAGCATCTATTTTTTCGTGTTGACGCTGAAGCTCGTTATTCATGGATGCGAGCATGATGCATTGAGCCACAGATGCATCATCTTGCCACTTATTGAAAGTGGCAATCTCTTCCTAGAGGCTGTTTCCGAAACAGATTCAGGGATAGTTGAATTTAGGATATAAGAAATCTTTTCAGCAGTGAGAACAATTCTCAGATTTCTTAGTCAGTCCTCATAATTCGGGCCGGTAAGCTTATTTGCATCAAGTATGCTTCGTAGTGAGATTAGTGATTTTGACATTTTTAAAATTCTGCATGTGAAAAGACAGCATTTTAGCAAACATTCATTTTATTAACTTCGCATACCAAAATAAATTTAGGTCTTTATTTTAAATTGGTATCTCCCACTATTTTCATCAAACTATATTACCCTCACTTATATAGTTCGGCAATATCTAATTAAAGATTTGCTAGTGAGATTAAGGATCTCATTTCAAATGTATATAACCTTGTGGATAGCACAACAAGCGATATACAAATAAATAGGTAGACAACTCTTGTCAATTACATCACCATGTAACTCCTTTTATTTTGCCTCTTAAATCATAATGGTCGTGTGTGTGCACATCCGTACTAAAATGATTTAAGTTAAGTCCAGCCTAGCACTTTCATAAATTCAAAAAAGAAAATATTTCATTCTTGTGGATAGCAGAACAAGACTAGATCGTTTAATTTTCTTGATAAGCATCAAATGTGATTAATTAACATCTTAAATATTCAATACTCGTCTTGTGAATAGCACAAGAAACTCATATTAAATATTTAATACTCTATTAATTAATCATGCTAGAAGGCGACATTCGATATTTCAAATATCATTTGAACGCTTCAGACTTAATATTATTTCTTTGAGGGGTTTGTTATTATTTGTCTCATCTTGTTTAGCGCGCATGCACATATATATATAAAATACGCGTCATTTTATTAAACATGCGAAGCATGTTTGCATAAAATATAATATATATAATATTTAGCATGCAATATAGAATACTATATTCTACCCGGATTGATTATGGACTTTTATTCTAGTTTGGTTCACTAGAGCCACCAAGTGAACCAAAAGGTCAAACCTTGGAGTGCAAGAATTTAAATTTAAATATAACTAGAGAAGACGAGGTACGCAGACCCCATTTTATAAAACTCATTCATTCAAGCATTCAACCAAAATAAAATCCAATCACATTGGTCATAGTCCATAATCAATCCTTTTATTACCATACATATCATCATACGTATCAATAAAACTTATTCATCTCATGAAAATAAATCCATTCCATATATGTATTAATATCAGTTAATGGGCAAAAGTTTGCTAAACTTTGTTTTTGGAAAAATAAACTCCTTTATTTCATTCAAAAATAATTCCAAATTAAACTCTTTAATTTTAGCAATTCTGAAATCTCATTTCATATAAAATAAATATCTTTATTTTAAACCTTTATTAATTAAATAAACCATTCATTTAATTAAATAAAACAAAAAAAAATTCAGTTCCTGTCCAGTGGCGCAGCTGCGCCAGGAATGTAAAGGGAACCGCGCAGCTGCGCAGCATGAAAACTAGGAACAGTAACCGGCGCAGCTGCGCAGCAATATTGCCTTGTATCGGCGCAGCTGTGCCGCATCGCAGAATCAGAAAAAAAAAAAAAATTGTTGCCCAGAACTCGATCCAATCGCATATCATACATGTATGGAATCACATAGACTGATAATTAGCACAAGATTGGCTCTGATACCACTGTTGGGTTTATACGTAACGCAATCATGCAATCAAATCACATAAATAGGGCGGAAGCGCAAAAACTAGGTTTTCAAAAATTTATACAAACCCATAACCATGATCATTCTTGTGCATCAATTATCAGTGATTATAGAAGGAGAAAAACAGAATTATACTTTTGAAGATCCAAGCTTCCTCAGGCACAAGTTCTACTCCTTTGATTCCATTTGATTCCTCTGTAGTGGGTCCTTCCCTTGATCAATGTCAGCCACCCAAATGTTTGGCCTCTAACGGTGATCCACCAAGGAAGATGAAGAACTCAGGAAGATGGGTTATTGGCTTAACCCTTATTTCTATCTCTATAGAATATGTGTACTCCCAACTCTTGAAAAATTCGCGTCCCATATTTCTGATATAAGACTCTCTTATATAGATATTAGGTTAACCCTCCTAATCTAATTAGAATAGGGTTTTATTTAATTAATTAATTAAACACTTTTAATTAATTTATATCCTAATCTTATTAGGATTGAGAGAGAGTACTGATATTATATTAATTCCTAAACTCTTTTAGAATTAAAATAATAATAATATTAATAAGACTCCTCTTATTAATTTATATTTAATATTTCTAAAATATTAAATAATAAATATTAAGCTATTTAATTTATTCTATCACCATAGATTAAATTAATTATACTTAATGCATTATTACTATCATGCCATTTTCTTCTTAAATAATTTTTTTTTCCTTTTATGGTGTGACCCTTTAGGTTCTCCATATTAAACCAGTTGTGAATAAATCAATTAGAACAATTCTAATCTTATTTAAATAAATAAATTAATCTAATAATTTATTTAAATAAATAACTTTTATTCTACAATAGGGATAAGCCTCCCTAGCGATCAACGACTTTTCAGATAATATAGATTTCAACATTAATCATAAAAGAACCTATGAGTTAATAGTTACCGTACAGTTCAATCTTTCCACCATACAATGTCCCAATTAAATATAAGACATGGATTTACTGTCAAGTCTTAATTTATTTAATTATATGTATTTCGATTAGAAAATGCACAACTCCAAATACTGCAAATTAGAAACCTCTTTCTAATTTCATTCTACCTTCGCCAAGGATTCCTGGGTTGTCATTTAACGAATCATATAGGACATATCTCCTCTTTTACTAGAGGTGGTAGATTCTTTATTGATCATACATTATCTCCATATGCAACTCATTATTCCCAAGCATACCCTATATATGCCTTAAAAGGCCTTAAGGAATAAGTCAAAGTATAATTTATTACATACAAGATACTATGATGATCTCAAGTCCAAGGATCACTTGTACTACTATCACATTAAGAATTCCTATTAACAGGCGAGTAAAACTCCATTAGGTATTCCATAGCGAGTCACGTTCAGTGAACTTATTCTCCAATAAGCACCTATATACTTGCTTTAGTGTCTCCACACAAATGACCATGAGATCAGTCATCCTCATCTAATGAGCAAGCAACTTATGTACCAATCTATCCGAATTTACTAATCCTCATTTTAGTAATCCCACGATTGGGAACTATTTTAGTTTTTAAGCTTTCTAAGAATTTAGATCTCATTAGCATGATCTCATCATGATTCTAAAAGCATTGCTTAAAACTATGGGTTATTTACATATTAAAAAAACAGCACCATGTAGATAATTAAATGCCTTAAATGAATATTTTATTAATAAATAAATAAGATTGTTTACAAAGTATGTGCTTTATCATCATACATGATTGGCTTGTATGCACACTACTATCAAGATCCCCTAAAGTATATATTGAGCAAGTCTATGTTGAATTGATGATTGTCCAAATGGCAATTGATCCTCCAGCAATTCGATATCATCTACGTAACTTAAAAGTCCATAAAAGGTTAAGGAATTGCAGATCAATTAGTCGAAGCACCATCAGAGAATTTTAAACCCTTGGAAACCTATTTCCTAGATGATGAAATAATGACAATTCAGCAAAACCCTCGAGAAGATACCAGCCAATTCTGGAAACTATACTTCGACGGGGCTGTAAATATGAAAGGTGCAGGAGCAGGGGTAGTTCTTGTATCTATTTCGGGAGAAAAGTATCCCATGGCCATCAAACTGCAGTTTGTCAACACCAACAACACAGCCGAGTATGAAGGCTGTATAATGGGGTTGAAACTGGACCAATTCATGGGTATCCAATGGTTAGCAGTCTTTGGAGATTCCGAGTTGGTCATCAGACAAACCACCGGGGCATATCACACTAAGGAATTGCATTTACTGCCCTATCATCGATAGGTCATCAAGATGGCTATGGAGTTCGAAGAAATAGCCTTCATCTATATCCCTCAAAACAGAAATGATTTTGCGAAAGCATTAGCAACTCTGGCTTCCTTGATCCATATATCCGATAAAAGAGGAATCCCTGATATCAAATTTGCAAGCCAAAAGGCACCAGCCTATGGAAATTACATTGGAGAAGTATCTGATGAACTACCTCCCATCAAACAGCCCTGGTATCAGGACATCAAAGAATATATGCGAGATGGATCTACGGCCAGTGGGGTAAGCCAAGCTGAAAGAAAGTGGATCCATAGAATGGCCATGAAGTTCTATCTAAGTGGAGATGCACTCCACAAAAGAGATGCTGGAATAGGCTTGCTAAGGTGCCTAGACAAAGACCAGGCCCAAAGACTTATGGATGAAGTCTATGGTGGAGTCTGTGGTCCCCATATGAGAGGTCTTTTACTTGCTAAGAAGATATTAAGAATAGAGAATTACTGGATTTACCTCAAAGCCGACTATGACGATCATGTTAGGAGATGTTATCAATGCCAAATCCATAGAAATGCCATCCAAGCTCCTCCAAAAGAACTGCACAAAATGAGTTTGCCGTGGCTCTTTTCTATGTGGGTGATGGACGTGATTAGGCCAATAGATTCCAAAGCCAGCAATGGTCATCGGTTTATCTTCACCATGATCGACTACCTCACTAAATGGGTCAAAGCTGCCTCCTTTCCCAAAGTCACTAAGGAGGTGATCATTGGTTTCATCAAAAATAACATAATTTGTCGTTATGGACAACTGGAGGTGATTGTATCAGACAATGCTAAGAATCTGAACAACTAGATGATGAAGGAATTATGCAGCAAATTCCATATTAAACATCTTAATTTTGTCATCTATCGTCCCAAGATGAATGGTTCTGTCGAAGCAGCCAACAAGAATATCAAGAAGATCATGCAAAAAATGTTCGCCAATCACAAAGAATGGCCTGACTTATTGCCTCTGACTCTGTTAGCCTACAGAACGTCAATGCGCGCTTCTACTGGGACTACCCCCTATTCATTGGTCTATGGCATAAAAGTTGTACTTCCAATAGAGGTAGAAATGGAATCATTAAGGTATTGATAGATGCTTAAATGGAAGAAGACCATGGATACAAGACAGATACCACCACTTATCTCTGATAGATGAGAAAAGGGCGGCAGCCATCTTCTATGGTCAGTTGTATCAACAGAGGATTGCTCGTTCCTACAACAAGAATGTCCGATCTAGGCAATTCAAGGAAAATGACTTGGTACTGAAGAAGATCCTTGCCAATCAAGATGAAGCCAAAGAAAAATTCACACCAAACTGGGAAGGCCCTTTCATTGTCAAGAAAGTGTTGACAAGAGGAGCCCTCAGATTGTAAGAAGTGGATGAGGAGGAATTTCCCCAACTTATCAATTCAGATACCGTAAAAAGGTACTATGTCTGAGTTACCAGTAAACTGCCATCCTGGTTCTGGGAAAAAAATTAAAACAAATCAATTTAGGCCTTTACTACAAGGCCTGAACTACGAAAGACCTGATCTCCCTCAACCACGGGAGTACGTAGGCAGCCATCTATGGTGCGGTCTAACCTTCAAAAGAAAAGCCAAACACTTTACCTATACACTCAAATATCCAATTAAATACCAGTCTCAAGACACTAAACCTTATATAAAACCCAAATCCTATAAATCCCCCATGATCGACGAACCTTTCTGAGAGACCCTCTGACATCTCAATGTCAGACCATCAAGAAAGAGCTCGTGATACATCAAGCCAACAAGTCAGAAAGAAAATAGCAATCATCAAGCAAAGATCAAGACATATGCAAAAGGAAAGTGAATCAAAATATATTTTCTTGCCATATAATATTGTTTAATATATACAATGCATCCTATACATGACCAAAATGGCTAACCTAGTCTATACAGGAAAATGAAAGCTAATCTAAAAGCCCGCGGTCAAACGGGACAGCAAATCCAATATAGCATCCCTCTCTAGAGATGGAGGTGCATCTCTAAGGGTTGTTAACACTAATGCTCTAGCCTGATCCCTCTCAAAGGTCAAAAGCTGTATTACCTGAAGGTGGGGCAGCAGCAGCTGAAGAACTAGGGGTGTCACTAATCAAGGCTATTGTCAAACCAACAAATAGCTCATCCTTGGTGGGAGAAACAGGATCTTCCATAGGCTCCTCCTCATCAGAATCAGTGCTAGGCTCTGAATAAACAAGCATAGATGATGTAATATATGTCTCTAGCCATGCAGAATACTTCGAAGAACGACCCGGATGACTCGAGGAAAAATTAGCCCTCTCTTGATGGATCCAATAATCATAAACTCTAGACAAATCATCCTCTGACAAAGACGAGGTTGGTAACCGCTGATCAAAAGCTCCATCAAAAAAAATAAACATCCTGGTACTGATCGAACTATCCCATAACAGCCAAAGGATGATATATAGTCACTCCTCGCAGACCAGCCAATGGCAAAAAGTCCATACCCACTGCATGGGTGACAAAGCTGTAAAGGGAGCTAAATCCTGAGCAATGCAAAATGGAGAAAGGATCCTCAATCATGGCCAAGAAGACAAACCAAGACGTTTTATCTACACAGTCAGTCGGTCGAAAAGAATAAGCTGCAGATATCTCATGTGTCAAGCAATATCCATGGGGTCTGAAAATATCGATCGGTCTCAAGTGCATCATAAAACATATGTATAATAATACTGCACTACCTCTGAAGAACTCAGTAGTATGGGTACGATAGAATGAGGCTGACATCAAGGTCTCTGCTAATATCATGAGCAAGATGGTGCGACCCTCTCTGAGAGCACCAATTACCGTGAGCAGGCTAATATCTAGATGGTCCATATACAGTGGCATGTATAGATAAGCCACAATGCACATCAATAAAGCATCTACTCGGGCAGCCCGCCACCCATCCTCAGTAATGGAAAAATCTCCTGACTGCAGTAGATAGCTATCTAGCGATCCAAAATGGTCGATCAAGAAATCCAGGGATACTACATGCCCTGAGGTAATCTCGTCTAAGATGACTGTGCGCCGCAAACCGGTCAAGGTCATAAACTGCCGCCTTAACTCTTCAATAGCTACCCTAGTACAGGGCCTGTCAAGTGAAAGGTTTGTAATCCGATCATAATCCTCCAGCGTAGGAGTCAACTTGTAAGTCCCAAACCTGAAAACCTGTCTCTCAGGAATCCAGTATGATAACATGCCCTCTACAAAGCCCACTGGAACCTGGAATGTCAGGAGGGCCATGGAATGTCCCAGCATACGATCAACTGCCACTTGATCCAAATGGGGCAGACTATCATACCACAACCTCAAAGATGAGGCTATCAAAGTAGGAGGACTGAGCTCGATCCTGGTCATAGTGGATGAAGATATCTGTAGAACCGTATCATAAGACCATCCAGGGGTCAATGCTAAACTCAACAATATACATGCATATCTATGACATATAAGGCATACATCATGATAGATGACAATAATAAATGACAATATAATGCAATGAATAGAAAGCATTATACATACATTCCTAAATACATCATCATCTAATACATCATCTCTGTATCTCTGCCAGACAAGATATCGGGTTGGTATAGGGGGGATCTGGTAAAGCTGTCAGGATATAGGCCACATGAGGGGCCAGCGCCAGAGTTGGACGGATCAAAAGAATTTGTCTCTGAGGGATCCCTGCACAAATGTCTGATAAAAAAATGTGCCCGGTCCAATCGCTCGGCCAAGCTGGTAATCTGCTCCAAATGAGTGGGATCTCTGACACAGGCAATCCAGTCTGCCATCATCACAGACTCGGGAACCATGTCTGCCAAGAACTAAGTACCACGGGTCTGAGCCCCAATAGTATAAGGACTCCACTAGCGATAAAATGCCTCCTGAGTATAAGGGCCCTCTGATAATGTAAAGTAGTCCAAACCTGCCTGGGGAATCTCTGTGATCGACTGGGATAAAGACCAATGACGTCCAGCGGGGGGAAGATATGGAATGCGAATCTCCCCTATAATACTCCTGATGGCACGCTCTCCCAAATAGAGCTCTCAACCTCCCTTTGCCAAGAAGGGATCCGATAAGTGGATAATATATACTCCATCCCAGTAGGAAAACCGTTCTCAAAATCGACTATCAGATGATCAGGGGTGTAAGGAACCCATGTGACAAAATCGGTGGTCAACAACTCCAACTGCAAACGGGAATGAGTAAACCCCTCTGCTACAGGGACCTCTATAAAGGTGGAATAATGCCATCGTCGTCCCCGCGGATAGGTCTCTAGACCTAAAGTAGTAACTGGGTGTAGGTAAGGGAGCCTCTCATATGCCCAAAACTGGAAATACAAAGATCAAATGTCCTCAGTAATAAAGATCAACAACCCGAACAAGGGAAATTGAAAGATAAAAGAGAAATTACTCACCAGCAGAAATGGGTAAAAGCCTAGCCAAGCCTCTGTCACGCCTTCTGAGCGTAAGTGAATCCCTCAAAAGAGGTAAGCAAAGGTGAATTTGCCCCAATCAAACTCTTTGATGCGATCCACCTCCTGAGTGGCGCTGACCAAAGCGAAAGAAACCGTCGAGGAGTTGTCTGCTAGGAAATAACCCCTGATGATGACCAAGGACAATCGCCGAAGGATGCGATCTCTATCCCTCTAATTATCAGGCAGAGGCACAGACAAAACCCCATTCACAGCATCAATGCTCAAAGGGCCAGAACGGACAGCCTGACCCTTGAGGGCCATAGCAGGAACTCCTAAGAGGGATCGAACTGCAACCGAAGAAATATTTGCCACCAAAGGCACTGGCTTCCCTACAAACTCCATCCTAGTGATGAACCACCAATCCATTGGTGTCATCATCACCTCACGGTATAGCAGATGGAGTGACTGGGTATGGTGAAACCAGCGCTCAGACAAAGCCCTCAGATAACCCCATGGGTAGCGACGGGGTGGAATGGAAAAGAAGGCCTCAAAGCCCTAAGAGTGGACAACGGCCTGGTACTCCGAATGAAGGGTCTGATATAAAGAATGAATGCTGAACCAGTTCCTCCTAGGCTGAGTAAAGCCTGGATCCTACATCAAGTCCAAAATCAAGATCAAACCATTGCCCCAAAAGTGAAAAAAGAGGAAAGGAAAAATTGAAAACTGACATTACCTCGTTCGCGTGAAGATAAATAGACGGGTGTCATCTCAAATCATCTAGAAGATCTAGAACTATCACGCTAATAGCTGGAAGTTCCCTACGAGTAGTAGAAGAAGGAGGGACAGGATCCTCAATCGAAACATCCTCCTCCTCGTCTATAGCCTCCGTCCTATCAACCTGAAAGGGAGAATCACTGACTCGGTCAACCGACGAGGCTGCCAGGCCCGACGAGGCAAAGGGATGTCAAAAGCCCTCCTCCTAACACTTGAAGAAACCCAGCGAGAACTGCTAGGTCTATCTGGGTCCATAACCTGAACAAAATTTCTAAATCGCCTCTGAAAGGGTGAGGTACGCTTCAAAATTAAAGCCATTTAAATTCAAATCATTGCACCATTCATATCCTATGTAAAAACATGCATTAGTTTAACATACTTCCCCGGTCGAGTTAAATTGAATGCCTATTAAATGCCCAGACTCGTGAAAAATTTTGCCAGAGTCTCTTTTGTAAAACGGACTATCTGCATGCACATAGGCATGACTAGGTGGTCATTCAGTAGCACACCAATCCAAAATTATGAGCATTTCATATATATGCACTATAAGAAATTACACAAAAAATGACGTTAAAATTTGTCCAATAAAATTCATTTTTCGTCACTAAAACTATTGGTGACGAGTGTTAATCGTCACGACGACCGTCACCGTATGAGCGTGGTATTAGGTTTATTTGACAATATTTGATGTCGTCACTAAATGTTTTAACTTATGGTGACGATCTACATTATTGTCACTATAATTAATTACTTTTAGTGACATTAATAGCGTCACTATTTGAATGAAATTTTCGTCACTCTATATTATGTTTCGTCATCAAAACGTAGTACATTAAATGACGTAAATCTGTTTGCGTCATTAAATGATATTGTTTTAGTGACAAAAATGGGTCGCTCTATTTAAATCATCTAATTTTAATGACGAAAATAATGTCATATTTATGATTATTCTTTCGTCATGTTAGTGTGTTTATCGTGACCAAAAATAAGAAAATAAATGACGACAGAACAATTCGTCACCTAATAATATATTTAACTTGACAATAAACATTCTTTATACAAGAGGACACTAGCATATTCCAAACCTTTAAATATAAAATTATAGATCTAATAATAAGAAAAAAGATTACACCAAGATGATGACCAATAAATTCCAACCCTTTAAATAAAATCATCGTGTTATTACAACAACACTAGCATATCCATGAATAGCATAGCTTAGTCTACATAACCAAGGTCCAAGTTTAAAACATTCTTTATACAAGAGGACACTAGCCGCGTAGCCAGAGTTGAACGTCAGACGAAATATTAACCAGACATGAATGACATTGCTCGTCTAAAATCCAAGAAATTGAGTGCCGAATCTGGAAAAGGCTTCCCGTTGGGCATCCAGAGTCCGCCTTGATGGGGCATTAGTATAGGTGTCTGGCTACTCTTTGCCGCTGTAGCTGCTGCTTCTCCAACTAAAATTTCCTTCTTTTTCTTCACAAAATCAAAGAAATCTGCAACTTGGTGAGCATACCTTCACAAAAGGTAAATTGCAAATGAATAAAACTAAATTCATATATGCATCCAAATGTAACAAAATAATTAGCAAGGAACAAAAATTAATGCAACAAAATATGAAACAATATTGTTTACTAGTGAAGAAAAGGTATGGTAGGAGGGTTGTAAAAACGAAGGCACTCAAATAAGCATACACTAGAGACTTTTCATGTATTAGAAACTTATGGACCAGGGCTCAACTATCAATAGTGTTTTAAGCAAAATTCAATTAAGAAACCAAGTTTCAGCAAATGAAAGTCCACTTCAGCCACTCATTGTTTAAATATAAAATTCATAGAGGCGACAAACTACTTAACAAGCCATATACATTAATGCTCAAGAGTCATAAATTTTACATTTTCCTTGAATGGTACTCTGACATCACACAACATTAGGAGCACTTGTACAATAAAGAAAATGAAATGACACAGCTTAAGATCTACACATTACCACCTTACCAAGGATACTATATTTCTGTAGTACAATATTGTTTCAAAGATAAAATTTAATTTCCAAAAAAAAATAGGCGACCTTTTGTAATGCTAGAAGTAGCAGGTTCAGTAATAAATTTATCATACAGACTTTATCTTGTTGTCTTCATGCGACCTTTTGTAATGCTAGACCAAAACAATAACTCATACAGACTTTATCATGTTGTCTTCATGAAAATAACATGCAAGGAGTATAACTCGTCATTTAAGGAATTAGCAAAACTACACAAACACTACTTTTCCAAATTCATGAGCAAGATTAAATTAGTGTATGCTATACACTCGCATCACTACTTTTATGTTCTATATTTTATATTTATTATAATCCATTTATTCTACAAAAAGAGTTCCATTTATAAAATTTGCTACTTTTAAAGATTATTATTATTTCATGTATACTCTAAAATAATAAGTTATTAGTTAATAGTATGATATGATAATATAACTCTTTTTTATGGGACGGAAGGAGTACATTTTATCCGAATGATGGTTGCATACTACATTCACTGAATAAGGTATGGATTTGGTTCTTAAAATCAAATTTAACTCCCAAGTATCATAGGATCAATCTTCCAACTATTTCCGTCATGGCTCAGCTAGTTTAAGATTTGAGAATATATTTGCATTAATTTACAAGCTAAATAAGTGGGACTTGATATGCCACTAGAACTATGTTTATGAGCCATGACATGAATTAGAGGTTAAATGTTCAATAGTTTCCAACAAACTGTTGATAATTTCATATCATTATTTACTCTATATTACTATTAGTTTCTCTAGTCATTCCCAGTGAAGTATGATAATATAGACCCAAACTACCCAGCACTAAATTATGGATGAGCACCAAAGAAATTTATTACTTATTGGCCCGACATCTAAACTACCTAGCAATGAGATTTGAGCTTGCCTTCAAATATAGTAAACCAGATAAGATAGAACTTATATCAAACTAAACATTGATGATTTAATAAAGAACCAAAATCAAAAACTTATATCAGACAGCAGAGATTCAATAATCAGAAACTTATAGCAAGGGAAGCCAACAAGCATTGTACCTGAAATTCGATAATCAAAGTTTTAAATGCAAGACAGCAGAGACCAAAAGACATATATAAGGAGTAGTATAGTAAGACCGTCATAAAGATGCTTTCATTAGAAGTGTGTGATAGTTTCATTTCAAGAAAGCATGAAGTAACCTGAAAATAGAAAAAAGAAGAACCCTATCCGCGCATTTGTTTCTTTCTGGTTAGCTGTTAGAATAGTAAATGCAACCTTAAATTTAAGTTAAAATGGATATACTAACTATATCATGGAACCAAACAACTTCTCTTAAATTTATAGTGATAGAACATGATAATTGTCACTTATTACTGATTATCGTTGTAATTGATATTATTAACATAAATATCAATTAGCATAAATTTATAGTGATAGAACATGATAATAGTCAAAGGTTCACATGTAAATATAGATGAACAATGAATTAATACAAGAAAAGAGGACATACCTTCTTTGGTTTACTCAAAAGATCAGCATATCTGGTCAGTGCTGTTCTTAAAGTGCATGGGGGGAAGGGAGGTGGCAGGGAGCCTCCACTAAGTGGTGTGCCATCCTCTTTATCAGTATGGGCGGAGAAATAAGTATCTGGTGATATATCGAGTAACCTTTCAACCTCTTCTACAATTTCAATCAAATTCTCAGTATAGATGCCGACATGGTCACCAGTTTCATATCTGAGGAGAAAACAAACATATATAGTTGGACAAGAATGATTTGACATCAACTTTTGACAACAAAATACCAAATACTAAAAATACCAATGAGAAATAAAGCATATCACATATTGAAAACAAAATACCAAATACTAAAACATGATAAGATACCTGCAAGGATGTTGAGCATCATAGACAGCATGGCCATTCAACTTACTCAGACTCTGATCCGGTAAAGATGATGTGTGGGTTCGGTCATGAAACTCAACCAGGTACTCCAAAACAGCAGCGGTATAAGGAGTGGCAATAGTTGTATTCTCCTCATCCCGAAGTAATTGATCCAACTCCCGCCTAGATTGACAACAATTTATAAATGTGGTTGAGCTCTCATTTAGTTAATTTATGAGGAAAATAAAATTTTTATCATGCTTTTTAGATAATGTATTCAAGTGTCATACCAATATACCATGCAGTAAAGTCATCTTCAATGCATTGATCATCATCTCCCATACCAATTGGAACAAGACGTTTGCCGCCTGCAAATGGTGGAATGATCAGCTGAATTATACATAAACATAACATTTAAAAAGAAATTGAACATAAAGAAAGAGCCAACAACCTGACCACCATAAACATAATCTAAAGATAAGACATTTGTGTTTTAGAGTAATTTAACTTGTGATCAACATATTCAATGCTTATAAACTTCAGCCGACTGACATTATCCACCTTCTAATGCATTAAAAATATGGCAGATTTATCCATCATAGAGACATGGAGAATAATTCTAAAACATCATAGCAAAGTATTGGGGTATCCAATGCATTAGCCCATTTTCCATAATAGCAACTAAAGCATAACCTAGATAAAAGCATTTGTAAGTCAGAGTAAGCAGTAAATAATTTTTGCCATTAGCAAATTTAAGCACTTTCTAAAGCAATCAAAAGAAAATGACTAATGTCTACATTAAAGAAATAGAGACAGTAAACTACAAAACAGCATTGCCTCTATATTGGAGGCATGCTAGCACTTTTAGAAAACTAGCAACTGAATGTAAAAAAGTAAATGCATAAAAAATGAAAAGTATCTATGATGATGAATAATTTCTAGGATTCAACTAAATTTAACATGTTAACAATTTACTGTAAATCTTATGTGCAACACATCTGATCGATGGAACTTGGTTTGAAGTTGCTCAGATTATCTGGTACCTTAAGATGCCTAAAGAATGTCAGACGCAAAATAAAATTATTCTTCAAAACTAAGTAGCTTTAGTTAATTTCTATTGATTTGCTCTGCTTATGCACTTTTTCCTTGCCATCCTCCTTGTACAGTTCTACTCTCAAAGGTCATAACACCCTCAAGGGAGCTGTATAAAGAACTCACTTGCACACACACACAAAAAATCAAAAGAAAAATAAAATCCATTATAGCACATACTCTCAGTAGAAATGACCAAAAAAATAGATCAAAAGAGCATTTTGTCTTGAACAGTAATGCGAAATAAACTCGTCAACTATGCAGTTACCCCAATTACACCCTGGTTTTACCTTCCGATAAAACTTCATATTATCTCTGTTTCAGAGTAAGAGTTCATCTGTGAAATTTTCAAATTTAGGGTCCGTGTTTTAAATTATGAATTTTATGAGCCGTATAATGAATATGCTCCTGCTAGCCAAATTAATGCGAAGTCCAAAGTTAGTTCAAAATGGACTATTTTTTCCATGATACCCGAAAATGAAAGTATTAATCTTGTTTTTAGAAAAAGGGACTACATTTGTAACCAATGCGAGGAATGAAGCTAACTTCATAGTGTGCCACAACTAAGCACAACTAAAGAATTTGGCATCAGTATAATGAATAATCACTCAATATCTAGATCAAATTTTCTTTCCAAGTATACCAAGGAAGTGCCAATATTAATCACGCTTCTTGTCTAAGAATCCATGTGTATGTTTTAACCTATTACTAGGTCATTGTTTCAATGTACTTTCTTCACATCTATATCTAAGTTCACTTATGAAACTTCGAAGGAGAAAGGAAAATGAAAAGAATAAGGAAACGTAAATGAAATGTTAAAAGGAGAAAAAACTCAAGGGCATAGTTCACTAAATTAAAAAGAATTAGACAGATAAAAGAAAACCCAAAATATGCTAATCTGGAAAATTATTAGGAAGATAAACTGTGACGAACAAGATTTTTGTAATTTAATTTGAACATTTATTGAATTAAATAAATATTTTTCGATGATTTAATTATTGAGTTAAATAATTAATTGATGAAATTGTGGTAGATTAATTTAATTATATGTATCACATTAGTTAAATTAATGTGGTGAATTTTTATATTCAAAGTATGTATTTAATTGAGCTTATTCGATTAATATATTAATTAATAAGCATAATGTTATTCTAATTAATTTAATAATTAATTAGAGATTTATGATTATACATAATTAATAAATAAGAATTTTAATTATGTGACTATGTGATTTAATGTGGATTTATGCTATTTTATTTAATTGATTTAAATAATATTATTTGATTAAATTGGGTGTGACATTAATTAACTATATAATAGTAAGTTAATGAAATTAATGGGAAAGAAAGAATATAAGGGGCAAGCAAACAAAGCATTATTGGGGGTTGGGGTCGGTTAACCCATTATGGGATTAACGGACAACCCATGACTCCACTATTATATACGTATATCATATTAGTGGTATATCATATATCATATATTGCATTCATCAATTAAGAAAGTAGAGAGAAAACACAGAGAGAGAAAGAGAGAAATTGAAAGAAAAGACTTGAGAATTAGTTAGAGAAGAGATTGAAGAATTTAGTTACATCATCATCACTAACTAGCAAGGGTAATTCTTTCTCCTACGTTTTTAAATTCAAGTTCTTACAGTTTTCATTAACGTATTCTTAAAACGTTCTCTGTGAATGACTAATTGATGATTAATGCATGATATGGTTTTATATGTGTTATTATATGATCATAACATGTTTTATACCATGTATGCATGATTTAAAGTAATAAATTTCATACAATTATGCTTGATTTGATTTTACAAAAGTCACAGAGTAGAAAAGTTATATATATGGCCATACGGCCCTTACGTACAAATTGTATGCCATAAATCGATGGTTTAACTTTAAATTGACGATTTAATGTGATTATGAACGTTTAAACGAATAAAATGGAAGTTGAACGAACGGATTCGGTGTTATAACGAATCCGTAACGTTGAATTTCTTGTTTTTCTTTCAAAACTTTATAAAGTATGAAAAACAGTGAATTTGATTGCTATAACTTGTGTAATTACGTGATTTAGAATGCTAAGATCATGCTAGAAATGTTGTATAGTGTTTCTTTGAAGTCCATACTTCATGGGTAGCAATTAAATTGTTGTGGTAGCATTAAATGGTGAATTCTGGGCCTGGTTCTCTGTTATTCATGAACTAGAGATTCTGAAACTGGCGTGTGGAGCTGCAGCGCCAACTTTAAGCCTAAGAGTGGGGCTGCAGCGCCAGTGGAGCTGCAGCGCCAGACTTAAGCTTAAAGTCCTGCAGCGCCATTTTTAGTTCAAATGGTGGAGCTGCAGCGCCACTTGGCAATTTTGCCCAGAAATGAGATTTTAATTGTTCAAGTCCAGGAAATGTAATTGGAACCTAATGTAATAAACATGAAGACATGATTAAACATATAATAAGAAGTTAATAACTTATATTACGTGAGTAAATAATAAGTTAATTACATGACTTGAATCATTAATTGTATAGTCCAATAACGTACTCAAGACCGATGTGTGTGATTCGATACGTATATCGAGTTATTAATTAATGTGTATTGTGAACGTATTGATATGTAGAATTTAATAAAGAACGTGAATTATAAATTGTAGCTTGTGCAAGAGGCAAGTTTTCTATCCTTAAACTTGTTCAATATTTTGCAAGTTTCCTAAACTCAAACCTTACTTTTACATCGAGCAAGTTCTTATCCTTGTTTATTCAAGTTAATATTTTCATATGAGATATTGTTATTCTTTTAAGTATTACTTCAGTTATACAATACTTATTCGATTGTATACTCTTGATATTTACCATTTAAATTGAATATCGATGTTATTGTTGAATCTTATAAGACTAGTGAACCCTTATTGATTTGACTAGTCCATAGTTGATGAACGTTTCAAATTTTAGAATACTTATTGAGCTTATCCAAACCAAACTTCCTTTGGTGCGGATTCTGATGTCAAAACTGAGATGAACAACCCTGTAATGGGGATTATTTACGCTTTAGCGTTGAGATATTGTGCACAGTATGGTACTAAGGGCTGATCCCCTTAAGTACGAGAAGTAGAGTCCATAGTCTTATGACTGTTAAAGGTTTAAAGTATAAACACTTTAGGACATAGTTCAAGGTCTTATGACCCTCAGATGTTCTTTTGATTCCTGTTATTTGTCCTCGAGTCAAAAGTTGAGTTTCTTTATTCAGATGTCTTTGATTCACTCGCATGTTATTATATTGTTGTCATATTATTATACTTGTGGGCAATCGTGCTCACTCTTGCGTAATAATAACATTACAGTTAAGAACGAAAGGTCCGACGAGCCTTCTTCTAGCAAAGGCAAGGGCGAAGTCAACAAGTGATGAAGACTTGTTGTTTATTTTATGTGTTTATGTTTCAGACTTATGTTAAAGTTGTGTAAGACTTATTTAATTGTTTATGTTTCCACATTTGAGATTTAAGGTTAAGTACGACCTGGGATTGATGTATTTATTTTCAGATGTTGTAACCCCATAAGGGGAGGATTATTTCTATTTATTTCATGGTTTGCTTTTATTATGGGTAGATAGATAGATGATATTTGTATAGTGAACACCAGATCCCGTGGAATTGAAGTACCCGGATTTGGGGGTGTCACAGGTTGGTATCAGAGCTATAGGTTATGAACCTTAGGTGAGGGAAAACCTTAGGATAGTAGCCTTTTTAGAGATCAAGAATATAGCAATGATAACTCTTATCGAGTTCTAAGAAAGATAATAACTTACCTTATGTGCTATGTGCTTATACTTATATACTCGAGTATCGATTAGCATCACGTAATAACTAAGACTTAAAATTTTATTTGTCAGGATGACGGATGCTGGAAAACCTAGTCAGTCCAGGGACCTTGTACCCCTAGAGGCTAGAGAGGAGGAGCCCCAAGACATATACGTAGTCTGGGAGCAGTTAGTCCGACGAGTGCCATCACCCTTGATCACAGTCATTGGTCAGGAGCATGTGCCGGTGTCTGATTCAGAGGAGGACTTTGAGGAAGACCCTGAGGAGGTTGAGGTGCAGGCTGAGACAGCCGAAGAGGAGGAGGAAGACCCTGAAGAGTTCCCACCGAGCTCTATCAGTGCTGAGATGTATGACGAGCTGTATGACCGTAACATAGAGTTACTTGATTCTGTTCAGGAGCTGAGGGAGACTGTTCAGGAGCTGAGGGAACGATCGGTTACTCAACAGTCTACCATCGAGCAGAGGGATGGAGAGGTTGAGGCTCTTCACACACGATTTGGAAATGTAGAGTGGAATTTGGTTCACGAGAAGGGTCAAACCGAGCAGATATCAGAGGGAATAGAGGAATTGAAGAATGAACTAAAAGAGAAATCAGCAAGGCTGGCTATAGCAGAGGAGGCCTGGGTCAGGGAATCACGACGAGCAGATCTCGCAGAAGATAACTGTCGGGTGAAGAAGGCCAAGCTTGAAGAGACGTACTCTACGCTTCAGTATACAATTAATGAGGCCCAGGATCGGGTTATGAGGTACCCAATTAAGTCAGAAGGACTACCGTCATATATGCTAGATTGCAGGACGATGTCCAGGATTATGGAAGAAGAGCGTGGCAAAGCTATTCGTCACCTTAATGGGCTGTGATAGGAACATTTGATTTTGTGAAACCTATCTGGTAGTTAATAATGTAAATTCCAATGTATTTATAAATAGGAATATTTTGATGTTTTAAATCCTGTAGATTCTTTATCTCGGGATAGTTGATGTAAATAGCAGTGATGCTATCGTATTATGTTAAAACTTTTGATTTAGTAATATATCAGAGTTTATTTGAGATAATATGTTGACTAATTGTGTCTAAATGTTTAAGTTAAGCCTTAAATATTTAAACGATTGAATAAAGATCTAATAAGCGTATTTCTTAATAGAAAAATGCCGCCAAGGAGACGATCTAACCGTCAATAGGCCCAAGAAGGGTCAACGAACAACAACAACAACGACGCCAATGCTAACCCCGTTCAGCAGTTGGCGAACTTACTTGCTGGAGCGCTTAACAACCAACCTCAAGCTCCACCGAACACAACGTTCAAGGACTTCAAGGCGGTGGGACCGCCAGAGTCTAAAGGCACCATGAACCCAATAGAAGCTCAAACCTGGGTCATGGAGATGGAAAAAGTTTTCGACGTCGCCAGAGTCAGAGAAGACCAGAAAACCGCCTATGCAATGTTCATGCTGAAATTCGAAGCTAGTTATTGGTGGCAAGCAAATAAAGTCCGGGGAGGAGAAGGTGTGATTACCTGGGAGAGGTTCAAACAGATGTTCTTCGAGATGTACTTTTCGACCAGCTCGCAGAATCAAATAGAGGTCCAGTTCCTAGAATTGAAATAGGGGAATATGTCCCTACCAAAATATGCGGCGAAATTCAATGAGTTGGCTAGGTTTGCCACGTATCAAATGCACACCGATCAGAGAAAGGCAAGGAGGTTTAAGCAGGGCCTGAAGCCCTGGCTGTATAGCAAAGTGTCAATGTTCCAATTGAACACTTTTGCTGGAGTGTTAGAGAAGGCCATTCTCGCTAAGGCGGGAGTGACGCTGTTACAAAGTATAACCAAGATCAGAAAAAGAAAAAGAGTGAAGGTGAAGGAATTAACAAGGCTAGTGGTAGCAATACGGGAGGTAGTAATAATCAGAAGAGGAGGTGGAATGATAACTCATCGACTGGGAATCAGCAAGGAGGTTAGAAGAAGAGGATCGAAGCATGTCCGACTTGCGGGAAAGCTCACCTGGGGGTCTGTATGAAGGGAAAACGAGTATGCTATCATTGTGGTCAGGAAGGCCACATAGCACCTAACTGTCCGAACCCAAAGAAGGGCGCTTGCTTCACTTGTGGCTCAAAGGACCATCTGGCAAGGGACTGTCCTAAGAAGGGATCTGGAGGGGCAGGATCAGGAGGGAACAGGGGAAACAGTGGTGGAAGTGCTCTAACTATCACGGGACCAACCGTAACCAACCGACCAATCTCCAGAACCTTTAATATGACCGTGCAGGATGCTGTACAATCTCGCGATGTGGTGTCAGGTATCATTCCAATCAATAAAGTTAATGCTTATGTACTATTTGATTCGGGTGCTACTTGTTCATTTATATCCGATGACTTTGCTAAGAACTTAGAACTTCCTATGGACGAGTTAGAATACCCCATGAACATAGAAATTGCGAATAGAGAAGTGATCCCTGTTAAGTACGTATACAAGAACTGTAGGGTGGATATTAAGGGTAACATTATGAACGTAGATCTTATCCCGATTAGGCTTGGGGAATTCGATGTTATTCTGGGAATGGATTGGCTAGTCAATTATGGGGCTGTAATTGATTGCCAAAGGAAGTGTATCAACCTTATGACCCCGTCAAAGGTTGTGTTTTATGGTAGCAAATCACCTAGACAAGCGAGTTATCTGATGATGATGCAGGCCAGAAAGTTGTTAAGACAAGGCTGTGTAGGATATTTAGCCTACATAGTAGATAGTCGTAAAGAAAACCCGAAAGTGGAAGATATACCAGTCGTGAGGGACTTCATGGACGTATTTTCAGATGATCTGCCAGGACTTTCGCCAGACAGAGAGGTTGAGTTTGTGATCGATTTGGAGCCAGGGACGACCCCAATATCGAAGGCACCATACCGGATGGCTCCAGTAGAGATGAAAGAGTTGATGGTACAACTACAAGAGTTACTGGATAAGAAGTACATCCAACCGAGCGTATCGCAGTGCGGAGCGCCGGTGTTGTTTGTGAAGAAGAAGGACGGGACGATGCGGCTTTGCATCGACTATAGAGAACTGAATAAGGTTACCATTAAGAATAGATATCCATTACCGAGGATCGACAATCTGTTTGATCAATTGAAGGGAGCAAGGTACTTTTCGAAGATAGACTTGAGGAGTGGTTATCATCAACTGAAGGTGAGGCCAGAGGATGTCCCGAAGACAGCATTTAGGACTCGATATGGTCACTACGAATTTCTGGTGATGTCATTTGGTCTGACAAATGCTCCTGCAGCATTCATGGGCTTAATGAATGGAGTGTTCAAGCCATTTTTGGACAAATTCATGGTGGTCTTTATCGACGACATTTTGGTATACTCGAAGACTAAGGAAGAACATGTAGAACATCTGAAGTTAACATTAGAGGCATTGAGAAGAGAGAAGTTGTACGCCAAATTTTTGAAATGTGAATTCTGGATTGAAAGAGTGCAATTTCTTGGACATGTGATCGACAAGGACAGAATTTCGGTAGATCCCTCTAAAGTCGAAGCTGTAATGAACTGGGATCAGCCGAAAACACTATCGGAAGTGAGGAGTTTTCTTGGATTGGCGGGTTATTATAGAAGATTCATTCAGGACTTTTCCAAGATCGCAACTCCGCTGACGAATTTGACTAGGAAATCGGTGAAATTCGTTTGGACGGAGAAGTGTGAGGAAAGCTTCCGAGAGCTTAAGAGGAGGTTGAGTTCAGCACCTGTGTTATCCCTTCCGGACGACACAGGAAATTTTGTGGTTTATAGCGATGCGTCGCATAAAGGACTTGGCTGTGTGCTTATGTAAAACGGCAGGGTCATTGCGTATGCGTCACGCCAATTGAAAGACTATGAGAAGGGGTATCCGACCCATGACTTGGAATTAGCTGCAGTGGTATTTGCTTTGAAGATCTGGAGACACTATCTCTATGGGGAAAAGTGTGAAATATATACAGACCACAAGAGTCTGAAATATATTTTTACACAGAAGGACTTAAATATGCGCCAGAGAAGGTGGCTGGAGTTAATTAAGGACTACGACTGTGAAATTTTATACCATTCGGGTAAGGCTAATGTGGTTGCCGACGCCTTAAGCAGAAAGGGTCGGGAGAAATTGATGATGTTGACTGCTCAGGAGGAGCTAATTTCAGCAATAGAAAAGCTGAAATTGGAAATGAAGTATCCGATGGAGATTGACGAGAAGTTGTTTCAGATGCAAGTTGGTACAACCCTATTGGATAAAGTTAAGGAAGCCCAACTTCAGGACGAAGAATGTGAGAAGGTAAAGAAAAAGATATCTGAAGGAACCGAACCGAGATTCAAGATAGACAGTGAGGGACTACTGAGATTTGAGAACAGAGTGTGGGTACCGTAAGTGCCAGAGATTAAGGATGATATTTTGAGCGAGGCTCATAGCTCACGGTATTCGATTTACCCCGGTAGTACTAAGATGTACCAGGATCTTCGACAGCACTTCTGGTGGCCGAATTTGAAACGAGATGTTTCTGAGTGTGTTGAAAAGTGTCTGAACTGTCAGAAAGTGAAAGTAGAACATCAGAGACCGAGTGGTTTACTACAACCTCTGGAAATCCCAGAATGGAAATGGGAACACATTACAATGGATTTCGTGGTTGGCCTTCCGACGACTCTGAAAGGCTACGACGCAGTATGGGTTATCGTTGACCGACTAACGAAATCCGCTCACTTCCTTTCGATTAAAATCAGATTCAACTTAGACCAGTTGGCAAGGTTATATGTGAAAGAGATTGTTTCGAGGCATGGAGTTCCAGTATTAATTATTTTCGACAGAGATCCGCGCTTCACATAGAACTTCTGGAAGCGACTATAGGAATGCATGGGGACACAGTTGAGAATGAGTACGGCTTATCACCCTCAGACAGACGGGCAGAGTGAAAGAACGATCCAGGCATTGGAAGATATGTTGAGAGCATGCATCATGGATTTTAAAGAAAATTGGGATGATCAACTACCGCTTGTGGAATTCGGTTACAACAACAGTTACCACGCTAGTATTGGCATGCCGCCTTACGAAGCGTTATACGGAAGAAAATACAGAACTCCGCTATATTGGGATGAAGTTGGCGAGAGATAATTGCTAGGTCCAGAGTTGGTACAACTGACAGCAGAGATAGTCAAAGTGATCCGGATAAGACTGGAAGCCGCTCAGGATAGGCAGAAGAAATTCGCCGATCCACACCGTAAAAATATTGAGTTTGAATCGGGTAGCTATGTGTTTTTGAAAGTCTCTCCCTGGAAAGGGAATATCATATTCGAAAAGAAAGGAAAATTGAGCCCGAGATTCATTGGACCCTTTGAGGTACTGCGAAGGATTGGAGAAGTTGCGTATGAGGTAGCCTTACCTCCGGCGCTCGAGAAGGTCCACAACGTCTTCCATGTTTCAGTTTTGCGACCCTACAAACCCGATTACAAACATGTAACCTGCATTTTGAGAAAGACTTATCCTATGAAGAAATTCATGTTCAAATTGTTGACAAAAAAGAGCAAGTTCTCAGAAATAAAGTTAAACCTTCTGTTAAGGTAATTTGGAGGAACCACAATGCTGAAGAAGCTACGTGGGAACTCGAAGAGCATATGATGAAGAATTACCCATATTTATTTACTTAATTTATGTGTATACGATTCTGGGGACAGAATCTTTGTAAGAGGGGGAGAATGTAACGGGATGAATTTTTAATTGAACCGTGATTCTGGGGACAGAATCCTTTTAAGGGGGGAAAGATGTGACGAACAAGATTTTTGTAATTTAATTTGAACATTTATTGAATTAAATAAATATTTTTCGATGATTTAATTATTGAGTTAAATAATTAATTGATGAAATTGTGGTAGATTAATTTAATTATATGTGTCACATTAGTTAAATTAATGTGGTGAATTTTTATATTCAAAGTATGTATTTAATTGAGCTTATTCGATTAATATATTAATTAATAAGCATAATGTTATTCTAATTAATTTAATAATTAATTAGATATTTATGATTATACATAATTAATAAATAAGAATTTTAATTATGTGACTATGTGATTTAATATGGATTTATGCTATTTTATTTAATTGATTTAAATAACATTATTTGATTAAATTGGGTATGACATTAATTAACTATATAATAGTAAGTTAATTAAATTAATGGGAAAGAAAGAATATAAGGGGCAAGCAAACAAAGCCTTATTGGGGGTTGGGGTCAGTTAACCCATTATGGGATTAACGGACGACCCATGACTCCACTATTATATACGTATATCATATTAGTGGTATATCATATATCATATATACCATTCATCAGTTAAGAAAGTAGAGAGAAAACACAGAGAGAAAAAGAGAGAAATTGAGAGAAAAGACTTGAGAATTAGTTAGAGAAGAGATTGAAGAATTTAGTTGCATCATCATCACTAACTAGCAAGGGTAATTCTTTCTCCTACGTTTTTAAATTCAAGTTCTTACAGTTTCCATTAACGTAGTCTTAAAAAGTTCTCTGTGAATGACTAATTTGATGATTAATGCATGATATGGTTTTATATGTGTTATTATATGATCATAACATGTTTTATACCATATATACATGATTTAAAGTAATAAATTTTATACAATTATGCTTGATTTAATTTTACAAAAGTCACAGAGTAGAAAAGTTATATATATGGCCATACGGCCCTTACGTACAAATTTTATGCCATGAATCGATGGTTTAACTTTAAATTGACAATTGAATGTGATTGTGAACGTTTAAACGAACAAAATGGAAGTTGAACGAACGGATTCGGTGTTATAAAGAATCCGTAACGTTGAATTTCTTATTTTTCTTTCAAAACTTTATAAAGTATGAAAAACAGTGAATTTGATTGCTATAACTTGTGTAATTACGTGATTTAGAATGCTAAGATCATGCTAGAAATGTTGTATAGTGTTTCTTTGAAGTCCATACTTCATGGGTAGCAATTAAATTGTTGTGGTAGCATTAAATGGTGAATTCTGGGCCTGGTTCTCTGTTATTCATGAACTGCAGATTCTGAAACTGGCGTGTGGAGCTGCAGCGCCAACTTTAAGCCTAAGAGTGGGGCTGCAGCGCCAGTGGAGCTGCAGCGCCAACTTTAAACCTAAGAGTGGGGCTGCAGCTCCAGTGGAGCTGCAGCGCCAGATTTAAGCCTAAGATTGGGGCTGCAGCACCAGTGGAGCTGCAGCGCCAGACTTAAGCTTAAAGTCCGAGCTGCAGCGCCATTTTTAGTTCAAATGGTGGAGCAGTAGCGCCACTTGGCAATTTTGCCCAGAAATTAGATTTTAATTGTTCAAGTCCAGGAAATGTAATTGGAACCTAATGTAATAAACATGAAGACATGATTAAACATATAATAAGAAGTTAATAACTTATATTACGTGAGTAATTTATAAGTTAATTACATGACTTGAATCATTAATTGTATAGTCCAATAACGTACTCAAGACCGATGTGTGTGATTCGATACGTATATCGAGTTATTAATTAACGTGTATTGTGAACGTATTGATATGTAGGATTTAATAAAGAACGTGAATTATAAATTGTAGCTTGTGCAAGAGGCAAGTTTTCTATCCTTAAACTTGTTCAATATTTTGCAAATTTCCTAAACTCAAACCTTACTTTTACATCGAGCAAGTTCTTATCCTTGTTTATTCAAGTTAAGATTTTCATATGAGATATTGTTATTCTTTTAAGTATTATTTCAGTTATACAATACTTATTCGATTGTATACTCTTGAGATTTACCATTCAAATTGAATATCGATGTTATTGTTGAATCTTATAAGACTAGTGAACCCTTATTGATTCGACTAGTCCATAGTTGATGAACGTTTCAAATTCTAGAATACTTATTGAGCTTATCCAAACCAAACTTCCTTTGGTGCGGATTCTGATGTCAAAACTGAGATGAACAACCCTGTAAAGGGGATTATTTATGCTTTAGCGTTGAGATATTGTGCACAGTATGGTACTAAGGGCTGATCCCCCTAAGTACGAGAAGTAGAGTACATAGTCTTATGACTGTTAAAGGTTTAAAGTATAAACACTTTACAACCTAGGACATAGTTCAAGGTCTTATGACCCTCAGATGTTCTTTTGATTCCTATTATTTGTCCTCGAGTCAAAAGTTGAGTTTCTTTATTCAGATGTCTTTGATTCACTCGCATGTTATTATATTGTTGTCATATTATTATACTTGTGGGCAATCGTGCTCACTCTTGCGTAATAATAACATTACAGTTAAGAACGAAAGGTCCGACGAGCCTTCTTCTAGCAAAGGCAAGGGCAAAGTCAACAAGTGATGAAGACTTGTTGTTTATTTTATGTGTTTATGTTTTAGACTTATGTTAAAGTTGTGTAAGACTTATTTAATTGTTTATGTTTCCACATTTGAGATTTAAGGTTAAGTACGACCTGGGATTGATGTATTTATTTTCAGATGTTGTAACCCCATAAGGGGAGGATTATTTCTATTTATTTCATGGTTTGCTTTTATTATGGGTAGATAGATAGATGATATTTGTATAGTGAACACCAGATCCCGTGGAATTAAAGTACCCGGATTTGGGGGTGTCACATAAACACAGCCAAAGTCCCAAATCGGAGAACAAAATGGGTAATACCTAGAGCTTTGAAGAATCACCTGAGAATGAAGAGAAGAGAGAGAAGAAATATATCAGCACACTAACCACAATTCAACGATAAACACACTCAAAGTCCCAAATTAGAGAACAAAATCGGTAATACCTAGAGGCACTGGAGCTTTTGAGAATCACCTAAGAATGAAGAGAAGAGGGAGATCATCATCCAAACCACAATTCAACGATAAGCAGAACAAAATTGATAATACCTACCGGGATGCGGCGAAATTACTTGAGAATGAAAGAAGGGTTTTGGGTTGGAATTTGAGGCTGATAAGATACTCGCGCGGGACTGGAAAACTAAGAGCGGGAGTGGGAAAGTGGGATTCATATCTCGTCCATATCGCCTTCCTCTTGTAGTGTCATCACTCTAATTGAAACATCAAATTTTAGCCAAGTAGGAGAGGTGAAAGCCAATTGATCTCTGTTTCCAGACCACGCACGCAGACAAGGGAGTACTAGATCTGTTCCAAAAAACTAATTTGCTAACACTTCAAAAAAAAACTTTTTAGAAGTAATATTATATGTAAAATTATTATTTAAAAATTTAAAAATAAATCTAAATTTAAATTTTAAGATATCATAAATTAATTATATCAAACTAAAATATAATTTTTTTAAAAAACAAAAAATTAATATTTTAACATTTGTAATTTAATCCACAAAAAGTGTCATAATTATTAAAAATTTCTTTATTGTCAATTTATAATTTTTTTAAATTTAAATTATTGTAACTTAATATTTTAATTAATAAAATTAATATTTCAAATTACTTAAAAATTATTATTAAGAATAAAATTTATATTAAAATATTAATTACATTACAATTTGAATTGTAATATATTATAAATTAAAAAACAAACTCAAACTTAATCTTTCTGTAGAACATGATTATTTTTTGGCATTTGTGCTCTATTTCACAAAAGAGCACCATTATCTTCTTTTATTTTTTATATTTTTTGTCTTGATCATGTATAAAATTTTAAAGTTTAACGTAGTATAAAGTTATTTACTTTATAGTTTATTAAAAGAAATACTCGATATTATAAGTTACTTAAAATGTGTTATTAAAAGTAAATTTACTACTGTAAAAAATTTAATGTATTTATATTCACCACAATTAATTTTTAAAAGATTATTTTGAACAAAACAGTGACCAATTTTATCCCTCACGAAAAAGCATTTGAACAATAATATATAGTGAGTAATAATTCATTCATTAATAGTATTTTTTTCTTTCAAATTTTCATCATAAATTGGCACCAAATATGCTTTTACCACCTCAATTTTGCAATGAAAAAAAATATAAATTATGAAGGATGTTTCTTTGCTAATAACTATAATGTCACTACAATTTTTCCTTCATTGTTCCTTCGCTAGAAAACTCCTTATGTGAAAGAATGAATTCCTTCGCATAATTTCCTTCACTACATTCCTAATTTCTTGTAGTAAATAGCAACCATTACAAATCATTTCAAAATCGAAGTTGTTCAATTAGAACAACTACTAATCAATTCAAATCAAAATCTAGAAACATACCTAAAATGTCAAATAATCTCTGTCTTCAAATTGGGATTGTTGAAAATTGATAATGGAGGTTATTGACTAAATGGAGGCTGCCAATGATGAAAGGAAGACCGGTGACGTCGCTTGGATACAAGTTTGTTTGGAAAAAAATTTCTATTAATTTTTCGTCTTTACAAAATTTGCCTCCAAAATTTCTTAAAAAAAAATTGCCTTCAAATAAAAGTGTGACGATATTACATACGTTGTCACTAAATATTAGCATTTATGACGAACCATTGTTGTCACTTATCCACTCATCTAATTAGTGACGAACGAGTCTCTCGTCATATAAAATTGGTATTTGTGACAATAAAAATTGTCATAAATTATTAATTTTTCGTCTTTACAAAATTTGCCTCCAAAATTTCTTTAAAAAAATTTGCCTCCAAATAAAATTGTGACGATATTACGTACTTTGTCACTAAATATAAGAATTTATGACGAATCATTTTTGTCACTTATCCACTCATCTAATTAGCGACGAACGAGTCTCTCGTCATATAAAATTGGTATTTGTGACAATAAAAATTGCCATAAATTATTATTTTTTCGTCTTTAAAACATTTTCCTCCAAAAAATTTCAGAAAAATTTTGCCTCAAAAAAAAATTGTGATGAATTTGTATTTTGCTTCACTAAATGTGAACATTAGTGACAAAATCACATTGTCACTAAATTTTACAAATAATTAATGACAAACTATTATGTTGTCATCGAAAGAAAAATTGTTTGAAAATAAATAATGTCATCAATTATTATTCCCTCCAAAATTTTGGTACGAAATTCTACCTCCAAAATAAATTATGACGAAATTTTGTTAATCGTCATCAAATGTGTAAATTAGTGACGATATAAATGATTATTAGTAACAAAATTAAAGGTCGTCACAAAAGCAAAAGTTTTAGTGACGATTATAAATTTTGTAATGATTAATTAAAAAATTGTGACAAAATGTTGTGCGTGGAAAAAACATTCGTCATAAAATGTGTGATTTCTTGTAGTGATGAAAAATATCAAAATCAAGCTCACCATGGCAACTAAATTACCATGTATATTTTTATTTGAAAATCCAAGCTCATTTATCCTCAAATAGGATGAATAAACTAGCCAAAAGGGTGCAAATTGATTGTCCCAAAAATAAAAAGTTTTTATAACGAAATGCTCAACATAGTAAAATACACGTACTTACTAGGTATGCTCATTTTTATTAAGTCATCTATGCATACATATTTTATACATTGCGTTTAAACTCATATTACATGAAAACTAACGTTCTAATAGTTAAAACTTGAAAAGAAAGAATGTAAACGTTACCAGAGTGGTGCAAAACATTTGTACGGTGAAGGTATTCGCCAAAAGTAGCCCAAAATGAGTAGATCTAAGCTAGAAATTTTGGATTTTTCGATTGCTTCAAGTTGAAAGTGATTTTTCAAAAGGCCAGGGGTTATAAATCCACCTGCGGTCTGTCGCAAGTCTACCTGCGGCAGCCGTAGGTAGACTTATGATAACCTAGGGTGGGTCCCACCTTCTATGGTTTGATTAAATTTGAGCCACAGTGGAGTCTCCTAAGGCTGAAAAGTCAAATCAGCAAAAAATGTTCTACCCGATTGAGTAGAAAGGGCCTGAAACCCTAAAACACGGCGTCAAACTTTGAAGTCTGAAATTTTCTGTAAACCATTGGTAACAGCTCCAGCATGGCATCGGGGAATGATCCGGTGATTTAAACCGTTGGTAACAGCTCTGACATACAATCGGGGAAGGGTCCGATGATGAAAACCGTTAAAAACTGCTTAGACAAAGATTTGTGTACCTGACAGTGTGAACCGTTGGCGATAACTCCAGCATAGCATCGGGAAGGGTCCGGTGGTGTAAGCCGTTGAGAATTACTTCAGCGGAGATTAGAATACCTGATATTGCAAATCGTTGGCGACAACCCCGACGTAGCATAGGGAAAGGGCCGATGGTGTAAACTGTTGAAATGCTATTTTCGCTAAGATCAGCGAATTTGATATTACAAGTCACTGGCATCAACCCAACATGACATCCAAAAAACCTGGCAAGAACGACTGTGTAAAACTATCTTCATCGGGAAAGATCGATGATGGAATCTGTTATATAAGAAATCTCCAGCTGAGACATCAAAGCAGAAGTTTTGGCGATGATCGACCGTTATAAACTACCGTTCGAGTAGGCATCGAGGAGGTTTGGTGATGGTCAACGTTGTAAACTACCGTTCGAGTAGGAATCAAATCAGTTCAGATAAACCTTGTAAACTACCGTTCGAGTAGGCACTAAAATAGTTCAGTCGACCGTTGTAAACTACCGTTCGAGTAGGCATCGAGGAGGTTCAGTGATGGTCAACCTTGTAAACTACCATTCAAGTAGGCAAAAGGAGGTTCGGTGATGGTCAACCTTGTAAAATACCGTTCGAGTAGGCATCAAATAAGTTTAGATAAACCATTGTAAACTACCGTTTGAGTAGGCATCGAATCAGTTCAGATAGACCGTTGTAAACTGCCGTTCAAGTAGGCATCGAGGAGGTTTAGTGATGGTCAACGTTATAAACTACCGTTCGAGTAGGCATCAAATTAGTTCAGTCGATCGTTGTAAACTATCGTTCGAGTAGGCATCGAGGAGGTTCGGTGATGGTCAACCTTGCAAACTACCGTTCGAGTAGGCGTCAAATCAGTTCAGTCGACCGTTGTAAACTACAGTTCGTGTAGGCATCGAGGAGGTTTCGGTGATGGTCAAACCATTGTAACTACTGTTCGAGTAGGCATCAAAGATCTTATCCCCGGCAGAAATGTCGGCATCAACCGGATAGAAATCCAAACAGTTGGTTACAATTCCAGCGTAGCATCAGGAATCCCCAATGAAGTTACTCGTGAACAGAGAAATACCCCCAGTAGAGGAAAAGTCATAAAGCGTATCTGGAAGAAAGAGCGTTGGCGACAACCCCAACATCAAATTCAGAAAGGCACACTGGTGTCAACCATAAAAGTCATCCCCAGCAGAAAATAGAGAATGGGCTTTGATCCAACCTGTGGCAGCTGACCCCACAAAGGTATATGGCATTCATGACATGTCATACCATGCATTGCATTACATTTGCACTTATCATATTTCCAGTGTCTAGCAATCTTTAACCTATTAATTCCATTGCATTGTATAAACATGAAAAAGAGGGGCATCTACAGACACTCAAAATTTGGCATTCCTGTTATTAACTTTCACACTCCAGAGACAACCCTACCATCTGTTCTTGCAAACTCTTCCAGAAGTTTGAAGTGAATCGCGGGTCACGATCTGACACAATCAAAACTGGCACTCTATGTCTCGAGACAATCTCTTTGACATAAAGCTTAGCTAACTGGTCTAGATTGTATCTGACTCTTATCGGTAAGAAATGAGCTGACTTCGTCAAATGATCCACTATTACCCAAATAGCGTCGTATCCTCTCTGCGTCGTTGGAAGTCCCACCACAAAGTCCATCATGATATGCTCCCATTTCCACTCTAGAATCTCCAATGATTGTAATAAACCACTGGGTCGTTGATGTTCGGCCTTAACTTTTTGACAAGTTAAGCACCTACTGACATACTCTGCTATCTCCCTCTTCATATTTGACCACCAAAAATTGATTTGAAGGTCTTGATACATCTTGGTACTACCAGGATGAATCGAGTACCTCGAATGATGCGCTTCATCCATTATCTCCTCTTTTAACTCTGGCTAGCACAGAACCCAAATTCTTCCTTCAAATCTCAATAAACCTTCGTTATTAAGACTGTAAGCTATTTTGGTACCGTCTGCAATCTTCTTCCTTATCCGCTCACACTCCTCAGTTCTGAGTTGCACTTCTTTAACCTTCTCCACTATTGTGGGTTGAACTTCTATCGTAAATAGTTTCTCCCCTTCTTTGATTGAACATCGCACTTCTAACTCCATTCTTGCCATCTCTGTCACCAACTCATCTTGAGATGTTAACATCGATAGCTTCTCCCGACCCTTCCTACTTAAGGCGTCAGCCACCACATTCGCCTTCCCTTGGTGATATAGGATTTCACAATTGTAATCCTTTATCAACTCCAACCATCTCCGCTGTCTCATATTCAACTCCTTTTGAGTGAAGATATACTTTAGACTTTTATGGTCTGTGTAGATCTCACACTTCTCCCCATATAGGTAATGCCTCCAAATTTTTAAGGCAAAAACCACTGCGGCAAGTTTAAGGTCATGAGTAGGATAATTCCCCTAATACTCCTTCAACTACCTAGATGCATACGCAATGACCTTGCCATACTGCATGAGCACGCACCCCAGCCCTTTATGCGAAGCATCGCTATACACTACGAAATTCCCCGTCTCATCCGATAAAGATAATACAGGGGCTTAACTCAACCTCTTCTTCAGCTCTTGAAAGCTGTCTTCACACTTTTCTGTCCATACGTATTTCACCGTCTTTCTGGTTAAATTGGTTAACGGAGTAGCTATCTTCGAGAAGTCCTGGATGAACCTCCAATAGTATCCCGCTAATCCTAGGAAACTCCGCACCTCAGTCGGCGTTTTCGGTTGTTCCCAGTTAATCACGGCTTCCACCTTCACTGGATTAACTAAAACTCCTTCCTTGTCAATGACGTGCCCCAAAAACTGCACCCTCTCTAACCAAAATTCACACTTCATGAATTTTGCATACAACCTCTCCTTTCTTAGTGCCTCTAACACTAATCTTAAATGTTCAGCGTGATCCTCCTTCGTCTTAGAATAGACTGGGATATCATCAATGAACACCACGATGAACTTGTCCAAATATTGTTTGAACACTCGGTTCATCATGTCCATAAATGCGGCTAGCGCATTCGTCAACTCAAATGACATCACTAAGAACTCATAATGGCTGTAACAAGTCCAAAATGCTGTCTTAGGTACATCCTCCGCCCTAACCTTCAACTGGTGATACCCGTACGTAAATCTATCTTCGAAAAATATTTTGCCCCCTCTCAACTGATCAAAGAGATCATCGATCCTGGGCAATGGGTACTTATTCTTTATTATTAGTTTATTCAACTCTCGGTAGTCTATACAAAGCCTCAACGATCCATCCTTCTTCTTTACAAACAATATCGGTGCTCCCCATGGAGAAACACTTGGTTGAATGTACTTCTTGTCCAATAGTTCTCGCAACAGAATCATCAACTCTTTCAATTCCACTGGCGCCATGCGATATGGTTCCTTCAAAACTGGTGTTGTCCCTGGCGCAAGGTCTATAACGAATTCGGTCTCCCTATCAGGTGGAAGACCTGGTAAGTCACTCAAAAATACATCCGCGTACTCGTTGACTATAGGTATCTGTTCCAATGTTACTCCCAACCGTTGGGTATCAATAGCATGGCACAGGTAACCTTCGCATCCCTTCTTCAACAATTTTCTAGCTTGTGTCATGGTTAGACAACAACAGCGTCCCGGTGATTTACTACCGTAGAACACTACCTTGGGTTTCTTAGAAATCTGAAGGTTCACACTCTTATTTTGGCAGTCTATCATCGCCCCATGGTTAATTAACCAATCCATTCTGAGAATTACATCAAATTCTCCCAACTTTATCGGTATAAAATCTATCGACAATTTGTAACCTCTAATATCCACACAACAACTCCTATGAACCGAGTCCACAGGAATTACTTCATCGTTAGCTACCTTAATGTTTAAAGGTATTACAAGTTTTTCGGGGAGTAATCCTAATTGTTTAACAAACTCACATGCTATGAAGGAACACGTTGCACCTGAATCAAATAGTACATACGCATTAATGTCATTAACTGGAATGATACCTGCTACGACGTCGCTCGATGCTACCGCATCTTGGACAGTCATATTAAAAGTACGGGCAGTCAGTCTACCCTGTGGTACTGCGCCACCAATCGCCAGCTTATTACCGCTAGCTCCCTTCCCACCATCCGAACCCTTCTTCGAACAGTTATGCACTATGTAGTCCGTAGATCCACATACAAAACAATCGCAACTCTTCTTGGGACTGGGACAGTTAGGCGAAATATGCCCCTCCTGTCCACAGTTATAACAGACCGCTTTACCTTTGAGGTAGACTCCCAGATGAGTTTTACCGTAATTCTTGCATGCCTCCATCTTCCTATTGGAAAACTTCTGTTTTACTCTGGTATTCCCGAAGCTGAAATCTTTCCTCTTCTAGCCACTTCCGCTGGCTCCCTCGATCTTGACTGATACCTCAGTCTTAGCCTTATTCTTCTTCTCCTTTTGGTATAAGGTCAACGCCTCACTACCACCCTCAGCGATAATTGCCTTCTCTAACACCGCTCCAAAGGTAACACTTTGGAAAACTGAGATACGGTTGTAGAGCCAGGGTTTCAATCCCTGCTCGAACTGTCGTGCCTTCCGCAACTCCGTGTCCACTTGGTGTGTAGCAAACCTTGCCAGTTCATTGAACCTGGCTGCGTATTGGGGTACCGTCATGTCCCCCTGTTTCAGTTCTAGGAACTAAATCTCCATCCTCCTCTGCATACTCGTGGGGAAGTAGTTCTCGAAGAATAACTCCTTGAACCGTTTCCACGTTACCAATTTTTTTCGGCCCTACCCTGGTTGGCTTCCCACCAGTAGTTGGCCTCCCCCTTCATCATGTAAGTCGCAAAAGAAGTCTTCTACACCTCACTGACGTTTGCAATAACAAATGCCTTCTCTATTTCTTTTACCCAAACTTGGGCTGCGATAGGGTCCGTAGTTCCAAAGAACTCAGGTGGACCAATTAACTTAAATTCCTTAAAGGTAGTCCCCCGACCTACTCCAGGATTAGGGCGTACGGTATCTCTTGCTCGATTGAGAGCCGTAGCCAGTAGTTTTACAAATTCTTGCATCGAATTATTGTTCCCTTGCTCCTCCTCATTACGAGGTTCTTCTTCTTGGTTTCTTGCACGTCTTCTTTGCGGCATTTTCTGTTAAGGTGAAAACATTTCGTTATTCTTTATTTCTTTATACGGTTATTATTAACAATCAAATAATAACTCAATCATATTGCCAAGTATTTTCAATAAAACCTTTATATTAAAATACTTCCATGCAGTATAGCACTACACTTTACATTACATGGCTTCCGCCATTTACAATACTATCCCGCAATTACTTTCCAAAAGTTGGGATTTACAAAAGACTACCCTTGCCTATACAAAAGAGGTTTTACGTCATTACTAGCTATACAACATTTACATAGCTATTTACATCGCTATCTTTTCTATACATACTACGGAACTACATCTGCAACACGGCATTCCTGTAATCCGCATCGGCCATACTAGCCACAATGTCCCGGCTAATAGTATGCCGAGTATGTCCCTCCTCCACAGGATACTCAGCCATCTGCTGCTGGTAATCCTCTTGCGAACACCTTTGAATATAGTACATTTGACCTATCTTTTGCTTCTTGTTCAGAAGCTCCGCCTTCAGTTCCTGGACTTCTACCTTCAAGTCCTGGACTTTATGTTTAACCAACACTTTTTCATCGTGCTCGGCCTCCCAGAAGATCTCTATATCCTTTCTATCTTCTACCACATCATCAACTAGTTTCTTGAGGTCACGAACCTCCTTGCTCAGTTGGACATTTCTGTCCAATATTACCATGAACAGTAGTTTCATGGACTCCTACGGTGTAGAATCCTCCACATCCTCAGTAGGCAATACCGTATTAATCGGCATTGTCTCCCCATTCTCAGTAGGCAGTACCGTATTACTCGACACCAACTCAACCTCCTCCTCCGACATACCCTCAAACAATGACGTGAAGTCAAAGTTATTGGAGTACTCGGACGGATCCTCTTCTTCTATATCAGTCCCCTCTAAGATTACCACAGGTATCTCTGCTACCAGCATAGGTACTACTTCTATGAAGTTGACTGAATCCTAGCTAACCTCATGTATTTCATTATACATGCTCATTATTCCTGTTATAAAACATAAATAACTAGATTAGTATACAGTAAAATATGAATAATATAAATCACATTTAATATGTTTAATGTTACTTTCTTCTTTTAGGACTCTACCCTGGTTTGTTTACTTCTAACTTCTACTTCACTTCTCCAGGTTATAGCCTAAGGTTTTTACCCCTTAAGTTTTATAACCTACAGCTTTGATACCAACCTGTAACGCCCCCAAATCCGAGTACCTTCAAACCTAGGACATGGTGCTACACGGTGCTACAATCTACTCATACATTCAATTGAGGACAACAATCTCAAATGTATAAGTTTACTAATTATTACATTCTATTAATCTCTTTCCAAGTATTCGTAACCAATACATTGTTCTGTGTTATAATATCAGTAAATACAATACTAATACTATTGCTATTACAAAGGTCACTAATTGTCCAGCTTGGACTTGCCTTTGTCTTTACCGGATCCTCCGTTCGTTCTTAGCTGAAATCATTTAGTTTTAAGCAAGAATGAGCATAAATAGCTCAGCAAGTTAAACAGTATATCTTGAAACCACAAAATTAAGAATCATATCTCTTGGTCTTCAATAACTGTATAATAGTATGAAGTACTTAAGAATAATTAAAATATCATTTTGATTACTTTAAAACCATTCCCAAGGACTTTATAGCCTCTTCAGAATTCATCTTGGTCAACGACCATGAACCATATTTTAGTTCTCATTCATGAAAGGACCAACCCAGCACGAAGGCCGTAAGTTCGATATAGCTTACGAGTACATCCAGGTGATCAGCCTGTAGTACTCTATGTTGATCAACACTCATACAATAAACGTGTTTACGTTTAATTAGTGGCAACCTCACGTGCCTGATGAATTAACGACGTTTAAAACCTTTGTTTTATCCATACTCAGGTTTACCTGAGAATCCGTACCAAACAAATGGCATAGGACCACAACATTGTATATATTCTGGAAAGATTTGTGGAAAAATCCACCAAAATATGCTAAGTCTCAGTCTAGCCGAGTCAAATGGCATCGACTATTCAAGAATAGTTTATGCATAAGCAATTATGCACAACGACCACTTGCCTAACCATAACGTATAGACAAGGGTTTAGCAAAACTTGCATTCATAATAAAGTATGAACAAAGTTAGGAAACTTGCCTTTGCGTCTTCTATACCTCTACGTAGCCTACTCAGTCTTTAGCACGTCTAAAAAGTATAATACATAGTATACTAATTAGTAAGCATAGTTGATATACACTGTATTTGCCTAACTCCTCCCTCTTATATAACTCAAGCGAATCGTTAACTAATTAACATTCGTTCAAGTTATTTAATGTTCATGAACTCAATCTTGATTAACGTTTCTAAACCTAAGTTCAATTACGTTTAGTTCACGTTTAACTTTCATAAACATTGATTAAACATGTTGTTTAAAGCTTAGATTACATCACTTACTAGCCCCTTAATGATATACAAAAGGTTAAGTAATTACTAACAATGTCAAAATTTTCTAACATGCTGGAGCTGCAGCGCCAGATTTTCCTCTTGGAGTGGCGCTGCGGCGCTACCCCTCCAGAGATTTCTCCCAGGAGTGGCACTGCGGCGCTAGCTTTGCAACTCAGAAAAATTTCTAAGTCTTTGAAAATTCAAAAATTCCCAAGCTCGTAACGTAACCTGTTACAACTCGAAATTGGCTCGTTCCAAAGCCAAAAGTCCACAAATGACATGCTCTACCATCCTATCAAGTCGGAATTCATTTTTGAATCCGTCGGAGAGAAATTCACAGATTAGTCCATTTTTATGTTTTCGTTAAACGTTCGTGAACGTTAGACGCTCAAATCTTCGTTTAAAGTCAAAATCAATCCGGTCTTGCTCCCGCAAGTCTTATTTTCCTAATTACACGTGTTGCAATCAAAAACCATCATTTCTGATGCACACGGTGACTTTTGACTTCTAATTCGAGAAATTTACGTTTTCGACGATTATCGTCTAATCGCGTAACTTCCGTCAAATCTTCGTTCTTCATTATTATTACTTCAAACCATTTGGAATTAATCCCATGGTTGATTTTTACTAATTCTAATCATTCAAAATATTTAAGTTTTAATGGTTTAATAAGTTCATTAGTCCATTTCATATGAATTCATTAAGTTCTTCCTTAGTACTTAATTCAATTCTCATTTTCTTAATCATGCATGGTTTATTAGGGTTCCTAACTCACCATTTCACCATCCTTATTACTTCTTAAATTTCATACTTCCCATAACACTTCTCTATCAAAATTCTATTTATTGAAGAAAAGAGATTTTTACATATTTCTTAGGTTATACCTTTCTTGTTCTTGGTAGGGTTGAGTATGAATACTCAAGGTCTTTCTTCCTCTTGGTTGATGGATGGACTAGGCAAGAGCTAGCTTCTTCTCTCTCTCTTTCTCTCTCTAGAAGTTGGTGGATAGAAATTTCAAACAACCAAAAATGAGGAGGGGAGCTCTTATATTTATAGAGGTTGCAAGACTTGGGGTAAACAAGTCTTTTAGGCCCAACCTCCTCTCCACCTCACACACCCCTCATCTTGCCTATGTCCCCCATGTGACAACCTATGTCTCCCCATGTGACAACCTATGTCTCCCCATGTGCTAGCACATGGGCACCTTGTGCCCCCACATGCTACCATATGGCCTTGGGTTGCCCTATGGATTTAACCCACCCGTTTACCCAGCGGTTCAACCCACGGGTTAAACTTATTAACTTTAATTCTAATTAATCCCAATTTAATTCATTTTAACGTATTTACTTCGTATAAAATTCATATTATACGTCGTATTAATTCTCGTATCCTCTCCGCATAATTCTCGTACAATACCTCGTATTATACGCGTATTATTTTCGTATAATAATCATATATTATTATACGTAAACAATTAATCATTAATTTCACTTTCCCTAACGCTTAGGCTTTTTAAGTCCCTACACAAAAACTTCGTAAGTCATAAATGAAATATTATTACATATTTCATCTCGTATCGAAATCCTATCATTACGCGTTTCTCAAAATTTTAAAATAAATTCTCGAGTAGAAACGGATGAATAGTGATTCCGACACTTTTCCTCCCGAGAAAACTTTCCTCTCGAGAAAACTTTCCCGGATAGTACAAGAAGTTTCAGTGGTATACAGTGATGCTTCACATAAGGGATTAGGTTGTGTGCTGATGCAGAACGGCAAAGTTATCGCCTATGCATCACATCAGCTGAAGGACTATGAGAAAGGATATCCGACCCATGATTTGGAATTGGTGGAACTGAACTGTAACAAACAAAACTAATACAACTAAATAATAGGCTGAATCAAATGGCTGGGTGTTATTTCATACTGAGCTCAAAACAAAATAGAAATATACCTTGCCACACAGGCAAGTCAAATAATGCCACATAGGCACATCACACACATTGGACCGCGAATCCAATGCATGCAAAATCGAAAGGCGTGTTTGGTACAAACATCGCTACTCTGCAGAACAGAAAACTAGAATCGACCCATACGCCTCCCACAACAAATCACCAAATGGCCAACTCCCACCGGAGCACAAAACGGAGACGTCGTGGACTGATCACACCACCACGAAAGGTGTCATGCCTCGGTGCCAAGAGGACATGCCTGTGGTACCCCCACAGGTGGTTATAGCTCAAGTATACCCTACGGTATATTCTAATAAAATATTATGTCACAACGCATGCGACATAATATCAACACAAAGGGGTACCAATACGTAAATGTTAAATTGAAACGAATCAACAACAAAGTCTTCAAAAATATATTAACATGTACATTACTACAAATATCGAACTGAACTCTAGACATGATACACTAGTCTAAAGAGTACAAATATGAGTTCCAAATATCAACGCCAAAAATGAAATCATCACATGAGTTTGAGAACGAAGGATCAAGTGAAACAATAAACAAAAATCTTCACGAAAAGAAAAACGAACATAACAAAATAAAAAGAATTATCGCTGAAGGAGTACGGAATCCGTACCTGGATTAAGCAATGTAATACCCAAAGTATATTCCAAATTACACTTGTTAAACTCCTTCTGTTCGAACTAATTAAACAAAATAATAATAAATATAAGTACACTTATAAAAATATTCTTCTATCTTTAACCCATTAATAAAATAATGTTATTAATATTATTATTATGTTCCTGTAAATTCCCAATTTAAACTTCTAAATAATTCTTTATAATACCATAATAATTATTATAACAATTAATTTCTAGTTATAGCCTTATTAAAAATTTGAATTATAAGTTTAATTTATATAAAATTCCTTTTATATATATATATATATATATATATAATAGAAATAATACTGCATTGAAACCCTTCTGAGTCGTTGGAAGACCAACCACGAAATCCATCGTGATGTGTTCCCACTTCCATTCCTGAATCTCCAACGATTGTATTAATCCACTTGGTCTCTGGTGTTCACCTTTGACTTTTGGGCACGTTAAATATTTCGCAACGCTTTCAGCCACGTCTCTCTTTATATTCAGCCACCAAAAATGTTGCCTGAGATCCTGGTACATCTTCGTACTCCCGGGGTGAATCGAATATCTTGAACTGTAACCTTCGCCCAAATTGTAGCAGTCCATCCTTATAAATCTTGAACTTTATCTCTTCACCATCGGTTACTCTCTTTCGGATCTTCTCACACTCCTCATCACCAAGTTGTGCCTCTTTCACCTTGTCCACCAAGGTTGAACCGGTAGTTACTTGGAATAACTTCTCATCCAACTCCTTCGGATGTTTAATTTCTAGTTCTAACTTAGCCATCTCATTCACCAACTGTTCCTGAGCAGTTGGCAACATTAACTTCTCACGACGCTTTCTGCTTAAAGCGTCGGCAACAACGTTAGCTTTACCCGGATGGTAAAGAATCTCCCCAAATCCGGGTACTTCGATTCCACGGGATTTGGTGCTCACTATCTAAATAAAACATAACTACTGCCCATAAATAAGGAATGTAAAATAAATTACAACCTTTATAAATCAAATAAAAATCTTTCTTATAAAAAGGATTACAACTTTAATAAAACATTCCCATGGTTATCTAACCTTAACATCGTCAATGCGGAAAATAAACATCATTAACATAATAAAATCTTATTACACATCATATCATAATATAAACAAGTCTTCACTTGTTCATCTTGCTCTTGCCTTTGCTAGTTGACGGTTCGTCAACTTTCTCAACTTTAGCTGCAAGGATTATATAATGCAAGAGTGAGCAAACAAGAGCTCACTAGAAATAACAATCAATAGTGATGACATAGTATTGAATAGCTTTAACTCAATTGAATATTATTTCATTCATCGATAATCAAGAATAAGATTTAGAATTCATCTTAGGGTCATAAAACCTTGAACTATGTCCTAGGTTATAAACATTTCTATTTAATATCTTTAACAGTCGTTAGACTATATGGACTCTTAACTCATACTTAGGGGGATCATCCATTCGTACTATGTATTGTGCACAAACATCTTAACGCTTTCGCATGGTAATCCTCTATTAAATAGGGTTGTTCATCTCAGTATTTAATAACAAGTCCGCACCAAAGAAAGTTTGACTTGGATAAGCTTCAAGGGTAATTTAGAGTTCAACTAATATCAACTAAAGAATAATTGAATCGACTTACAATAATAATAATGCAACAATAAAGGATTACGAAATAACTTATGCTTTAGAACTAAACTTAAAGCAACTGAAAGATAAGATAGACATTACTTGAACAATTAAGTCAAGGTCACATTAACTCAATAATGAACTTTGATAAGATATTTATTCAATATATAATTTATAGAGAATACAATAACTTGCATATGAATAACAAGTTAGAAATAAGAAACTTGCTTAAGTAAAGTTTGAGTTTAGAAAACTTGCCTTAAGCACAAGATACAGTTACAATCACGTTCCACAATTATCCTACATATTACAATACGTTTACAATATCAATTAGTTTCATAACCACTACGTTTAACCGTTGAAATTATTACTTAAGTTCAACTTAACAACGTGGTTTGTAAACTTAACTCGCTAACTAACCACATACGTGAGTCTAAGTTCACACATAACATGTTAATATGAGACTTCAAATTGTCTTATACATGTCAACAATATGTTATCTTATTGTTTTATACACTTAACATGTCATCACATTAAGTTAGTTAATCATGTAATGCATAAAAACTACACAGAACGTAATAATATTTTTCGGACAGCCTTCACACCCGCTGGGGGGGTTGTTTTGCCCCTATAAGACCCGCTGGGGCGGGTCCCCCTGCTGGTGGGATTCCTAGTTCGCGAACTGTGCAGAGAAAAAGACAATTTGGCTTATTTCTTCGCACCAAATTCTGATTTTAACTAATATAATGCATATAAAACTTTATAAAAACACAATCTTAAACTTCTAACATGTTTTTAATATATATAAACACCACAACACATAATCAAAACACTTAATTTCGTGATTTTTGGATAAAACACCATTGTTAAGCGTTTTTAAAGAAAATTAACACTATGAGTTGGTTTTTAATCCAAATCTCACAATTCAAAGCATATTGATTTTGTTTCTAAGCATGTTATCAAAATCTAAAGTCAATTTATATAATATAGCATCATCAAACACAAGTTTTGGTAATTTAAAGACTATTTTTCAAAGCAAGTTCACTATAAATTGCTATGAACATGATTTCTTTATGTTCATCATATTTACGTGAATTGAACCATTTAGATTATCATATAACACCTATATAATAGTGTATATATACACTACAACATGTAATAATCATAATCACATGATTTTCAAAAAAACTAATTACAGAGAAGCAAAACTTGAAGAACAGTAAAAATATAACTTTTAAGATTTAAGAGTTTAGATTATACCCTTTGCTTTTTGGAGAAGAAGATGATGGTGATGATTATCTTTTCTTTTGATTTCTCAAAGCCTCCCCCTTTCTTCTTTCTCTCTTCTTCTTCTCTCTTTTCTCTCTAGTTTACTATGTTCTTCTATTCTATCTTCTAACTCTAACTTAACGTAGTATAGAATATAAAATATAACTAATATAATACATATAATAGATATAATAAACATATAACTGTTAATATATTATTACTCTACTAAATACATATGTGACAACCCGAGAATTTATAAGATTTTAAATGATTAAATAAAAGTTAAATAATAAGACCTAGACTGAAAATAGAGTATGAATTTAAAATTTTGTGAAGGACTTATATGGTTTTGTGTATTGTTAATATATTTATTTAACATATAAAGAGAATTAAGAATAAAGTCTTATAACCTAATATATATATATCAGGTATAAAAATTAAATAACTTAAAGGTTATAATATGTAAGGATGTTAGTATTTAAAATTTTTACTAACCTAAGAGATTAATTTTATTATCTCAATTTATTAATTTTATAACCTAATTAGGTTAAGCAATTAAATATATTTGAGTAAGGAATTAAATTATAATTGAGTGAATAGAAACCCTAATTAAATAATTAGGGTAGAATAGAATTAAAATTAATGGAATATGTTAAATTACATGGCCCAATTAATTTATTAGCAAACCCAAACTTTTTAATGGAAACCCTAACTAAATAATTAGGGTAAGATAAAAATTAAAAATATTGAACTATGTGAAATTCATGACCCAATGGATTAATTTGCAAGCCCAAGGAAAATTAGTTAAAGCCCAATCCTTTAGCCCAATGGGAGAGAAGACATTTTGGGCCTTTAATAAGCTTAATAAGGCATTGGGCCTAAGCCCAAATAATTAGTTAGGACGCCCAAAAAGAATTAAAATAGCAAGCCCAAAAGGGTAAAAAAAAATTAAGAAAAATATGTGAAATGACCAAATTACCCTTAAAAATATTTAGAAAATGAGCAAAATATCCTCCAATCCATGTAAACTTAAATCAACCAATCAGAAAAGAGATTATGCAAGCATGACATCATCCTTAAAGAAACACAGATGATTTAAGCATGACATCAGCATTAAAGAAGCACAAAAGATGATGTCATCATAATGATGTCATCATGATGTCACCTAGGGACTAACGTGTAATTAATGAGGTAGTAAAGTGTAATTAACCAGGGTACCAAACTGTAATAAGCCGGGAGAAACTGTAAAAAGCCGAGCCCCTAATGTGCAATTATTGAAACTATATTTTCCTATAAATAGGAGCCATTTCTCTTCATCTTTTCTAAACAAAAATTAGAGTTAAAGAGAGAGAGGAGGAGGAGGATTTTCGTTGCTATAGAGAGAGACAGAGAGAGGAAAGTTTTTTTTGGTGAGTTTCAAGATTTCAAAGGATTAGTTAAAGCTTGTAACTTCAAGAGGTATTTACTCTAGTGGTTATTATTTTTATTTTTTTATTTAGTAAAAATATACTTTTATACGCAGTTATAATGCCCAAATTATATGAAGTATATAGTACAGAAGTCCTATTTACAAGCAGTTATAATGTCCGATTTATTTCTCTTATAAAATAGAAAATATACTTTTATAATCAGTTACTATGTCCGATTTTCTTCAAGTATTTAGTAAAAATATTCATTTTATAAGCAGCTATAATGCTGAAATTATCTCAAATATAATAATCGAATATTCATTTTATAAGCAGTTATAATGCTCGATTTATTTCAAACATAGTAAATGAATATTCATTTTACAAGCAGTTATAATGCTTAATTTATTTTACATATAATTGATGAATATTCATTTTATAAACAATTATAATACCGAAATTATTTCAGGTATAGTACACGGAGTCTTATTTATAATCAGTTATAATACCCGAAATAAAATTTAAAAGATTTAATCGTTAAACCCTTAATTAGTCTATATAAACTTATAATTGTATAGGTGGACCGAGAGATGAAAAATTAGCATAAACGGTAGAGGCGAATCGGGCAAGTTTTCCCTAACTCAAACTCGAGTTATTATTTTTCAAGCATGTTAGTGGATAATTATTGTTGATTATTCCACATCTATGATTATTATTGAATATTCGCATTTATTACAAGTTTTTCCGCACTATGTGCAAACTTTATATTTTTATGCAAGTTTTCTAACTTCATTTAATTTTGTATTAAATGCAAAGCCTTCTATTTTGACTATACAAACTTGTTATACACTTTGTTCGTGTTATCTATTGTTGAGAGGTTATTGCTTATTGTTCAAGCATAACTAAGTGAAATGAGCTGTTATTTGCGTAAATTGGATTTGATTTGATATCAAAGCATAAACTGTGATGAAACCAATAATGTTTGGTACAGATATATATACTGATACTGTTGTACCGGCAATTATAGCACTGACCGAGGGTTATATTTACAGGCAGTTATAGCACTGACCTTTTTGGGATATGCATATTATGTCCGATTGAACAGATCAATCTCAGGATTCTAAGTCTTTATAACTGATATAAACCAGAATGATGTTAATGACTCCTAAGTCTATATGACCGCTGGAAGTGATTATTATGTTTGATTGAACAGATCAATCTCGGGATTCTAAGTCTTTATGACTGATAAAAGCCAGAATGATGCTAATAACTCCTAAGTCTATATGACCTCTGGAAGTGATTATTATGTCCGATTGAGCAGATCAATCTCGGGGTTCTAAGTCTTTATGACTGATAGAGGCCAGAATGATGTATATATATGTGGAAAAAGTCTGAACTATATATTCATTCAATTCAGATTCAGTATGAGTATAACGTATAAATTGTTTGGAACTTGCTGAGCCTTTTGTAGCTCATCCTTGCAAAATATTATTTTCCTTTGCAGTGTCAAATGATAATCCAGGATGTTCCTGTACTCACTCTTGTGGATAGAAGGACTCTACTGGTTTTAAGTTTTACTATGTTAAACTTGGTTATATCTTTACAAATTTTGATGTAATAATAATGTAAAATTGGGATCTATGTAATCGAATTTTAAAATATGTAATATATTATTAGCCTTTGTCAATAGCTTAGCGTTTACATTCTTTAAGAAGTTAGAATAAAGTACAGTATCTATATGAACTATACATCTGAATGAGGGTATTGAATGATCTTGGGAGTTCTGTAAGAATTGAGGTTGCACCCCTCAGTTCTAGGAACAATCTTATCATTAATAATGTGAATGTCAGATAGATAGGAATTATTGATATGAAAAAAATATCCATGAGATTATAAATCTATACATCCAAGTGAGGGTATCCATATACAGTAATTGTTTTGACGAGAACTACTATCTGTTATGGGATACTGTGAATTTTGGATTGATAAAAATTATTATCTTATGGAATATTTACGTGAGCACCAAATCTGCTACAGGGAATGTAGAGAATTTGGGGGCATCACAATTTGGTATTAAAGATATAGGTTAGAAACCTTAGGTGAGGACACCTTAGGCTATAACCTTAGAGGAATAAGAGTAGTAGAAAAGTTAGTGCAAACATAAACTCAAAAAGAGTTTATAGGAGATGAATTGAGGAAATTCATCGTAAAATAAGATAAAAACTAACCTAAAGAAAACTATTATTTGTTATGTGTATACAACGTTTATTAGATGCTAATCAAGTTAATATAGTTGATCAAAAATTAGGAATTTAAGGATATTCACATAAGTGAGTGAGGAACTGGTCATTCCGTTTGAGCTGGTATCTGAACCAGAATCAGTTGGGCCAATAGAGAATAATCTAGAGGGTAGGATATGAGAAATGCCAACTGAAGTAGCTTATAGAATAGTGTTTGAAGCTATAGAAGATAAACCTATAGTAGATTTAAAGAGTGCTCATGAAGAGTGCCGGAGTTGAAGCTAAGTGAAGAAGGAGACTCAAATTCCAATTGGGCTTATATAAAGCTAGAAGGGGGGACAACAGAAAAACAAGAAACTGAAGAGCATGACATGTTTAGAAAACGGGTTGAGGCGATGAGATTTAAAATACAATATAAAACTCAAAAGTAATGAAGGGAAAGAAAATATGGAATAAAAAGTGATCTAGGAAACTCAGAAAGTAAACAAGGAAACTTTAAAAAGAGAATAAAAGAACTGTGGGAAGATGTATACAGAAGTATGTAGAAAAGTCAGAAGGTATGAATCATTAGATCATTTAGCAAGGTATTATTCTAATAAGAAGGCAGGGAAAGTAGTGGAAATACATAAAATGAAGTTTGTAAAGGTGAGAATAATAAGATAATATCTTATAAATGAAAATGAATATATATATATATATATATATATGAGAATAGTATGTAAATTCTGAACTTTTGTATAAGATAGGGAATAATGGTAAATCCTATTTTCTGAATGTAATGAAGGGATATGTAATGTATATAGAAGTAGCTATAAGATGAACTGTGATATATAAATATTATGGTACTCCCAATGTGTTATAGGAATAAGGGAATCCTCGTGTGTAACTAGTGATGTATATCACTAGTCGGTTATGTATTTTCTTTTGTGTGTATCGGGTGATATGATATAAATCACTATTTAAATATGTAATCTCCTATATGTGAAATACAAATTCCTATTTGCTAAAACAAATTGTTCACTTATTATATGGTATTTATACCTAGTTAATTGTTATCTTTAGATAAATGGCACCGCGAAGGAGACCACAAGCAGAAATTGAAGCGGAACAAATATAGGTAAACCCAGCTGAACAATTAGTAAATCTTTTGTTAGGAACTTTACAAGGGAGGCCAGGAAACCCACCACCAGCCGCACCCAATACCTCAAATACTACCCAATTTAAAGACTTTAAGTTAGTTGGACCACCAGAGTTTAAAGGAACTGATGAACCAATAAAGGCTCAGACATGGATCACTGAAATGGAGAAAGTGTTCAAAGTGACTAAAGTAAATGAGGAGCAAAAGACTGACTTCGCTACTTTCTTTCTGAAAGAGGAAGCAAATCATTGGTGGGAAGCTAATAAAAGTCGAGCTGGAGAAGGGATCATTTCTTGGGATAAGTTTAAAGAATTTTTCTTTGCAAACTATTTCCCGAGTTCAATGAAGGATCGCATGGAGGTTCAATTTTTAGAGTTGAAACAAGGAGAAATGACGGTATCTCAATATACAGCCAAATTTAATGAGTTGGCTAGATTCGCATCATATCAAGTGGATACTGAAGCAAGGAAGACTAGAAGGTTCGAAGAGGGATTGAAACCACAAATCCGAAGTAAGATATCAATTTTTCAAGTCAAAACATTTTCGGAGATTCTAGAAAAAGCTATCAAAGTTGAGAAAGAGGGAGAGGCTTTACAAAAATTTCATAAGGAAAAGAAGAATAATACTGAAGGGAGAGGAAACACAAGTGGAAATAACAACAACAAAAGGAGATGGGTATCGCTTTTCATAATAACTCTAGAAAAGGAAGCAATAATTTCAACAACAATTCAACAAGGGAGGAGATAATGGCACCAATCAAAGAAATGAGCATTGTCATATTTGTGGGAAAAATCACGACGGAGTATGCAAATTGAGTGGGATTAAGTGTTTTACTTGTGGAGAAGAGGGCACTACTCAAATGTGTGTCCACAAAAGAAGAACGATAATAATAATCAGATCAAACATAATAAATGTTTCAATTGCGGGGTGGAGGGGCACATTGCTAAGTTTTGTCCAAAACCCAAAAATCCGAATATAGGGGGAAACCAAAATTTCAATAATAACCCCAAGCCAGCAGTAACAGGAGTTATGGGCCAAAGTCGTCCAAATGCTAGAATATTTAACATGACGGTAAGGGATGCTGTTGCTGCACAGGACGTGGTGACAGGTATTATCCCAAAATGATATTGTAAATATCTATGTGTTATTCGACTTTGGTGCTACTTGTTCGTTTACATATATTGATTTTGCTGAAAATTTTAAAAAATGTCCATCTGAAGGTATAAAGTTACCTTCCAAGATAGATAATTGCTAATAAAGAAATAAATTCCATTAAAATAAAACATAAAAATTATTGTCTAGTGATTAAAAAAAATAATTTTCGGTAAACCTTATCCTTTGTTGATAGGAGAGTTGAAGAAATTCTAAGAATGAATTGGTAAACTGTGGAGCAGAGTTAGATTGAGAAAATGATAAACTTTAAGGTTATATAGAAATGCTAGATAATGTTTGGTGATAATTAAGATATTCCTATTATTGAAAAAGAGAGTGTAAGCCGGAAGAATCAAGAAAAGTTTTTTTTTCACTCCTTAGAGAGAAGTCTAGGTATAATGTGATGATAGAATATTTCCATATAGAAGAAAGCCGTGTGTACTCATTAAATGAGAATGAAATTAGATAAAGGTTAAATTGAAAACCTAGTTTTTATGAATAAAAGTAGTAGGGATTAGTAGGCTGTAATTTCGAGGACGAAATTCTTAGAAGAAGGGGTGAATGTAACAACCCGAGAATTTATAAGATTTTAAATGATTAAATAAAGGTTAAATAATAAGGCCTAGACTGGAAATAGAGTATAGATTTAAAATTTTGTGAAGGACTTATATGGTTTTGTGTATTGTTTATATATTTATTTAACATATAAAGAGAATTAAGAATAAAGTCTTGTAACCTAATATATATATTAGGTATGAAAATTAAATAACTTAAGGGTTATAATATGTAAGGATGTTAGTATTTAAAATTTTTACTAACCTAAGAGATTAATTTTATTATCTCAATTTATTAATTTTATAACCTAATTGGGTTAAGCAATTAAATATATTTGAGTAAGGAATTAAATTATAATTGAGTGAATAGAAATCCTAATTAAATAATTAAGGTAGGATATAATTAAAATTAATGGACTATCTTAAATTACATGACCCAATTATTTTATTAGCAAGCCCAAACTTTTTAATGGAAACCCTAACTAAATGATTAGGGTAAGATAAAAATTAAAAGTATTGAACTATGTGAAATTCATGGCTCAATGGATTAATTTGCAAGCCCAAGGGAAATTAGTTAAAGCCCAATCCTTTAGCCTAATGGGAGAGAAGACATTTTGGGCCTTTAATAAGCTTAATAAGGCATTGAGCCTAAGCCCAAATAAATAGTTAGGAAGCCAAAAAAGAATTAAAATAGCAAGCCCAAAAAGGGAAAAAAATTAAGGGAAATATGCGAAATGACCAAATTACCCTTAAAATTATTTGGAAAATGACCAAAATACCCTCCAATCCATGCAAACTTAAATCAACCAATTAGAGAAGAGATGATGCAAGCATGACATCATCCTTAAAGAAACACAGATGATGCAAGCATGACAACAGCATTAAAGAAGCACAAAAGATGATGTCATCATGACGATGTCATCATGATGTCACCCAGGGACTAAGGTACAATTAATGAGGTACTAAAGTATAATTAACCAGGGTACCAAACTATAATAAGTCGGGGGCAAACTGTAAAAAGTCGAGCCCCTAATATACAATTATTGAAACTATGTTTTCCTATAAATAGGCAGCCATTTCTCTTCATTTTTTCAAAACAAAAATTAGAGTTAGAGAGAGAGAGTGGAGGATTTTCGTTGCTATAGAAAGAGAAAGAGAGAGGAAAGTTTTTTTTGGTGAGTTTCAAGGTTTCAAATGATTAGTTAAAGCTTGCTACTTCAAGAGGTATTTACTCTAGTAGGTTATTATTTTTATTTTTTTATTTAGTAAAAATATACTTTTATACGCAGTTATAATGCCCAAATTATTTGAAGTATATAGTACAGAAGTCCTATTTACAAGCAGTTATAATGTCCGATTTATTTCTCTTATAAAATAGAAAATATATTTTTACAAGCAGTTACTATGTCCGATTTTCTTCAAGTATTTAGTAAAAATATTCATTTTATAAGCAGTTATAATGCTGAAATTATCTCAAATATAATAATCGAATATTCATTTTATAAGTAGTTATAATGCTCGATTTATTTCAAACATAGTAAACGAATATTCATTTTACAAGCAGTTATAATGCTCAATTTATTTTACATATAGTTGATGAATATTCATTTTATAAACAATTATAATACCGCAATTATTTCAGGTATAGTACAAGTAGTCTTATTTATAATTGGTTATAATACCCGAAATAAAATTTAAAAAACTTAATCGTTAAACCCTTAATTAGTCTATATAAACTTATAATTGTATAGGTGGACCGAGAGACGAAAAATTTGCGTGAACGGTAGAGGCGAATCAGGCAAGTTTTCCCTAACTCAAACTCGAGTTATTATTTTTCAAGCATGTTAATACGGATAATTATTGTTGATTATTCCACATCTATGAATATTATTGAATATTCGCATTTATTACAAGTTTTTTCGCACTATGTGCAAACTTTCTATTTTTATGTAAGTTTTCTAACTTCATTTAATTTTGTATTAAATGCAAGCCTTCTATTTTGACTATACAAACTTGTTATACACTTTGTTCATGTTATCTATTGTTGAGAGGTTATTGCTTATTGTTCAAGCATAACTAAGTCTGTTATTTGCGTAAATTAGATTTGATTTGATATCAAAGCATAAACTGTGATGAAACCAATAATGTTTGGTACAGATATATATACTGATACTATTGTACCGGCAATTATAGCACTGATCGAGGGTTATATTTACAGGCAGTTATAGCACTGACCTTTTTGGGATATGCATCTTATGTCCGATTAAACAGATCAATCTCGGGATTCTAAGTCTTTATGAATGATAGAAACCAGAATGATGCTAATGACTCCTAAGTCTATATGACCTCTGGAAGTGATTATTATGTCCGATTAAACAGATCAATCTCGGGGTTCTAAATCTTTATGACTAATAGAGGCCAGAATGATGTATATATATGTGGAAAAACTCTGAACTATATATTCATTCAATTCAGATTCAGTGTTAGTATAACGTATAAATTATTTGAAACTGACTGAGCCTTTTGTAGCTCATCCTTGCAAAATATTATTTTCCTTTGCAGTGTCAAATGATAATCCAGGATGTTCCTGTACTCACTCTTGTGGATAGAAGGACTCTACTGGTTTTAAGTTTTACTATGTTAAACTTGGTTATATCTTTACATATTTTGATGTAATAATAATGTAAAATTGGGATCTATGTAATCGAATTTTAAAATATGTAATATATTATTAGCCTTTGTCAATAGCTTAGCGTTTATATTCTTTAAGAAGTTAGAATAAAGTACAGTATCTATATGAACTATACATCTGAATGAGGGTATTGAATGATCTTGGGAGTTCTGTAAGAATTGAAGTTGCGCCCCTCAGTTCCAGGAACAATCTTATCATTAATACTGTGAATGTCAGATAGATAGGAATTATTGATATGAAAGAAATATCTATGAGATTATAAATTTATACATCCAAGTGAGGGTATCTATTTACCGTAATTGTTCTGACGAGAACTACTATCTGTTATGGGATACTGTGAATTTTGAATTGATAGAAGTTATTATCTTATGGAATATTTACGTGAGCACCAAATCTGCTACAGAAAATGTAGAGAATTTGGGGGCGTCACAACATATATCAGTTACATAATTTTTGAAAATCAAAATCCATAAGGCTTTGTTTGGCAAAATCCTTTAATTTTAAAACAGATTATTAATAGTTAAGGCCTTATTTGGTAAAACTCTTTAAAAACAGGTTTAAGCGTCTTATTTAGTAAAAACTTTTTAAAACCCTTTTATTTCTTTTAATAAATATTTTACCACATACTTTCAATGTTACACTTTATTTAATTAAATCACAACATTCTTATTTAATTAAATACAAGCTAACATTCATTAATTAATTAAAATTGCCACATAATATTCATCTAATTTAATTATCTCAATTAAATTAGAACTACACCACAAAATTGCTTATACAATAATTTAATATTAAATATTCATTTAATTAACATATTGCACTTAATTAAATTACTCCATAACAATCACATAAATAATTTATTTAACTCAATAAATAAATTAATTAAAATATTTATTTAAATTAATAAATATTAAAATTTATTTACATAAAATCTCATTCGTTACAATCTTCCCTCCTTAAAAGGATTCTGTTCCCAGAATCACTAAAAAAATCTCATCCGTTACATTCTTCCCCCCTTAAAAGGATTCTGTCCCCAGAATCGACATAAAAGAAATTAAACAAACAATTTGGGATAGGTATTCTTCATTACATCTTCAAGTTCCTGTTGGGTTTGTACAAAATCGTGACGCAATCAAATTGCAAAAATTAGCGGAAGCATGGTATATCAGAGTTTAAAAAATTTCTACAAAACCATTACCCGGATCATCCTTTATGCAAATTATTAATTTAAAACGATAAATAAGAAGTTATGGAATCATACCCTTGTAGAACGAAGCTTCCACAGGTACTAGTTCAACTCCTTGTTCTTCGTGATCTCCTTGAATTTCCGGGTTAGATTCTTTCTTTTGATCAACGTTAGCCACCCAAGTGTTTGGCCTCTAGAGGTGATCCACCAAGGAAGAGAAATTATCAAGAAGGAGGGTGTTTGGCTTAGTTTTCTATTCTCTATAGAAAAGGAGTACTCTCCAACAATTGGAATTGCATCAATCTAATATCTATTATAAGACTTCTCTTATATAGACATTGGTCAACCCTTCTAATCCTATTAGACATGGGATTTCTTTTAATTAATTAAACTCCTTTAATTAATTTAGGCTTCCCACCACATGGGAATAATTAATTAAATTCATTTAATTAATTTGTCTCCTAATCTTATTAGGAATAAATGAGAGTACTAAATATTAAATTAATTACTAAACTCCTTTAGAAATTAAAATAATAATAATTGTAATAATATTAATAAGACTCCTCTTATTAATTTATATTTAATATTTCCATAATATTAAATAATAAACATTAAGCTATTTAATTTATTCTATCACCATAGATTAAATTAATTATACTTAATGCATTATTACGATTATGCCATTACCTTCTTAAATAATTATTCTTCCTTTTATGGTGTGACCCTTTAGGTTCTCCATATTAAACCGGTTGTGAATAAATCAATTAAAATAATTTTAATCTTATTTAAATAAATAAATTAAACTAATAATTTATTTAAATAAATAATATTTATTCTACAATAGGGATAAGCCTCCCTAGCGATCAACGACTTTCCAGATAATATAGATTTCAACATTAATCATAAAAGAACCTGTGAGTTAATAGTAACCATACAATTCAATCCTTCCACCATACAATGTCCCAATTAAATATAAGACATGGATTTACTGTCAAGTCTTATTTTATTTAATTATATGTATTTCGATTAGAAAATGCACAACTCCAAATAATGCAAATTAAAAACTCCTTTCTAATTTCATTTCACCTTGGCCAAGGATTCCTGGGTTGTCATTTAACGAATCACATGGGACATATCTCCTCTTTTACTAGAGGTGGTAGATTCTTTATTGATCATTCATTATCTCCATATGTAACTCATTATACCCAAGCATACCCTATATATGCCTTAAAAGGTCTTAAGGAATAAGTCAAAGTATAATTTGTTACATACAAGATACTATGATGATCTCAAGTCCAAGGATTACTTGTACTACTATCACATTAGGAATTCCTATTGACAGGCGAGTAAATCTCCATTAGGTATTCCATAGCGAATCACGTTCAGTGAACTTATTCTCCAATAAGCACCTACATACTTACTTTAGTGTCTCCACACAAATGATCATGAGATCAATCATCCTCATCCAATGAGCAAGCAACATATGTACCAATCTATCCGGATTTACTAATCCCCTTTTTAGTAATCCCACGATTGGGAACTATTTTAGTTTTAAAACTTTCTAAGAATTTAGATCTCATTAGCATGATCATCATCATGATTCTAAAAGCATTGCTTAAAACTATGGGTTATTTACATATTATAAAAATAGCAACATGTAGATAATTAAATGCCTTTAATAAATGAATATTTTATTAATAAATAAATAAGATTGTTTACAAAGTACGTGCTTTATCATCATACATGATTGGCTTGTATGCACACTACTATCAATCTCCCACTTGCACTAAAGCCAATCGCCATGGTATCTCATACCCATCTTCTCTAAGTGACGATCAAACTGCTGTTGTGTTAAAGCTTTAGTAAATGGATCTGCAATGTTATCTTGAGAGTCTACACGCTCCAAGGTGACGTCTCCTCTTACAATGATCTCCCTGATCAAGTGAAATCGCCGCAACACGTGTTTAGATTTCTGATGAGACCTGGGTTCCTTAGCCTGTGCAACTGCTCCTGTGTTGTCACAGTAAATGGGAACTGCTTCTCCAATGCTAGGAACCACACCAAGTTCAGTTATGAACTTCTTCATCCAAACAGCTTCCTTTGCAGCTTCACTTGCAGCTATATACTCTGCCTCTGTCACTGAATCAGCAACTGTTTGCTGCTTGGAACTCTTCCAACTCACTGCGCCTCCGTTCAAGGTAAAAACATACCCCGAAACAGATTTACTGTCATCTTGGTCCGTTTGAAAACTTGAGTCTGTGAAGCCCTCGAGTTTTAATTCAGACCCACCGTAGACAAGAAAAATATCTTTAGTCCTTCTCAAGTACTTTAGGATATTTTTCACTGCCTTCCAGTACTCTTCTCCAGGATTCGACTGGTATCTGCTCGTTACACTAAGTGCATGAGCAACATCCGGTCTAGTACATATCATACCGTACATGATAGATCCTATTGCAGAAGCATAAGGGATCTTACTCATACGGTCTCTCTCCTCAGGTGTCTTTGGGGCCTGTTTCTTGGAGAGATGTATTCCATGGCTCATCGGCATGAGACCTCTTTTGGAATCTTCCATGCTAAACCTCTTTAGCATCGTATCAATGTACGTTCCTTGGGATAAACCAAGCATCCTTTTAGATCTATCTCTATAGATCTTTATCCCCAAAATATAGGATGCTTCTCCCAAGTCCTTCATGGAGAAGTGTTTAGATAACCAGATTTTAATTGATTGTAGCATAGGAATGTCATTCCCTATCAGTAATATATCATCAACATATAATACAAGGAATGAAACTGCGCTCCCACTAACCTTCTTGTACACACATGGTTCATCGTCATTTTTGATAAAATCAAACTCTTTGATTGTCTCATCAAAACGAATGTTCCATCTACGAGAAGCTTGCTTCAATCCATAAATGGATCGTTGCAGCTTACAGACTTGATTTATTCCAACCTTTGAAACAAATCCCTCTGGCTGTGTCATATACACATCCTCCTCAAGTTTCCCATTGAGGAAGGCCAGTTTTCACGTCCATCTGCCAGATCTCATAGTCGTTATAAGCTGCAATCGCAAGCAAAATTCGAATGGACTTGAGCATAGCTACTGGTGAAAAGGTTTCATCATAATCAACTCCTTGTCTTTGTTTGAAACCTTTTGCAACCAGTCGGGCCTTATAGGTCTCCACCTTGCCGTCCGCTCCAGTCTTTCTTTTAAAGACCCATTTACACCCAATAGGCTTAATGCCTTCAGGTGGTGAAACCAAAGTCCATACTTTGTTTTCATACATGGAGTCCATTTCGGATTTCATGGCTTCAAGCCATTTCCCTGAGTGTTTATTACTCATGGCCTGTTCGTAATTCAATGGATCATCATCATTCATGATGCGTACCTCATCGTCATCCTCTACAACGAATCCATACCTCTCAGGTATCTTCGGTACTCTTCCTGATTTATGAACAGGGTGTGGTATAGTAGGTTCTTCTACTTGGTCAGGTACCTGACTTTGATCCGTGGTAATTTGTGGTTCTTGAGCTTCTTCAAGATATATCTTACTCCCACTGACCCCTTCATGGATAAACTCCTTTTCCAAGAAGGCAGCATGTTTCGCAACAAACACCTTTTGATCAGTTGGATGATAGAAATAATACCCTACAGTTTCTTTAGGGTATCCCACAAATCTACACTTTTCGGATTTAGTTTGTAGCTTATCATGTTCAAACTTTTTGACATAAGCTGGACAACCCCAAGTCTTAACATGCTTAAGATTTGGTTTCCTCCCCTTCCACATCTCATATGGAGTCTTTGGGGCGGATTTGGTAGGTACCTTGTTAAGTAGGTATGCAGCCGTTTCTAGGGCATATCCCCAGAAGAAAATTGGAAGGTCGGTAAAACTCATCATGGATCGAACCATGTCTAACAGTGTTCGATTTCTCCTTTCAGATACTCCATTTAACTGTGGTGTACCTGGAGGAGTCCATTGTGAGATTATACCATTTTCTTTGAGACAATTGAGAAACTCACCGCTTAAGTATTCTCCGCCTCGATCTGATCGAAGTATCTTTATACTCTTGCCCGTTTGTTTCTCTACTTCACTTCTGAACTCTTTGAACTTTTCAAATGATTCTGACTTGTATTTCATTAAATACACATATCCAAATCTTGAGTGATCATCAGTGAAAGTAATAAAATAAGAATACCCACCCCGTGCACTTGTTGTCATAGGCCCACAAACGTCTGTGTGAATCAATGTCAACAACTCTGTAACTCTTTCTCCTCTTCCACTAAAAGGAGATTTAGTCATTTTACCCATGAGACAAGATTCACAAGTTGGATATGATTCATAATCGGATAGCTCGAGGAGCCCATCTTTATGCAACTTGGATAATCTTGTTTCATTGATATGACCGAGTCTACAGTGCCACATGTAGGTATAATTAATATCATCTCTTTTCCTTTTCTTAGTTTGTTCAATTTGAAATATATTTTCTTGTAAGTCAAGTGTATAAAGTCCATTTCGCAAATTTCCAATACCATATAAAACATCGTCTTTATAAATAGAACAACTATTGTTCTTTATAACAACGTTAAATCCTTCCATATCCAATACAGAAATTGAAATAATATTTTTAATAATATTCGGAACATAATAACAATTATTAAGATAAATGGACTTGCCCGAAGGCATTGCTAAATAATAAGTTCCTACAGCTAATGCAGCAACCTTTGCTCCATTCCCTACTCGTAGGATCACCTCATCATTGTTCAGCTTTCTACTTCTGACCAGTCCCTTCACATTATTACATATGTGAGAACTACAGCCGGTATCCAATACCCAAGTAGAATTTTGACTTTCTGAAAAATTAATTTCAATCATGAACAAACCTTGATTGGAAGTCGAAGCTTCTCCAAGCTTCTTGTCTGCCAGAAACTTCTTGCAGTTTTTCTTCTAATGACCCGGCTCGTTGCAATGGAAGCACATTCCTTTGCTAGCTGGATCAGGTTTCTTTTGTTCCTTTTTCTTTCCCCTTTCCCTTAGCCTTCTTGGATTTCTTCTTTCAGAAGATACCTTAGGTCTCTTCCTTTTATTGGAAGAATCCACCATCAAGATATGGTTCTTCTTGGATGGGAAGTGACCTTCTACAGTTTTCAGCATGTTAAGCAGCTCAGGCAAGCTGACATCTAGCTTATTCATGTGAAAATTAACCACAAACTGCGAGAAGGTCTCAGGGAGTGACTGCAAGACCAAGTCTTGACTCAACTCCCCATCCATGACTAACCCAAGCTGTCCAAGGCGTTCAATCAAATTGATCACTTTCAGGACATGAGTCTCGATGGCAGTACCCTCGGTCATCCGAGATCGGAAGAGCTCCTTAGATATCTCATATCTAGCAGTCCTACTCTGTTCACCATACAACTCCTTGAGGTGAAGCAGCATAGCAGGAGCATCCATTTTTTCGTGCTGACGCTGAAGCTCGTTATTCATGGATGCGAGCATGATGCATTGAGCCACAGATGCATCATCTTGCCACTTATTGAAAGTGGACAATCTCTTCCTCAGAGGCTGTTTCTGAAACAGATTCAGGGACAGTTGAATTTAGGACATAAGAAATCTTTTCAGCAGTGAGAACAATTCTCAGATTTCTTAGCCAGTCCTCATAATTCGGCCCGGTAAGCTTGTTTGCATCAAGTATGCTTCGTAGTGAGATTAGTGATTTAGACATTTTTAAAATTCTGCATGTGAAAAATAACATTTTAGCAAACATTCATTTTATTAATTTTGCATACCAAAATAAATTTAGGTCTTTATTTTAAATTGGTATCTCCCACTATTTTTATCAAACTATATTACCCTCACTTATATAGTTCGGCAACATCTAATTAAAAAATTGCTAGTGAGAATAAGGATCCCATTTCAAATGTATATAACCTTGTGGATAGCACAACAAGCGATATACAAATAAATAGGTAGACAACTCTTGTCAATTACATCACCATGTAATTCCTTTTATTTTGCCTCTTAAATCATAATGGTCAAGTGTGTGCACATCCGAACTAAAATAATTTAAGTTAAGTCCAGTCCTAGCACTTTCATAAATTCAAAAAAGAAAAATGTTCGTCCTTGTGGATAGCACAACAAGACTAGATCGTTCAATTTTCTTGATAAGCATCAAATGTGATTAATTAACATCTTAAATACGCAATACTCGCCTTGTGGATAGCACAACAAGCTCATATTAAATATCTAATACTCTATTAATTTATCATGCTAGAAGGCGACGTTCGATATTCCAAATATCATTTGAACACTTCGGACTTAATATTATTTCTTTGAGGGGTTTGTTATTATTAGTCTCATCTTTGTTTAGCCCGCATGCACATATATATATAAAATACGCGTTATTTTATTAAATATGCGAAGCATGTTTGCATAAAATATAATATATATAATATTTAGCATGCAATATAGAATACTATATTCTACCCGGATTGATTATGGACTTTTATTCTAGTTTGGTTCACTAGAGCCACCAAGTGAACCAAAAGGTCAAACCTAGGGGTGCAAGAATTTAAATTTAAACGTAACTATTACGTTTAAACCCGGGCTCCATACAAACGGGTCTTCACGCGCTCCTTGCTCCTTGGTCTCCAATTTCTTCAAGATAATTCTAACTATTCTTATTACATTAAACTATTTAATTTAAATAGAAACCTTGATCAACAGTCAAGGGGAAGTACATAGGAGGGAGATAGTATTTTACATCAAGAAAAAAAAAATTAGAGATGACGAGGTACGCAGACCTCATTTAATAAAACCCATTCATTCAAGCATTCAACTAAAATAAAATCCAATCACATTGGTCAAATAGTCCATAATCAATCCCCATTTATTTTCATACATATCACCATATATATCAATAAATAAATATTCATCTCATGAATTAAAACATTCCATATATATATGAGTATCATTTAATGGGCAATTTTAAATTGCATGAAATCCAATTTCAAGATTAAAATAAACTCTTTATTTTAATTATAAAATTATTTAGAATATAATATATAAATATATCATATTTATTTATTTTTTTAAAAAAATCACCTTCTTTTATTAAAAGAGTCATGCAGGTTTATTAAAAAAGTCCTTTCCTGATGGGTCACCTTCTTTTTGGAGTAAGAAAGAGACAACACCTTTTCTTTGCAGAATTCAAGATTAGCACCAAAAAAAAATTGTGATTCGTCCCAAAAAAAATCTTTTTTTTTTTTTTAAAAAAAAAAATATATAATTTTATACAATAAAATTATGCCCAATAAATTATTTTAAATACATACCCATATGTATATGAAATCAAAAATAAATTAATAATTGCATAAAGATTTGGCTCTGATGCCACTGTTGGGTTTGTACGAAATCGTGACGCAATCAAATTGCAAAAATTAGCGGAAGCATGGTATATCAGAGTTTAAAAAATTTCTACAAAACCATTACCCGAATCATCCTTTATGCAAATTATTAATTTAAAACAATAAATAAGAAGTTATGGAATCATACCCTTGTAGAACGAAGCTTCCACAGGTACTAGTTCAACTCCTTGTTCTTCGTGATCTCCTTGAATTTCCGGGTTAGATTCTTTCTTTTGATCAACGTTAGCCACCCAAGTGTTTGGCCTCTAGAGGTGATCCACCAAGGAAGAGAAATTATCAAGAAGGAGGGTGTTTGGCTTAGTTTTCTATTCTCTATAGAAAAGGAGTACTCTCCAACAATTGGAATTGCATCAATCTAATATCTATTATAAGACTTCTCTTATATAGACATTGGTCAACCCTTCTAATCCTATTAGACATGGGATTTCTTTTAATTAATTAAACTCCTTTAATTAATTTAGGCTTCCCACCACATGGGAATAATTAATTAAATTCATTTAATTAATTTGTCTCCTAATCTTATTAGGAATAAATGAGAGTACTAAATATTAAATTAATTACTAAACTCCTTTAGAAATTAAAATAATAATAATTGTAATAATATTAATAAGACTCCTCTTATTAATTTATATTTAATATTTCCAAAATATTAAATAATAAACATTAAGCTATTTAATTTATTCTATCACCATAGATTAAATTAATTATACTTAATGCATTATTACGATTATGTCATTACCTTCTTAAATAATTATTCTTCCTTTTATGGTGTGACCCTTTAGGTTCTCCATATTAAACCGGTTGTGAATAAATCAATTAAAATAATTTTAATCTTATTTAAATAAATAAATTAAACTAATAATTTATTTAAATAAATAATATTTATTCTACAATAGGGATAAGCCTCCCTAGCGATCAACGACTTTCCAGATAATATAGATTTCAACATTAATCATAAAAGAACCTGTGAGTTAATAGTTACCATACAATTCAATCCTTCCACCATACAATGTCCCAATTAAATATAAGACATGGATTTACTGTCAAGTCTTATTTTATTTAATTATATGTATTTCGATTAGAAAATGCACAACTCCAAATAATGCAAATTAAAAACTCCTTTCTAATTTCATTTCACCTTGGCCAAGGATTCCTGGGTTGTCATTTAACGAATCACATGGGACATATCTCCTCTTTTACTAGAGGTGGTAGATTCTTTATTGATCATTCATTATCTCCATATGTAACTCATTATACCCAAGCATACCCTATATATGCCTTAAAAGGTCTTAAGGAATAAGTCAAAGTATAATTTGTTACATACAAGATACTATGATGATCTCAAGTCCAAGGATTACTTGTACTACTATCACATTAGGAATTCCTATTGACAGGCGAGTAAATCTCCATTAGGTATTCCATAGCGAATCACGTTCAGTGAACTTATTCTCCAATAAGCACCTACATACTTACTTTAGTGTCTCCACACAAATGATCATGAGATCAATCATCCTCATCCAATGAGCAAGCAACATATGTACCAATCTATCCGGATTTACTAATCCCCTTTTTAGTAATCCCACGATTGGGAACTATTTTAGTTTTAAAACTTTCTAAGAATTTAGATCTCATTAGCATGATCATCATCATGATTCTAAAAGCATTGCTTAAAACTATGGGTTATTTACATATTATAAAAATAGCAACATGTAGATAATTAAATGCCTTTAATAAATGAATATTTTATTAATAAATAAATAAGATTGTTTACAAAGTACGTGCTTTATCATCATACATGATTGGCTTGTATGCACACTACTATCAGTTCCCACGTAGCTTCTTCAGCACTATAGTTCCTCTAGATTACCTTAACAGAAGGTATCACTTTACTTCTAAGTACTTGTTCTTTTCGATCAACTATTTGAACAGGAACTTCTTCATTAGTTAGGTCTTTATCAAACTGTAAAGGTTCATACTCTATCACCTGCTTGTAGTCGTGTTTGTAAGGTCGTAACATAGAAATATGAAAGACGTTATGTATATTATCTAGCTCCAGAGGTAACGCAACCTCGTAAGCCACGTTGCCAACCCTCCGTAGTATCTCGAAAGGTCCAATAAATCGGGGACTCAGCTTCTCCTTCTTGCCAAATCGAATCTTTCTCTTTCAGGGAGATACTTTCAGGAAAATGAAGCTTCCCACTGTAAATTCTCGATTTTGTCGATGATGATCAGCATATTTCTTCTATCTGTCCTGAGCAGCAACCAATCTCATTCTGATTACCTTAACGATCTCAGCAGTTTGTTACACCAATTCTGGTCCCAACAGTTGTCGTTCACCAACCTCATCCCAGCACAATGGAGTCCTGCATTTTCTGCCGTACAATGATTTGTAAGGCGGCGTGTCAATATTTTCATGGTAACTATTGTTGTAAGTGAACTCCACCAACGGTAGATGATCATCCCAGCTTCTTTTGAAGTCCATAACGCAAGCTCTTAGCATATCCCCTAGAGTCTAAATCGTTCTCTCGCTCTGGCAATCAATCTGAGGATGGTATGCCGTACTTATTCGCAATTGTGTTCCCAAGCATTCTTGTAATAGCTTTCAGAAATTTGACGTGAAACGCGGATCCCTGTCGGACACAATCGATACTAGAACACCGTGTCTAGAGATAATTTCTTTTACGTATAGCTTCCCTAACTGATCCAAGTTGTATCTAATCTTGATCGGTAAGAAATGTGCTAACTTCGTCAGTCGATCCACTATAACCCATACTACATCATAGCCTTTCTGAGTAGTTGGTAGACCAACCACGAAATCCATCGTGATATGCTCCCACTTCCATTCCAAAATCTCTAGCGGTTGTAGCAATCCACTTGGTCTCTGGTGTTCTGCTTTGACTTTCTGGCACGTTAGACATTTTGCAACGCATTCAGCAACGTCTCTCTTCATATTCAGCCACCAGTAATGGTGTTTGAGATCCTGGTACATCTTCTTACTCCCAGGGTGAATTGAATATCTTGAACTGTGAGTCTCGCCCAAAATTTCCTCTTTGATGTCTGGTACTGGCGGTACCCAGATTCTCCCTTCAAATCGTAGTAATCCATCCTTATCAATCTTGAGATTTATCTCTTCACCATCGATTACTCTCTTCCGGATCTTCTCACACTCCTCATCACGAAGTTGTGCCTCTTTCACCTTGTCCACCAAGGTTGAACTGGTAGTTACTTGAAATAACTTCTCATCCGATTCCTTCGGATACATAACTTCTAGCTCCAACTTAGCCATCTCTTCTATCAACTGGTCCTGATCAGTTAACAACATTAACTTCTCACGACCCTTCTTGTTTAAAGCGTCGACAACCATATTAGCTTTACCCGGATGGTAAAGAATCTCGCAATCGTAGTCCTTGATTAGCTCCAATCATCTTCTTTGGCACATATTTAAATCTTTCTGTGTAAAAATGTACTTCAGACTCTTATGATCTGTGTATATCTCACACTTTTCTCCATATCGGTAGTGTCTCCATATCTTCAAAGCAAACACTATTGCCGCCAATTCTAAATCAGGATATCCTTTCTCATAGTCATTCAGCTGACGTGATGCATAGGCAATGACTTTACAGTTCTGCATCAACACACAGCCTAATCCCTTATGTGAAGCATCACTGTATACCACGAAACTTCCTGTACTATCCGAAAATGACAACACAGGCGCAATACTCAATCTTTTCTTCAGTTCTTGGAAACTTTCCTCACACTTTTCTGTCCAAACAAGCTTAATTATCTTACGAGTCAAATTCGTCAACGGAGTTGCGATTTTGGAAAATTCTTAAATAAACCTTTTGTAGTAACCTGCCAATCCCAAGAAACTCCTAACTTCAGATGGTGTTTTCGGCTGATCCCAATCCATCACAGCTTCAACCTTCGACGGATCTACTAAAATCCCATCTTTGTCAATCATTTGGCCAAGAAATTGTACGCGTTCTAACCAGAATTCGCATTTCGAGAATTTCGCGTATAGCTTCTCCCGTCTAGCAATTCTAATGTCAGCCTTAAATGTTCAGTGTGTTCCTCCTCAGTTTTTGGAATAAACCAAAATGTCATCTATGAACACCACTACGAACTTGTCTATGTTGGGTTTGTACGTAACGCAATCATGCAATCAAATTACATAAATAGGGCGGAAGCGCGAAACATAGGTTTTTAAAAATTTATACAAACCCATAACCATGATCATGCTTTGTGCTAGTTATCAATAACAGAAAAGAGAGAACATGGAATTATACCTTTGAAGATCTAAGCTTCCTCACGTACAAGTTCTACTCCTTTGATTCCTCTGATTCCTCTTTAGTGGCTCCTTCCCTTGATCAATGTCAGCCACCCAAATGTTTGGCCTCTAACGGTGATCCACCAAGAAAGATGAAGAACTCAGGAAGATGGGTTATTGGCTTAACCCTTGTTTCTATCTCTATAGAATATGTGTACTCTTAACCTTTGGAAAAATTCACGTACCTTATTTCTGATATAAGACTCTCTTATATAGATATTAGGTTAACCCTCCTAATCTAATTAGAATAGGGTTTTAATTAATTAATTAATTAAACACTTTTAATTAATTTATATCCTAATCTTATTAGAATTGAGAGAGAGTACTGATATTATGTTAATTCCTAAACTCCTTTAGAATTAAAATAATAATAATAATAATATTAATAAGACTCCTCTTATTAATTTATATTTAATATTTCTAAAATATTAAATAATAAACATTAAGCTATTTAATTTATTCTATCACCATAGATTAGATTAATTATACTTAATGTATTATTACTATCATGCCATTTTCTTCTTAAATAATTCTTCTTCCTTTTATGGTGTGACCTTTTAGGTTCTCCATATTAAACCGATTTTGAATAAATCAATTAGAACAATTCTAATCTTATTTAAATAAATAAATTAAACTAATAATCTATTTAAATAAATAACATTTATTCTACAATAGGGATAAGCCTCCCTAGCGATCAAAGACTTTCCAGATAATATAGATTTCAACATTAATCATAAAAGAACCTATGAGTTAATAGTTACCGTACAATTCAATCCTTCCACCATACAATGTCCCAATTAAATATAAGACATGGATTTACTGTCAAGTCTTAATTTATTTAATCATATGTATTTCGATTAGAAAACGCACAACTCCAAATAATGCAAATTAGAAACCTCTTTCTAATTTTATTCTACCTTGGCCAAGGATTCCTGGGTTGTCATTTAACGAATCACATAGGATATATCTCCTCTTTTACTAGAGGTGGTAGATTCTTTATTGATCATACATTATCTCCATATGCAACTCATTATACCCAAGCATACCCTATATATGCCTTAAAAGGCCTTAAGGAATAAGTCAAAGTATAATTTGTTACATACAAGATACTATGATGATCTCAAGTCCAAGGATCACTTGTACTACTATCACATTAGGAATTCCTATTGACAGGCGAGTAAAACTCCATTAGGTATTCCATAGCGAGTCACGTTCAGTGAACTTATTCTCCAATAAGCACCTACATACTTGCTTTAGTGTCTCCACACAAATGACCATGAGATCAGTCATCCTCATCCAATGAGCAAGTAACATATGTACTAATCTATTCGGATTTACTAATCCCCATTTTAGTAATCCCACAATTGGGAACTATTTTAGTTTTTAAGCTTTCTAAGAATTTATATCTCATTAGCATGATCTCATCATGATTCTAAAAGCATTGCTTAAAACTATGGGTTATTTACATATTATTAAAAACATAACCATATAGATAATTAAATGCCTTAAATGAATATTTTATTAATAAATAAATAAGATTGTTTATAAAGTATGTGCTTTATCATCATACATGATTGGCTTGTATGCACACTACTATCAGTCTAGAAATGGCTTAAACACCCTATTCATTAAGTCCATAAATACAGCTGGTGCATTTGTTAGACCAAATGACATCACCAAGAACTCGTAATGTCCATACCGAGTTCTAAAAGCAGTCTTTGGTATATCTTCTCTTCTTACCTTCAACTGATGATATCCACTTCTCAAATCTATTTTCGAGAAGTATCTAGCACCTTTTAGTTGATCGAACAAGTCATTGATCTTAGGTAAAAGATACCTATTCTTGATCGTAACTTTGTTCAACTCCCTATAATCAATGCAAAGCCGCATCGATCCATCCTTTTTCTTCACGAACAATACTGGCGCTCCCCGCGGTGAAACGCTCGGCTGAATGTACTTTTTGTCCAGCAATTCCTGCAGCTGAACCATCAACTCCTTCATCTCGACTGGAGCCATTCTGTACGAGGCTTTCGATATCGGAGCAGTCCCCGGTGCTAAGTCAATTACGAACTCTATCTCTCTATCTGGCGAAAGTCCTGGCAAATCGCTCGAAAATACATCCACAAACTCCCTAACCACTGATATCTCTTCTATCTTCAGACTCTCCTTATGAGAATCCACTATGTAGGCTAAATACCCTACATAGTCTTGCTTCAATAACTTCTTGGCTTGCATAATCGTCAGACAACTTGCTTGTCTAGGCGATTTGCTACCATAAAATACTACCTTCGACGGAGTCGTTAGGTTTATCGATTTCTTCTGACAATTGATTACCGCACCATTGTTGAACAACCAATCCATACACAGTATGACGTCAAACTCCCCAAGTTTTATCAGAATCAAATCTACCCTCAATTCTTGACCCTTAATGTCCAATCTACAGCTCTTGTATACGAACCTAACATGAATAACCTCCCTATTCGCAATCTCTATGTTCAAGGGGTAAACTAATTCCTCTTTAGGTAAGTCTAAGTTCTTAGCAAATTCATCAGATATGAATGAACAAGTGGCACCTGAATCAAATAATACATATGCATTAATACTATAAACCAGAAAAATACCTGACACCACATCTTTTGACTGCACAGCATCCCTGCACCGTTATGTTAAACGTTCTGACAGTGGGTCAAACCGCCTGCAGTAGTCCAGCGATAGTCAAAGTGTTGTCGCTACCATTTCCTCCATTTCCCATTAACCCTCCTGCTGGCTTCCTCGTGAAACTTCGAGCCATGTGATCCTTAGATCCACATGCGTAGCAAGCTCCTTTCTTCGAGTTTGGGCAATTCGGCAAAATGTGGCCTTCCTGACCACAGCTGAAGCATACCCGTTTCCCCTTCAGACACACTTCAGTGTGATTCTTCCCGCATGTCACACATGCTTCAATCCTTCTCTTCTGCTGGCTTCCCTGTTGACTCCCAGTAGAAGTATTGTCATTCCATTTTCTCTTCTGGTTGATAGCACCGCTACCACCAGCCTTGTTCTCTGACTCATTATTCTTCTTCTTTTGATCCCGGTTGCATTTGGTCACCGCATCGCTTCCACCTTCAGCGAGGATGGCCATTTCTAGTACAACTGCAAACGTATTCAGCTGGAATATAGAGACCTTGTTATAGAGCCAGGGCTTCAATCCCTGCTCGAACCTTCTCGCCTTCCTCATGTAGGTACTGACCTGGTACATCGCAAACCTTGCCAGCTCGTTAAATTTTACGGCGTACTCTGGTACCATCATGGTTCCCTATTTCAGCTCTAGAAACGGAACCTCCATTTGGTTCTGCGAGCTTATGGGAAGTACATTTCAAATAACATCTCTTTGAAACTGATCCCACGCTATAACACCCTCTCCTTCTCTAGTCTTGTTGGCCTGCCACCAGAAACTAGCCTCTGACTTCAGTATGAACGTCGCAAAAGCCATCTTCTGGTCATCGTTTACTCTAGCCACATCGAAGACCTTCTCCATCTCCATCACCCACGTCTGGGCATCTATCGGGTTCACCGATCCCTGGAACTCCGGTGGTCCTACTGCTTTGAGTTCCTTAAATGTAGTGTTCTGAACTTGCGGCTGATTCGCAAGCGCTCCCGTCCATAGGTTCACTAATTGTTGAACCGAATTGGGATTCGTCCCGTCATTGTTGTTGTCGTTGTTGTTGTTATTAGTTGAACCCTCTGGGTTTTAAAGTGTAGGTCTTCTTCTTGGAGGCATCTTTCTGTTAAGACATACTCTTATAAGATCCCTTACTCATTACTTAATATTCAGGTTCATACTTAAACATTTAAATAAATTAATTCACATTTGAACACATAGCACGTCAATAAACTTTGATATTTTATTCATTCATAGTTTTAAAACATAGAATAGAGAGCATCTCTTCTATTTACATCATCTTTTCGGAATTGAATAAGTTACAGGATTACATCATTATCTTATCCCATTATTATCTCAAATTCTGGGATTTACATTTATTTAATATAATTAACCATATAATTAATGACTCTACTATCTAGGCATGTTAAGACGTCGCACAGCCTCTCTACGTTCTTCTTCCATCACCCGGAACACCATTCTGCGATCCACCATGTACCACGGTAAATCTTTGAACTGAGCTGGGTAATAGAAGACACGATCCTAGGCCCTATCTATAGCCGTATGGAAAGCATAGTCTGTCTCCCTCAGCTTGGCCTTCTTCACTTGAACCCCATCTTCCGCTCGATCTGCACGTTGAGTAACCCTCAAGCTCGTTTCCTTTGCTCTGGCACTCTTCGTTGACTCCTCTTGGATGTCATTCTTCAGCTTCGTTAGCTCGGCTAGTGCATCATCTCTTTCGCTGTCCACGTAAACTAGATCCCACTTTGTGTTTCCAAGCTCATCGTCCAGCTCTTGAATCGTCTCATCTCTCTGTTGTATGCTAGTCCGACTCTCGTCTACCAGTTCCTCAAGCTCTCCGACTCGACCATGTAGCTCCACGTTGCGGTCGTAGACTTCCTCCTACATCACTGCGCTTATAGAGTTGCTCAAGTTAAAGTTAAAACTGCTCAAGCTACAGACCTGGAGCTGATGAATATGAGAAAAAAGGTGCAAGAAGGTGCTATTCCAGAAGCAAAGATTGATGAAGAAGGAATACTTTGAGTCAACTCCAGACTTTGTGTTCCTAACGATTCTGACTTGAAGTATAGAATCATGATGAAGGCACACAACACACCGTTTGCAATCCATCCTGCAAGTACCAAAATGTATCGTGATCTTTGACATACATTTTGGTGGAGCAATATGAAGAGAGAGATCGCGGAGTTCATCTCGAGATGTTTAACGTGTCAACGTGTCAAGGCGGAGCATCAAGTGGCAAAGGGTCCATTATAACCACTTGAGATTCTAAAGTGGAAGTGGGAACACATTACCATGAATTTCGTTACGGGTCTTCCCAAGGTTTCTCAAAGCATAGATGCGATTTGGGTAATTATAGATAGATTAACCAAGCCGGCTCATTTCTTGCCTATACAAGAGACTTATTCACTGGAACGTCTTGCTCGTATGTACGTAAATGAGATTGTGAGTTTGCATGGCATGCCAGTATCCATAGTTTCGAATCATGACCCAAGATTTACTTCACGATTTTGGGTTAGCTTACAGAAAGCTATGGGCACGGATTTTCGATTCAGTTCGGCATATCATCCTTAAACGGACGGACAATCAAAAAGGACTATTCAAACTCTTGAAGATCTATTGAGACTTTGTGTTCTAGACTTCAAAGGGAGTTGGGACAAGTATTTACCATTGGTGAAACTCTCCTACAACAATAGTTATCAGGCAAGTATAGGCATGGCTCCATTCAAGGCGTTTTATAGACGAAAATGTCGTTCTCCTGTATGCTGGGACGAGGTGGGTGAAGCAACATTGTTGGGACCGGAGTTAGTACGTATGACTACGGAAAAGATTCAAATGATCCGGCAACGTATGCAAACTACACAAGATCAACAAAAGAGTTATGTTGATCTTCATCGAAGGGACATGGAGTTTAATGTCAGAGATCATGTATTGTTACGTGTTGCTCCATGGAAAGGAGTTACAAGATTCAGAAAAAGAGGAAAGCTCAACCCACGATTCATTGGTCCATTTGAAATCCTTGACCGAGTAGGAAATGTGGCCTATAGACTCGTCTTACCTCCAAGCATGTCTCATGTTCATAACGTTTTTCACATATTCGTGCTTCGTAAATATGTGAAAGACCCAAACCACATTATTGAGTTAGAACCAAACGAGATAGCCAAAGATTTAACATACGAGGAGGTACTTGTCAAGATCTTGGATAGGAAGGAACATGTCCTACGCTCAAAGGTTATACCTCAAGTTAAAGTTTTGTGGAGGAACCATGATATCGAGAAAATGACATGGGAGTTAGAATTAGAAATGAAATCAAGGTATCCTCGCCTTTTCGACATACTAGGTACGTACGTCAATTTCGAGGATGAAATTTCATAAGGAGGGGAGGTTGTAAGACCCCAATTTTTATGAATAAAGATTTAATTTTCTTTATATATTATTTTGGAAATAGTAAGGTATTGATTTGATAAATGTGATAAGTTATGGGTGAGATGTGCAAATTTTACAAAGTAAGCAAGTGGTTATAAAATATTCGTTGTGTCGGGAAATATTCGTTTGGTCGAGGAATATTCTTTTTATCAAAGAATATTCATACGACGGCGCAGTCATTGGTGGACCCCATAATGGAATGAATGTCGAATATAGAAAGCGACAAAAATAACCTTTTTACAAAAATAACGGTAAAACTTTTACCATTAAAACTGTTGAAATACCCGGTGTTAAATACAATAATACGCGGTGTTGCACAGTAGCACACGGTATTGCACAGTAATTCTAATTATTGATTCTTACGTAAGAAGTCACTACTCAATAATTGTTACGGTAATTACTATTTAATTTTTTATTTTATTGATTCAATAATTGCTACGTGGATATTTTATATTAGTGATTCAATAATTATCATTGCACAGTATTTTAAATTATCAAATCAATAATTCATATTATTTGAATAATATTATTAGATAGCATTATTGGCAATGTCTAAGGAAGTTCTGTTTAGGAAAGGGATTAGTTAATTGCGCGCCAATAAGAAAAAATCCTTATCGGAAGGCCCCCTCTTTCCTGAGAACGACCTGGTTGTCAATATTGTAGTTCTGTAATATTATTTGTGAATAATTAATATATGATAAGAAAATATTTATTCAATGTGAATTTAAACGGAGGAATTTTTAGCATGTGATATTTGTTGAAAGTTGGTATTTTATCTTTTCTGATAAAATAATTCATTCAAATATATTATTATAATGTTACATTATAGTAGTATGATGTGATTATATAATAGTATAATTTGAATGGTAACATTATTATAGTAAATTCATAGCATAAAAGTAAAATGAGGTGGAAGAGAACAAATTGAATTTGAATTCTTATGATGTAAGCAATGATGTCATCGGAACAATGAGGTAAGCAATGATGTTATCGAAATAATGAGGTAAGCAATGATGTCATAGGATCGATGATATAAGTGATGATGTCATAAATTATGGCAAAAAGACTATTTTACCCTTACTCTACCAAGCCTATAAATAGAAGCTCATTTCTTCATTATTTCTCACCAATTCACTAAAGCTATAGAGAGAGAAAGTATAGAGAGAGTAAGAGAGAAAGAAGAAGAGTATTCTGCTATTACACTAGTGCAATCTCTAAATTTTTATTAAGGTAAGGGGTATTATTTCTTTCGTATTCATGAAGAGAGTCATTTTCTTTCAATACTCGTAAGGGTTTGTTATTCCATTCTTTATTATTCTGTTGGAATAACCTGCCTACGCGGACTACCGCATGCATGGTGAAATCCTTTTGTTATTCCATTCTTTATTACTCTGTGAGAATAACCTGTCTACGCGGACCTACCGCATGCCTAGTGAATAACCCTTCGTATTCATTTGTTATTAAATTGTGGAAATGATATTTCTGCGCAGACTACCGCCTGACGGGTGAAAATTCATTTGCAGTTTCGTATATTATTTCATTTCAGATTCCTAACTCTTAACTTACTACGGTAAGTATTGCTTCTATAATTCCTGAAATGATCAGAAATTCCTTAAGTTTTGCGCTTCATCTAATATCATTTCACTGGAATATTGGTCTGAACTTTCTTGTGAAATTTTTATCTTTTCATGTCGAGTTATTATTCACAAGTTACTATTGACGAGTTACTATTCACTACGTACTATTCACGGTAAAAAATATTTTTTTTTCCTTCCAAATAATCTTTAATTGGATCCAGGTTTTGATCTTCATTCTTGAACTCTGGATAAATTCTCTGATATTTGTCCTTTATCTCACTGGATTCGTTATTCTTATTGTTTTTCATCATCCTTAGTCCTAAATGGTGATATAACTGAATATCTTTGGCCTGTAGTGCAAAGATGAATGATTACTTGATGAATATCTTTGACATGTAGTGCAAAGATGAATGATTACCTAATGAATATCTTTGACCCGTAGTGCAAAGATGGACAGGTGTTGAGATGAACATGACCAACTAGTGATACAAATGAATATCTTTGGCCCGTAGTGCAAAAGATGAATATTTAATTCGAGATGTATGTTGATTGATGTTACAGGGATATTATTTTATCTGATTTATTGAAGGCTAACGATAATTTATTTTTCATTATCTTAGTCATAATATTCTTTACTGGGCTAGTTGAGCTCACCCTTTTCTTCCATTGTTCTCTTCAGGAAATGAGAGTATCGCGGGGACTAGTCGGGAAACAATGTGATGATCAGAGTTAGATATGTAGAAGTCCTCACTATTCTATAAAATAGTGGGACAATAATTGTAATAAATAAGGAATGAATTTGAGTGTTTATATTTCGTATTATATACGATTTGTATTGAAACTGACAGTTATGTGGTCGTATTTTGCACGACCGTATGTTATAAAAGATTGTATTTGGATTCTATATCATGTATTTGGCGACTCAGAATGGGTTGAGTATTGAACCTATTTTGGGGGCGTCACACTTTAAATCCTAAGTGGCTTTTTATTAATATTGATACATTATATAAGTATTGAAAAATATTTATATAATTATCAGATTGTGAAACAAACATTTGGTCAGTACTTAGATACCGATATAATTTGGATGTTATTTCTTTGAAATTCTCCGAGACGGTCTTTAAATTCTGAGTGGCCAAATTTTCACAACATAGATCAAATTTAATATAATATATAAGTGGGTGAAAATTTATCATACTTAATTGTTATACACATTTATATATATCTATATTTAATCTATTAAATATTATAAAAAGTTTGTACTTAGATACCGGTATAATTCGGATGTTATTTCTATGAAATTCTCTGAAACGGTCTTTAAATCCTAAGTAACTTTTTATTAATATTGATACATTATATAAGTATTGAAAAATATTTAAATAATTATCAGATTGTGAAATAAATAATTTGGTCAGTACTTAGATACCGATATAATTCGGATGTTATTTTTTTGAAATTCTCCGAGACGGTCTTTAAATCTTGAGTGGCCAAATTTTCACAACGTAGATCAAATATAATATAATATATATACGTGGGTGAAACAAATTTTATATAATTGATAAATCTGTTATATTTGATAACTTTCATAAACAAGTATTTTAATTATAAATTTACTTATTAAACAAAAATACTTGTTGCACTAGAAGTGATTTTATATGATTTTCGAAAATCAAAGTCATATCTGTTCAACCCATAGAAATGCATTCTTTATAAAGAAAAATATTTTCTAGAGTTGTTTAAACCATAGAAAAATATTCTTTATCAAAAGAAAAGAAAATCTTTATAAAACTGCATCAATTTACTTATCTGCTTATCTAAAGCATTCGACATAAAAGTCTTGAACTTTTATTCTTGATCATAAAATACATATCTGCTTATCTGAAGCATTCCACATAAAAGTCTTGAACTTTTATTTGATAGTTAATCTTAAAATATATATCTGCTTATCTAAGAAGCATCAACTATAAAAGTCATTTTAACTTTTATAAATCTGTACTAAACTTTATCTGCTTACTTTAGAAGCAAATTCAAAATTATCTTTTTGTAAAAGGGAAAATGATAGAGTCAGTTTATTTTATATATCTATGAGAAAGACAAAAATTCTTTGACCAAGACCAGAGTCTTAGAGAAGTCAGTTGGGAGTTGGGTCTCTAGTGAACTTGTGAGGTGAGGAAGAGATTGTTGTTTCAAGACCAGGTTATAGAATAGTTCTGAGCTCAAAAGAAGATTCAACTAAGCTTGAGAAAAGAGCTGGGAGTTCGCTGTCCAAGATAGTTAGTTGTGAAGAGTTGTAAGTTGATCTATAAAACTTTGTAAAGGTTTCTCCACCTAGTGAAGGAGCATTTATTACTGGGAGTAATAGGATCTCAAGCCCTGGAGAGGAGCTTGAGACTGGACGTAGCAATATACTCAAGCTGTATATTGTGAACCAGATAAATGTCTGTGCATTGTGTAAATGAATTTTTCTAATTCTGCATATTAATTTCTGACACTATAAATTAATTTGCTAAAAATTCAAAAAGGCCGAATATAACTTTTAAACCAGTAATAATCCATTCAACCCCCCTTCTAGATTATTATTGGACTTTCATACATACTGAAGGATTTATTTCAATCATTGACAAACAGGTATATGTAACCGAAGCTTCACTAAGCTTCTTCTGGTTAGCCTCTGCAAGATATTTCTTACAATTTCTATTCTAGTGTCGAGGCTTATTGCAGTGAAAGTAAACTCCTTTGCTATCCGTATCAGTTTTGTTCTTATTATCCTTTTTATTTGTCTTTCTATTTACTTTCTTTGAATCGTTATTCTTTTTAGAAGATCATTTGGCCCCTACCAGTAAGACTTGGTCTTTCTTGGTTGGAAAGTGACTCTCAACAGTTTTTCAATATGTTAAGCAAATCAGCGAGGCTGATATCTAGCTTGTTCATGTGAAAATGCACAACAATTGTGATAAGGAGTCCGGGAGTGAGTGCAAGATCAAATCTTGGCTCAACTATCCATCCATGACAAAATCATGTTGTCCTAATTGTTCAATCCAATTGATCATCTTAGGACATGCGTCTATACTGTAGTGTCATCGGTCGTTCTAGATTGGAAGAACTCCTTAGATATCTGATATCTAGCAGTTCTACTTTCCTCACCATTCAACTACTTTAAATACAGGAATATATTAGGAGCATCCATAGTTTCATGCTGACACTGAAGCTCGTTACTCATGGATGCGAGTATGATGCATTGAGCCAACTATGCATCATCTTGCTACTTTCTAAAAGTAGCAATCTCTTCCACATAGGCATTGTCTGCAACCAATGCAGGGATAGGCGTATTAAGGACACAAGATAGCTTTTCAGCTTTGAAAACTATTCTCAAATTCCTTAACCAATCCGTTTAATTCGGTTCGGTTAATTAGCATCCAATATGCTACGCAGTGATAGTAATTTAGACATTGTAAAATTCTGTAAATAAATTTATAATTAACAACATTATAGCATGCATTCTTTTATTAATTACCAAAATAAATTAGGTCTTGTTTTAAATTGGTATCTCCCACTATTTTTATCAAACTATATTACCCTCAAAACATATAGTTCGACAAATTTAATTAAAGATTTGCTAGTGAGAATAAGGATCCCATTTCAAATGTATATAGCATTGTGGGGACACAACAAACTATATATAAATAAATAAATAGACAACTCTTGTCAATTACATCATCATGTAACTCTTTTTGCCTCTTAGATTATTTTGATCAAGTGGTGGTACATCCGAATCAAAATTATCTAAGTTAAGTCCAACCTAGCATTTTCATATATTCAGAAGAAAAATATTGTCCTTGTGGTGACACAACAAAACAACATCGTTCAGTCTATTTATAAGCATTAAATATGATAAAATAATATCTTAAATATTTAATACTTGCATTATGGTGACACAACAAACTCATATTAAATATTTAATAATCTATTAATTTTATCATGCTAGAAGGCGACGTTCGATATTTTAAATATCTTTGAACGCTTAGGACTTAATATAAATTCTTTGAGGGATTTATTATTATTGTCTCATCTTGTTTAGCGCGCATGCATATATATATATATATATAAAAAATATGCGTCATATTAATTGACATGCGAAACATGTTGCATAATATAATATATATATATATATATATATATATATAGTATAAGTATGCATATAGAATACTATATTCTACCCAGATTGATTATGGACTTTATTCTAGTTTGGTTCACTAGAGCCACCAAGTGAACCAAAAGGTCAAACCTAGGGGTGTAAGAATTAAATTTAAATATAACTATTACATTTAAATCCCGGGTTCCATTACAAACGGGTCTTCATGCGCTCCTTGCTCCTTGGTCTCCAATTCTTCAAGATAATTCTAACTAATCCTATTACATAAATTATTTACATTAAATAGAAACCTTGATCAACAGTCAAGAGAAAGTACAAAAGAGAGATATAGAATTTACATCAAAAAAAAAATTAGAGAAGACGAGATACGCATACCCCATTTAATAAAACTCATACATTCATACATCCAACTAAAATAAAATCCAATCATATTGGTCAATAGTCCATAATCAACCTCATTTATTATCATACACATCAACATATGCATCAATAAATAAAACATTCATCTCATGAATAATAAGCATTCAATATATATATTGATATCAATTTAATGGACAATTTTAGTTAGCATAAAATTTAATTCTGAATTAAAATAAACTTTTTTATTTTAATCCAAATTTAAATCAAAATAAACCTTTTATTTTAATTTATCTATTTTTGAATAAAATTAAACTCCTTTATTTTTAATCAAATTATGTAATCAAAATAAACTTCTTTATTTTAATTAATATGAAATCCAATTCCAAGTCAAAATAAACTACTTTATTTTAACTTTTAAAACTGTTATGGAAAAAATAAAATATATGAAATCCAATTCCTTATCAAAATAAACTCCATTATTTTGATTAATATGAAATTCTATTTCATATCTAAATAAACACTTTTATTTAAGAAAACATGGAATCTCTTTCCTAATCACAAATAAACTCCTTTATTTTACGAAACAAGGAATTCAATTTCATCTCCAATTAGTTATCCTAGAATCCAACTCTAACTCTAATTAGTTAGCATGAAATTAAATTCTAATTAAAATAAACATTTTTATTTTAATCTAATTCCAAATAAAAATGAACTACTTTATTTAAATTTAGAATTACTAGAAAAGCATGAAATTTAATTTTTAATTTAAATATATCTTTTATTTTAATTAGAAATCAAATTATTAAATAAAATAAATTTTATTCAATTCTGGGCATCGGCGTTGCGACACCCCAAATGAACTGGATTTCGGGTTACCCATTTTTCAAAAATCTGTGACCAGCACTGTGGTGCCCCATTAATACTGCAAACTGGTGCTGCGGCGCCGGGTCACCCATTTGAAAACCCCGACCGGCACAGCAGCGCCTGGATTACACTGTAATCCGGCGTCGTGGCGCCAGTGTCCAAAAACTATTTTTTCAGTTGGCGAATTATGCAGTTTTTCTACGAAAACATGATTCTATACCAATAATTATGCCCAAAAAATTGTTATAAACACATATCAACATACATATCAAATCTAAACAATTAATAACTTGCATAAAGGTTTGGCTTTGATACCACTATTAGGTTTGTAATAATCATGAGCATGTAACAAATTGCATATAAACAATGGAAGCGTGAAAATCAGAGTTTTAAAATTTTACAAATCATATACCCGGATCATCCTTTATGCACAGTTATTAATTAAACGAAATAGATAGAGATTAAATTCATACCCTCGTAGAAACTAGCTTCTTCAGGTACGAGTTAAACTCCAATTCGTTTTGCGTTTAACTTGAATCCACCGGGTTGATTCCTTCCTTTAATCAACGTTAGCCATCCAAGTGTTTGGATTCTAGAGGTGATCCACCAAGAAAGAATAAGAATTCAAGAAGATGGGTGTTTGACTAAACCCTAGTTTCTATCTCTATAGAAAAAGTGTACTCTCCCAACTCTTGAAATGAAGTGTGTAACCTTGTTCCATAATAAGACTTTCTTGTTTATAGATGTAGGCAACTCTCCTAAACTATTTAGGATTAGGGTTTCATATTAATTAATTAAACTCTTTCAATTAATTAGGCTACCCAATCTTATTAGAAATAATTAATTAAACTCTTTTAATTAATTAGCCCCCTAATCTTATTAGGAATATATATGAGAGAATATCTTATTAATTAATTTCCAAACTCCTTTAGGAATTAAATAATAATAATAGTAATAATAATAATAATAATAATAAGACTCCTCTTATTAATTTATATTTAATATTTCTAAAATATTAAATAATAAACATTAAGCAATTTAATTTATTCTATCACTATAGATTAAATTAATTATACTTAATGCATTATTACTATCATGCCATTTTCTTCTTAAATAATTTTCCTTCCTTTTATGGTGTGACCCTTTAGGTTCTCCATATTAAACCAGTTGTGAATAAATTAATTAGAATAATTCTAATCTTATTTAAATAAATAAATTAAACTAATAATTCATTTAAATAAATAATATTTATTCTACAATAAGGGTAAGCTCCCTTAGCAATCAACGACTTTCCAGATAATATAGATTTCAACATTAATCATAAAAGAACATTTGAGTAAATAGTTACCGTACAATTCAATCCTTCCACCATACAATGTCTCAATTAAATATAAGACATGGAATTACTGTCAAATCTTATTTTATTTAATTATATGTATTTCGATTCCAAAATGCACAACTTCAAATAATACAAATTAGAAACTCCTTTCTAATTTCATTCCACATTGGCCAAGGATTCCTGTGTTGTCATTTATCGAATCACATAGGACATATCTCTTCTTTTACTAGAAGTGGTAGATTCTTTATTGATCATTCATTATCTCCATATATAACTTATTACACTCAAACATACCCTTTGATATACCCTAAGGGTCAAAAGGGACATGTCAAAGTATAACTTATCATACACAAGATACTATGATGATCTCAAGTCTAAGGATCAATTGTACTACTATCACTACAAGAATTTCTATTGACAAGCAAGTAAAACTCCATTAGGTATTCCTTAGCGAGCCACGTTCAGTGAACTTATTCTCCAATAAGCACCTATATACTTGCTTTAGTGTCTCTACACAAATGATCATGAGATCGATCATCCTCATCCAATGAGCGAGCAACGTATGTACCAATCTATCCGAATTCACTAATCCCCTTTTTAGTAATCCAACGATTGGGAACAATTTTAGTTTTAAGTTATCTAAGAATTTAGATCTCATTAGGATGATCATCATCATGATTCTAAAAGCATTGCTTAAAACTATGGGTTTATCACATATTATAATAACAGCATCATGTAGATAATTAAATGTCTTTAATTAAATAATACTTTTATGAATAAATGAATAAGATTGTTACAAAGTATATGCTTTATCATCAAACATGATTGGCTTGTGTGCATATTACTTTCACATTTCCCATTCCTTATGGCTTTCTGACAAACAAATGACATACCTCAAGATTTATTTATTAACGTCTAGGTCATACAATTATTTGTATGGCGAGAACAACCTTCAATGTTAAGACTACGCGTTCATAGCTTTTAAACATTTTACACTATCTCGATTTCATATCTTACAACGTTCAATTCATTATACTCGGAACGTTATTCAAGTTATTATCACTAACTCAGCTTGTTCAACATTTATACGTTATTCGTTATTCTTCATTATCTCACGTTCAAACCATACACGGTGTGTATGATAAGCACGTTTGACTTACACATACACTCAATACCTTTACGTCGATTTAAGTGTTTAACGCTTACGTTTTATTCTAACATTGTCTATCTGATTCACACTCGGACCTCCATTAACTTCATTACTGTTCATTATAGTTTTCTTGATGATTACACATCTTACTTACTACCTTCGTCAACGTCTAAGTCATACAACCAATGTATACTTAAAACGTTCGCCCGACGCGAATACTATTCACGAGGATCATTTACGTATTCTGTGTTCACGTCGTTCATCTGCTAATCTTTCACTCAACCGTTACTTAAGGTTTTAATCACTTTCGATAGTGATTCATTATATGAACATCACGTTCATCGTCATCCCAAAGTGTCTAAGCCATACTGTTTGTTGTATGCTAAGACCGATCGTCCATCTCAATTATGTTGCGCTTACAGCGTTTAAACGCTTTATACTTAACCTTCATTACGGCTTCATAACATTAAAATTTTATAATTCGTTATTCTCCTTCAACGTACGAGGAATTACAATTATAGTAATCCCACACGTTCGTTTTAATGCGAATACGATCCCCGGATATCGGTTACGTACTTTGCGTTCGCCGTTTTATAACCTTTATTCGACGTTTAATCGTCAAACTCAAGGTTTTACTCATCATTCAAGATATTTCTTTTCATGAACATTGCATTCATACTTTCCCCTTAATTACCATTCAAAAAGTTGGACAATAAAAATCTCCAGTCGAAAATTTTAGGGTTAAGGGCGTTGCGGTGCCACTCTCCCCTTTAAATCTGGCACTGCTACTCCCCTTTGTAGCAGCTGAGCCCCGGACCCAGTGCTGCGGTTCCCCATTCCCTTTGCTGGGCGGCGCTATGGCGCCAGTCTTAAAACTCAGAAAATTTTTCTAAGTTTTGAACAAGTTTGAGACGCCTACTTTGAAATCTCATAACATCTTCGTTCTAACTCGGAATTAATCCGTTCTTAAGGCGTTGGAAAGCTTGCAACACCCTCTACAAATTCCCCCAGGTAAAATAACTTTTTTGAGTCTCTAACAAGCCTTAATCTTGGCTCGAAAGTCCTCCCTCGTTAAGTTTTTCCAACTTTGCGTTAAATGTTCGTTCATTCGAACCCAAAATTCGTTTGTTCTTGAGTCCACGACTCACATTTTCTACCTTTTCTTACATTCTTATGAAACCCTACTCATTCGGGTTCATTCACATACTTTCTATATTCGTTCGGCTTTTACGAAATTTTGCCATAACTTCGTTATTGGCTAATTTTAATCCGTTCTTCATGAACATTTCTACCATTCATAACCAAGCAAACATATATATGATGGTTTTAAACTTGTCCATCAACAACAAATTCTAATTAGATGGTTTTAAATTTGTCCATCAATAACGTTCTTATCGCATTATTCGTGTTCTTCGTTCATTCTTCATTTTAATCGATATTTTGATTACGATTTCACTTTTTCACGTATATTAACGTTATAAGTTCGTTAATTCATCCTTATATCATCGAAGAGTTCATATAACTCATCCAAATCGTCCATTGACATCAAGAATTTCATAGTTCATATAAAATTTCTTAGAAAAAGATAAAATAAAACTTCAAATTTTCTTATTACTTACATATTCCTATGATTCGACCATAGGAATATCGTTTCTAACAATCTTATACTTCCAATTTCGTTAAGCTATATGATTTCATATCAAAACTTAAAAGAAAAAATTGGATTAAGGTAAGTTTTTGTAAGACCCCAACTTTTATGAATGAAAATTGAATTTCCTCTATATATTATTTTGAAATAGTCAGGGGTTAATGATTCGATCATAGGAATATCGTTTCTAACAGTCTTATACTTCCAATTTCATTAAGCTATATGATTTCATATCGAAACTTAAAAGAAAAAATTGGATTAAGGTAAGTTTTTGTAAGAACCCAACTTTTATGAATGAAAATTGAATTTCCTCTATATATTATTTAAAATAGTCAGGGGTTAATTTGATAATGTGGAATGTTATGGGTAATATGCGCAAATATTTTAAATAAACAAGTGGTTATAAAATATTCATTGTTGTCGGGAAATATTCGTTTGGTCGTGGAATATTCTTGCTGTCGGGGAATATTCGTACGACGGCGCAGCCATTTGTGGGCCCCATAAAGAAAAACTGTCGGATCAAGAAAACGACACGAATGAGTTTTTTAAAATAACGGCGTAGTTGTTACCGTTAACACTGTTGGAATACCCAGTGGTTAAAATTATGTAATACGCATTGTTGCACAGTAGCACACAGTATTGCACAGTATTTTTATATTATTGTTAATTCAATAATTGCTACTGCACAGTATTTTTCATTATCAGATCAGTAATTTATATTATTTGAATAATATTATTAGATAGCATTATTGTCAATGTCTAAGGAAGTTCTGTTTAGGAGGGGTTATTTAATTGCGCGCCAGTAAGGAGGAATCCTTATCGGAAGGCCCCCTCTTTCCTGGGAACAACCTGGTTGTCAATATTGTAGTTCTATAATATTATTTGTGAATAATTAATTATTGATTTATATGATAAGAAAATATTTATTTTATATGGATATAAATGGAGGAATTAATGTTGATGTGTTTTATCAGTATTTTGTCGGTATTTTGGTGTGGAAATCCATCCGTTTGTGAATTTCGGCCATTTTTCGTTTGGAATTTGGAAAAACTTTCTTCTGCAAAGTTATAGAGAATTAAATTTCTTATGAAAAGGACATAAGATTTGAATTTTTCTGATAAAAGGGCTATTTATTATGAATTATGGAAGTTCCGAAATTTTGGGTAGGAATTGATTTTTGGTGGAGGAGTTTCTAGAAGGGGTGGGTCCCACTTTTGTCCTTTTGTTGGTGTGTTTTGGCTGATGAAATTTTTTTCCATGTACGGAGGCGTAGGAAGTTTTTGAAAAAAAATATTATTATTTTATTAATAGGGTGCTTAGGTTAGAATTGAAAATCACACTAGAATTAGAAGTTTTCCCTCTCTATAATATCGAGCGTATTTTTGTGAATATTTAAATACTTTGAGTGTTACTATTCAGCGCAAGTTTTCTTCAGTTGTATATCCGATATTTCAGTCAGAAGTACTGTTCTTTTGAGGTAAGGGATGTTATTTTTTTTCAAAAATGATGTTATTGCTTTCAACATCATTTCATCGAAATATTAGTATGAATTTTATTATGAAATTTTTACCTTTTCCGTCGGGGTTACTATTCACATATACGGCACTGTTCACGTATACGGCACTATTCACGAATGCGGTACTATTCACGAGTACTATTTACGAAGTATGATTTTTCATATGAAATCTCTATATTTTTTATGTTAAGCTTACTATTCACGTATACGATACTATTCACGTATACGATACTATTTACAAATACGACACTATTCACTAAAAAATGAAATTTTCTTCTATTTGTCCAAATTGGCAATTATGGGTCCTATCTTTGATTGGATCCAAGTGTTGAACTTTATTCTTGAATTTTGCTCCACAAATAAGTATTATGGAGTATTTTTGAATTTGGATAAACTGAATTACGAATCCCAAAATTTTATCCTTTATCTCACTGGATTCGTTCTTTAAAATATTTTTCAGTCCTAAATGGTGATATAAATGAATATCTTTGGCCTGTAGTGCAAAGATGAACGATTATTTGATGAATATCTTTGGCCTGTAGTGCAAAGATAACAGGTGTTGAGATGAACATGATCAACTGGTGATACAAATGAATATCTTTGGCCCGTAGTGCAAAGATGAATATTTGATTTGAGATATATATTGATTGACAGGGATAAAATATTGATGATAGACTTTTAAATCATAGAAGATAGTAGACATCATTTTCTACTTTATTCTTCTGATATATTGTTATTTTCGCTGCAGTTGTTGATCTAACACTTGTTGTCCATATTATTTTATCCGATTTGTTGAAGACTAACGATAATTTATTTTCCATTATCTTAGTCATAATATTCCTTACTGGGATTGTTGAGCTCACCTTTTTTATCTATTGTCCTCTTCAGAAAATGAGAATGTTGCAGGGACTAGTTGGGGAGTAGAGTGATGGGCAGAGTTAAGAGCAGTAGTAGTCCTCACTATTTTTAATTGTAATGAGGACTTAGTTGAATGTTTATATTTTTTAGATGTTTGTATTGACACTCATAGTGTCTGGTCGTATTTTTCACGACCTTGTGTTATAAAAGATTGTATTTGGATTCTGTACCATGTATTTGGCGACTCAGAATGGGTTGGTTGGGTTGGACCTATTCTGGGGGCGTCACAGTTGGTATCAGAGCTTAGGGATATGGTCTCTGGCGAAGATCGGGGAATAGAACTAGGAGGGGAGAGAGGAGTAAATCCTTCACTAGTATGTCCTACCTAAGCTTATGTGATATTTAATTGGTCAGTCAGAGCATAGGGTTAATATGTGATATATTAATTTGTTTAATTAATCCTTATTTTATGACAGTATTTGAGAATGGCAGCTGAGAATGTTAACAATGAGTGAATGAGACCGTGGAGACACCTTTAATCACCAACCAGGAGAACGTTCAACTGGAAGGCAATGTTCATCATGAAAACAACATTGATCAGACGATAAATGATGAGATGTTTAGAAGCTTTTTGCAGTTCATGCAAAACCAGACGAGATAGACTCGTGTGCAAAATATAGGTAGAGATAATAGCAACACGCGGATTGTCACCGCCAAGCAGTTCAAAGAGTTGGGACCACCAGAATTTCAGGAAAAGCCAGATCCAATCACGGCAGAGACGTGGGTTAAGAAAATTTCCAAGATATTTGATGTCTTGGGATGCACGGAGGAACAGAAGGTTCCATTCGCCACCTTTATGTTCCGTGGAGAGGCAGATTACTGGTGGGAGTCTGTGAAGCGTACCCAGCCTGCCGCACTCAAGATGTCTTGCGGAGCGTTCTAGAAACTGTTTAATGACAAGTACTTTCCTGAAAGTATTCGTCATATGAAGGAGGTAGAGTTTATCAGACTGGAATAAAACAACATGACTGTGTCCCAGTACGAGGCTAAGTTCGCGGAGTTGTCCAGGTTTGCACCTCATTTGGTAGAGAATGAGGAACGTATGACGCAGATGTTTCTGAGAGGTTTGAAACCTGAAATTCGTCAATACCTCATTTCTCACAAATTTTTTGTATATTCAGATGTAGTAAACAGGGCTCAGTTATTAGAACGAGATAATGAGTCTGTTCAACCGAGGGACCACAACCAGGGTTATACCGGTGGCAGCAGTAATCGAAGCAATGACAACCAGCAGGGAGGAAAGTATCATGACAGAAGCGGTAACCACTCTGGTGGTAATCGTGGCCATGATAGTAGAAAAAGCGAATCAGGGAGAGATTTCAAGAAAAGAAAGTACAACAATGAGAACGTGAAGACATCGACAGCAACATCAGCATCAACTGTTTCTAGGGGAGGAGAACGACCACCGGTCGTATGCTATAAATGCGGGAAAGAGGGACATATCAGCCCAAACTGCCCACAACAATTCAAGGTATATTATAACTGTGGGAAGGAAGGTCATATGGCTCAAGATTGTCCTATAGCAAAACCAAGTCCGGTAGGGGTGGTGATTCCAATGGCGGTTCCGAACAAATCAAAGTCGGTGGTTCCTGGAAGAGCGTTTGTCGTGACTTCCCAAAATACGAGGAACCCGAACAAATTTGTCATGGGTTAGTTAAATCATATACTTTAACGAAGTTTATACTTTATTAGATACCGGTTCTACCCATTCTTTTATTTCACCTGCTTGTGCTCAACATTTGAACTTGACTCCTGAGAAATTAGACTTTGACTTATCTGTTGAAACTCCGTTGGGTAAAACTTTCGTTACATCTACAGTTTATAAATCTTGCTTGATTCAAGTTGGCACCCTCACATTAGCTGTTGATCTTATATCTTTGAAAATACTTGCATTTGTTGTATTTTTTTTGAATCAACTGGTTAACCACTCATCTGCCAAAATTAATTATTTCATAAGGTTGTTAGCTTTTATTCAAATAACTAGACCACTAAAATCAATCAATGTCATTTCAAGTTATAAAGATATTCGTTTATTAAAAAATGGATGTCAAGCTTTCTTAGCCCATGTCACTGATTTAAATCAGAATACATCAAATTTGAATGATATTTCTGTTGTTAATGAGTTTCCTAATGTATTTTCCGAAGAACTTCCCGGTCTACCCCCAGAAGGTGAAGTTGAATTTTTTATTGACCTTGAACCCGGTACAAAACTCATTTCTAAAACCCCATATCGAATGGCTCCTATTGAGCTTCAGGAGTTAAAGGTCCAACTACAGGAGTTGTTAGACATCGGTTTTATTAGTCCTAATACGTCTCTTTGGGGTGCTCCTGTTTTATTAGTAAAGAAGAAAGACGGTAGTGTGCGACTTTATATTGACTATCTGGAGTTGGACCATGTCACCATCAAGAATAGGTATCCGCTACCTCGAATTGATGACCTGTTCGACCAGTTGCAAGATGGGCAATTCTTTTCAAAGATCGATCTCCATTCTGGATATCATCAGTTAGAGATTAGAATTGAGGATATTCCAAAGACTGCCTTTAGAACTCGATACGTGCATTACGAATTTTTAGTTATATCGTTCGGATTGACCAATGTCCATTCTGCGTTCATGGATATGATGAACCGAATATTTGAGAAATATTTGGATCATTTCGTGGTTGTCATTATTGATGACATCCTAATATTTTTTTTACTTAGAACGAACTCAATATGCGAAAATGACGTTGGTTGGAGCTGTTGAAAGATTACGATCGTACCATTCAATACCATCTTAGAAAAGCGAACGTGGTAGCTGACGCGTTAAGTAGAAGATCATATGCAGGAACGAGTGCGATATTGTAAACGTGAAGCCCCATTTTGTATGACGTACAAAGGATGGAGATAGAGTTAAAGACTTCAGAGACCCGCGTGATGATATACGCGTGGAGCTGATGAAGATGAAGAAGAAGGTGCTATTCTATAGGCAAGAATCGATGAAGATGGAATACTTCGAGTCAACTCTAGACTTTGTGTTTCTAACGATGCTGATTTGAAGTATAAAATCATGATGGAAGCACAAAACACACCGTTCGCAATAGTACCAAAATGTATCGTGATCTTTGACATACATTTTGGTATAGCAATATAAAGAGAGAGATCGCGGAGTTATCTCGAGGTATTTAACGTGTAAACGTGTCTAGGCGGATCATCAAGAGCCATAAGGTGTGAAGAGCCCCGAGCCTCTTGCTGGTGACTTCTTGTGTGGGGTGCATCGAAGCCAGAGTCTCCGTAGGGGACGACGTTTTTGTGCGGTGGCAAACTGATAGGTATCATTGTAAGGTACTATGGTTGAAGCACCATGAGAGTTACATTTGGAATCGAAGAAATGACCTGGGAGTTAAAATCAAAAATGAAAACGAGGTATTCTCACCTTTTCGGCATACCAGGTACGCACGTCAATTTCGAGGACGAAATTTCATAAGGAGGGGAGGTTGTAAGACCCCAACTTTTATGAATGAAAATTGAATTTCCTCTATATATTATTTTGAAATAGTCAGGGGTTAATTTGATAATGTGGAATGTTATGGGTAATATGCGCAAATATTTTAAATAAACAAGTGGTTATAAAATATTCATTGTTGTCGAAAAATATTCGTTTGGTCATGGAATATTCTTGCCGTCGGGGAATATTCGTACGACGGCGCAGCCATTTGTGGGTCCCATAATGGAAAACTGTCGGATCAAGAAAACGACACGAATGAGTTTTTTAAAATAACGGCGTAGTTGTTACCGTTAACATTGTTGGAATACCCAGTGGTTAAAATTATGTAATACGCGTTGTTGCACAGTAGCACATGGTATTGCACAGTATTTTTATATTGTTGTTAATTCAATAATTGCTACTGCACAGTATTTTTCATTATTAGATCAGTAATTTATATTATTTGAATAATATTATTAGATAGCATTATTGGCAATGTCTAAGGAAGTTCTGTCTAGGAAGGGTTATTTAATTGTGCGCCAGTAAGGAGGAATCCTTATCGGAAGGCCCCTCTTTCCTGGGAACAACCTGGTTGTCAATATTGTAGTTCTATAATATTATTTGTGAATAATTAATTGTTGATTTATATGATAAAAAAATATTTATTTTATATGGATATAAATGGAGGAATTAATGTTGATGTGTTTTATCAGTATTTTGGTGTGGAAAATCACCCGTTTGTGGATTTCGGCCATTTTTCGTTTGGAATTTGGAAAAATTTTCTTCTGCAAAGTTGTAGAGAATTAAATTTCCTACGAAAAAGACATAAGATTCAAATTTTTTTGATAAAAGGGTTATTTATTATGAATTATGGAAGTTTCAAAATTTTGGGTCTGAATTGATTTTTGGTGGAGGAGTTTCTAGAAGGGGTGGGTCCCACTTTGTCCTTTTGTTGGTGTGTTTTGGCTGATGAAAATTTTTCCATGTAAGGAGGTGTAGGAAGTTTTTGAAAAAAAATATTATTATTTTATTAAATTTTCTGCTTTGGTATCCTAAGCATTTTTCTATAACTAGGGTGCTTAGGTTAGAATTGAAAATCACACCAGAATCAAAAGTTTCTCTCTCTATAATATCGAGCATATTTTTGTGAGTATTTCGATACTTTGAGTGTTGTTAAACAGTGCAAGTGTTCTTCAGCATTATATCCGATATTCCAGTTAGAAGTACTATTCTTTTGAGATAAGGGATGTTATTTTTTCTCGTAAATGATGTTATTACTTTCAATATCATTTTACTGAAATATTGGTATGAATTTTATTATGAAATTTTTAGCTTTTTCGTCGGGGTTACTATTCACATATACAGTACTATTCACGTATACAGCACTATTCACGAATACGGTACTATTCCTGAGTACTATTCACGAAGTATGATTTTCTTATGAAATTTTTACATTTTCATGTCGGGGTGTTACTATTCACGTATACGGCACTATTCACGAATACGACACTATTCACTAAAAAATAAAATTTTCTTCTATTTGTCCAAGTTGGCAATTATGGGTCCTATCTTTGATTGGATCCAAGTTTTAAACTTTATTCTTGAATTTTGCTCCACAAATGAGTATTATGGAGTGTTTTTGAACTTGGATAAACTGAATTACGAATCCCAAAATTTTGTCCTTTATCTCACTGGATTCGTTCTTTAAAATATTTTTCAGTTCTAAATGGTGATATAAATGAATATCTTTGGCCTGTAGTGCAAAGATGAACGATTACTTGATGAATATCTTTGGTCTGTAGTGCAAAGATGACAAGTGTTGAGATGAACATGACCAACTGGTGATACAAATGAATATCTTTGGCCCGTAGTGCAAAGATGAATATTTGATTTGAGATATATATTGATTGACAGGGATAAAATATTGATGATGGACATTTAAATCATAGAAGATAGTAGACATCATTTTCTACTTTATTCTTCTGATATATTGTTATTTTCGTTGCAGTTGTTGATCTAACACTTGTTGTCCATATTATTTTATCCGATTTGTTGAAGACTAACGATAATTTATTTTTCATTGTCTTAGTCATAATATTCCTTACTGGGCTAGTTGAGCTCACCCTTTTTATCTATTGTCCTCTTCAGAAAATGAGAATGTTGCAGGGACTAGTCGGGGAGTTGAGTGATATGCAGAGTTAAGAGCAGTAGTAGTCCTCACTATTTTCATAAAATAGTGTGATAATAATTATAATGAGGACTTAGTTGAATGTTTATATTTTCTAGATGTTTGTATTGACACTCATAGTGTCTGGTTGTATTTTTCACGACCTTGTGTTATAAAAGATTGTATTTGGATTCTGTACTATGTATTTGGCGACTCAGAATGGGTTGGTTGGATTGGACCTATTATGGGGGCGTCACAGTTTTAGTATTACCTTTCTTCATTAATCTTCTTCCTCTTGATTAGTCTTACGATTTGCTAACTTTTCTCCTCTCGAGACTTGATATTCCGAGTCCCTCACGTCCTCTCTTCATTTGTCCAAAGTTTCCTCTCTCGATTTTCGAAAAATGAAGATAGTAAGCTTGTTTATATATATTTTCAAGGCTAGGGGCATTTTGGTCATTTGGCAGCTTTGTACCGTTTTACCCCCACCTCCTTACTATTCACACCTCCTTACTTAAATATCTCACGAAGCTTATCCTGGAAGCTTCGTTGTTCCATCTTTCGAAATTCATTCGACAGTTTGAAAATTGCGTTTCTTCGAATCCAAATATTTTTGAATATTCCGTCTTTCCTCTACCGATTAACTTTTACGCGTTCTTCGAAACTTCAAAAAATTGAAAAATATTTTTTGATGATTAGTGTTTTTCATCACGTTTCCCCACAACGTAGTTAAGCGAATGAAAAATACATAACAGTACTTTTTGTCGTTTTTATTTCGCCTGATTTCTGCACATTTTTCGAGAAAAAACTTTTATCGACTAACATAACTTTTCACGGCATATTATCGGCAAATCTTCAGACGGAATGTCATTACGACATACCGAACTCTCAGAAAAGCCTAAGTTATTCAAACTCTAACCCTTAAGTTTCGTAAGGTGAATAGTGTCTATTTTGTCTTTTTCTCGAAAATATTTTTGTTCGAAAAATTTTATTTTCGTCTTGAAAATTCTTACTCATTCATTCTAGCTCGCAGCTAGAATACTCCCGGCTTATGATCATCCTAGGTCATAGAATGACTAATAAACACATAACATATAATATAATTAATAAAAATCTATTTTATTAGTTAATAATTCTTTAAACTTAATTTTCTGGACAATCTGATTTCCCGGATTGTCACATACTTGCACTGTGATAATAGTTGTTAATTTATGATAATTTGATTCTCAAATATTTCACATAGGAAGAGCCCTGTGAACTCACCAACTTATTTTAGCAATATTTAAAAGTTTATATATAATTAATTGTTCATCATTTTTTTGATGTATAAACAAGTTTAAATTATAGTTTAAAATATGTTATAATTGGTAAGGGTATACTAGTCCAAATAATCTTTTTTTTATCCAATCCTTTAATTAATCCTAGAAAAAACAAACATAACTTGTGATTATTTTCAGTTATCCCATGAATAAATCACATAAGAAACAAACATATAAGTATGATAATTTAATCCTAGAATTAATAATCTTGAAATTATAATCATTGTAAACAAACATGACCTAAAGATATTTTATACTCGGTACATCTCGAAGTGGTCAAATGTTTATTCAATTGTATAATACTAATCACGTGATAGATAGGCATGTGAAGGATTCCGGTTAATAGTTTTATCAAGTTTTTAATTAAAGGAAACAATTTTGTAAAATAAATAAACTCAGAGGAATACAATTAAGGGTGTAAACGAGTCGAACAGAAGCGAATAAAGAACTGTTTGAATTTGACTCGAAAAGTTAAATTCATACTCGAATTTGACTTAAATTCGAATTGTATTTGAAGATTTTTACTCAGATTGGACTCAATTCGAATATTTATTACTCGAATTCGATTCGATCCGATTTGAATCGAATTATATTCAAACTACTCGTGAGCTTCAAATTCAAGCTCGAATTCGAGTCTCTACATGATAACTAACTTATAATAAATATAATTATGAATTGAATTTATTATTTTACTTAGAAATGAGAAGATATATTTACTATTACACTTTACAAATATAAAATCATAATTAAAATTAAAAACAAAACAAAATACTAATAATTAATTATCCTAATTTGATTTGATTTTGTATAAATTATAAGGGAATGTATCGATTATCTAATCGAATCTATATCAATCGAGTATGTATCGAATCACAATCGAATTCGAGTAATTTGAATTTTAAACGAGTCGAGTATAACCTTACTCAGATTCTATCCATATTTTTTTCGAACCATTTTTATGCTCAAATATATATCATATTATTAGCGAATTCGAGTCTCGCTTGTATTTTTTTCAAGTCGAGCCGGATTGATTGGTTCGTTTACAAACTTAAATACAATTGAAGGAATTAGTACTTTATGGTTAAAAATATAATTTTATTTTTATTCCATTTAAATTTTTTCATGCTGCATAAACGGACCTGAAGGGATTCATAACCCGAATTTCGACAACTTTTTATGTTATAGATATATTATGGGTGCCGCTCGTTCGTGCCAGCTTTTGCAGGGTTGAGACATCACATGAAAGAAGAGAGAGCTCCTGCTCCAGCGCTTCTCATTCATCATCAGTAAAGAAGATAAAACCAAGGTACTTTTTTTCCCTCTCAATTTTTTCTTATTCAAACTCCAATTGATTGAGAATGAATAGAAACCCTTGAATTTCATAATTAGGTGTGGTGGGGTTCTTCTCTTCTGGGATATAGTTTAGGGTTTCTGTAACAGAGACAACGATGAGAAGCCAAAACCGGTCAGATCATCGCCCTCCGGACCCGCCTGATGACTGGGTTGATGGGTCTTGGACGGTGGACTGTGTGTGCGGGGTGAATTTCGACGATGGGGAAGAAATGGTGAACTGCGACGAGTGCGGCGTGTGGGTGCACACCAGGTGCTCGCGTTATGTCAAGAGTGAGAAATTATTCGCTTGTGACAAATGTAAAAATAAAAAGAACAAGAAGTATAATGATATTGAGGAGGAGGAGACTGAGGTTGCGCAATTGTTAATTGAACTACCCACTAAGACATTAAGAAGAAGTATGGGCAATCCTAATCCAAATCCTCCCTATGGGTTTAGGCGGCGGCTTTGGACTGAGATCCCTATGGAGGAGAGGGTTCATGTTCAAGGTGTTCCTGGTGGGGAGCCTGGCATTTTCTGTGGGTTGTCGTCTGTTTTTTGCCCAGAGCTTTGGAAGTGTACTGGTTATGTTCCCAAAAAATTTAATTTTCAGTACAAGGAGTTTAGTTGTTGGGATGAAGAAAATGAAAATCCTGGCAACAATAATCAAGCAGACACTGGTGTTCAGTTGTCCCTGTCGAAGGAGAAAGTGGGTTTGCCTACTGAATCTCCAAGTTCAAGTAAAGTGGTACTGCCTACCGATTCGACAAGTTTGGGTAAAGTGGCATTGCCTACTAATTATGCAAGTTTGGGTGGTGGGATGAAAAAACATGTTGAAGATAGTGATGCCACAAAGAAGAAGGGGGATGGTGGTGAGAATTTAGATGTTAGGAGCACCCCACAGAATGGTGTGAAGAGGAAGGATAAGAGTTCACTTCATTCTACTGTTATTCACTATGGAAAGCGTAAGAAAGAGGATACACAAACATTCAAGGATCAAAGCGCGAAAAAGAAGGCCCGAGTTGTACACATAGATGGGGAGGATTCTAAGAAGAGAAATGTTCATGCTTCCAAATCAGGTGACCTTTTTGAATTTTGTAATGCTTGTGCCGGAACATCTTCTGTACTGTTATTGCAATGCTCCAAAGCATTATTATATTCCGATTGCTAGTAGCTGATTACATGCACATGTTAACAGTCATTTTTCCTTTGTATTTGTATTAATAGTGTCCACTCTCTCAGGTGATGCGAAACAGTTGGATTTTTATGAAGGTAGAAGTCTTAAGAATGATAAGAATGCTACTCAAACTGGCAAACATGAAAATTCAAAAGGCATTTTTCCAGATGATCCTTCATCTGAAGGTTTTTGCTTGGTTAGCCACAAAGTTGATGACTCGAAGAATAAGCTAGCTTTTAGTGGACAGACTCCAGAGACCTTGTCTTATGCTGTTTCGAAGCATAGCTTTTCAATCAAAGCAAGACCAAATGACAAAAATGGTGAACTTACTGCAAGGCTTCAGTTTTCTCCTAAAATCAGTGATTGTGTCCAATCATCACTGGACCACATTGATTTTGGGAGTTTTCGGTCCAAAGAAGAGGTATATTTTAATGTTGCTCAAATTGAAATGTTTTCACATCTCATTACTGAGACTTTCCTGCATACTAGTACAAGATTATTTATTCTGGAGTTACTCAAATTGACCAACCATATCTTTCTCTTATGATTATCAAATTGGTGGCAGCATGACTATATCATTCAATCATGTTTTGTGTTATACATTAAGCCATTTAAGTTGGGACCAGGTTTTGCATCTCCTTATTCACCAATTCACCAATTCACCCTTCTTACTGTTGCTATAACCTTAATATGATTTGTAATTAAGACCAACAAAGAAAGAAAGAAGTAAAGACCTGATGTTTTACTATATCTAAGTCCTAATGCTCCCTGAACCTCTATATTCAACTTAAAAAAAGTACTTATACCTTTCTCAACAGAATTACATACTACTTACTAAGGAATTCTAACACGTTTAGAACTAATCGTCATAAATATATTTTTTATCTGATAAGCATAAATCACAATGCCTGCACATTGCATTGCTTAATCTGTAGCAATCATTTCGTTTATATTTTCCATTTGACATTTCTATCAACAAGCAAGACCACTGTCATTGGATGGCTGATAGTAATCATAATTTTGGCTGTTTGATTATGTTAATTTCCTAGTAGTGGAGTTGGTAATATAAAACTATTAAAACCTTAGTAGTTAATTGTATTGTAAATGCCTCTTCTTCAAACTATTGTAATGGTATTTGTTAAGCTTGAACCTATTTGAGCTCAACTAATGCAAGAATTGAGTTAGGGTTTTATTGGAAATTAGGGTTTTAGGAAGAACTAGTAGAAGAACTTGAGAGCTAAAGAAGGAAGGGTTGAAAATTAGTTTGACATAGTGTACCAAAAAAATGGAGCATCGCGAGTCACCATCTTCTTCATGGCTTTGATGATTTCTGCTGCTGTTTTGTTTATGTACTGGAATGGAGTCACTTTTATTAAGGGAAGAAAGCCCAATGGTATTCAAGTGACAAGGAAGAAATTTTATTGGTACAATAAGCTTGAACTTGCAAAATACATACATGTGGACGTGCGCAGATACTCAGACTAGAGAGAGGGGTGGAGGTTGGGGAAGTGGGGGAGGGAGTTAATGCTTCGTTTATATAATCTAGGATTTTGAAGACTGTTTACTCGCATTGTACTGAGACTCAACATTACTATTTAACGATTTCTTTTTTCTTTTTCTTCCCTTTTTTCTTTAACTCGAAACTTAACTTCCCTCTGCACGTTTATTTAAGCCTTTCAATGGACATATCTTAGTGTGATGCCCTTTTTTTTTAAGTATTATCCATTCAGAAAGGAGAAATATAATCTAACTTCCTAGACAACAGAAAGTAACATAGTTGTCACGGCGCCAAGGCGGGACGCGGCGGTAGTTGAACGCCAAGACTCCTAGGCGATAAGGCGTCTACTATGGCGTCCGTATGGCAACAAGTCGTTAACAATGTGCAATTTATACATTATTTGTTTTATTTCAAAGTATATTACACAATAAAATTTTATATACCCTAAAACCCAAAACATAATAACTAATACAGTCTCTACTCTGTTTCAAGTCATAGCTCAACCAAAGTCATCAACTATGAAGTTATTTTCGTCTCCCACACAATCATTCCTCTCATTCAAAGGAGTAGGGTCAAGGGTTAAGTTAAGGTCAATGGTTAGGTTAAGATCATGGGTTGAGTCACTTGGGTAATTGAAAAAGTCAATGGGTTATGATGAGTCATGGTAAAAAATGACTTAATTACATAACTTGGGCCCGCTACCAATGCGTGAACCTTGGCGGCTTGGCGTCCAAGACGTTGCCTCACCCTTCTCCAACGCCAGGTCGCCCAGACGACGCCATGACAACTATGAAAAGTAAGATTAAAAAGAAATAGCTACATAAAGATTTTCCAAATTACATAGCAATTAAGTCTATTAACTATGTGCTCCCAACTGTATGGGAGTGGTGGAGTGAGAGTGCGTGTAGGTTGTAGAGGTTTTGTTTTTATAAAAAAGTTGGGGTATGTCAAGTGTAAATTAAAAGAGTGGAATAAGGAAGTGTTTGACAGTGTGAGAGTCGGGAAGAAAGCATTTTTGAATGAGGTAGAGGAGTTTGAATAATTTGAGGGTAATGTTCTTTTTGAGGATTTGATTGGTAAATGAGCTCAGTTGAGTAATGAGTTCGAGGAGGTGATTTTGCACGAAGAAATTAGTTGGAGGCAAAAAGTTACGATAAACTGGGTGAAGGATGGAGATTGTAATTCCAGATTGTTTCATAAGGTTGCTATAGTGGAAGAAATCGTAGAAATTTTATAAGGGAGTTTGAGCTTGAATTGGGTGAGATGGTGAGGAATATTTATTTGATTGCTGATGGAATTACTTATTTTTATAGAAAATTTTTCGAGGAGGAGGTTGAGAAGAGGCCTAGGTAGAGGGTTTAGACTGGAGTCCGTAAGAGGGATGTTTATGAGATGGATAGAGAGAAGGCTCCTGGTCTTGATGGATTTACGATGACATACTGTCATACAAATTGGGATGTGGTGAAAGATGATCTCATTAGAGTTTTTCACGAGTTCTTTGTGACTAGTGCTATCGGGAAAAACATTAATTCTACCTTTATTACCGTAGTTCCAAAGAAGGACCGTTAAGTAAAAGTAACGGGGTTTAGGCCTTTTAGTCGACTAGCGTGTATAAAATTCTTAGTAAAGTTTTCTCTAAGAGATTGGGTAGTGTTGTTGGGGACACAATTTGGATTCTCAGAATGCCTTTGTGGGTGGTAGGCAAATTATTGATGCAACTTTAGTTGCCAATGAGGTTGTAGAGGATGTTCATAGGAGAGAGAGAAAAGGTCTTGTGCTTAAGTTAGATTTTGAGAAAGCTTGATAGGGTTAGCTGGGTTTTCTTAGATAAGGATTTGGAGAGGAAAGAGTTCGGAGTTAGGTGGCATTCTTGGAAGAAAGGAAGAAAGGGATTTGTCTCTTCTCATTTTTATGTGATTGTGAATGGGGAGCTTAAATCTTGGTTTAAGGCTTTGCGAGGTTTGAGGCAGGGTGACCCTTTGTCTCCTCTCTTATTCATGGTTATCAAGTGAGTCGTCGATTAGTCGACGACTAGGCGTCCAAGTGGTTGGCCAAGGTCGAGGTGAGGCAACGACTTTGGTGAAAGACTCAAAGGCAAGCGCTTCAACGTCTAAGTCGTTTCCTTGGGTCACCTAGGCGAGGCCTTGGACAAATTCCTTTCAAGTCGTACGCTAGAGGGAGGAACTGATGAGATGGAGATGAAGATAAGCATATTAAGGTTTACTCGAGCACAAATCTGGGTTTCTATGTTTCCTACGCCATTGACAACACTTTAAAGCTTTCTTCTTCTCCTTTCCTCCTCATCCTCCTTATGCAGACTGTTCTCTCCTTCCTTCTCTCCTTGGTTTGACGGCTTTTAGATTCAGATTGAAACCCTAAAACATCTTCGTCTCCTATTATGACCACTATTGGGTTTGGGGCTGGGTGATTTGGTCCTTAAGAATGTTGCTCTAGTTGGTAAATGGCTTTGGAGATTTCTTTTGGAACCTCATTCCCTTTGACATAAGGTTATTAAGAACAAATTCAGTATGCATTTGAATTGGTGGGATACTAGGCCCGGGGTTTATGTTAGTCATGCTAAGTCCTTGGAAATTCATAGGTTTTACTACTTTTATTCGTCATTTGAGTTACGGGGTTGAGAGTGGTCATCAGATTCGATTTTGGGAGGATTATTGGTTGGGAGATAATCACTTTTCTCTTGATCTTAATCGGCTGTATCGTATTTCTTCACTGCATGATGCTTCCATTTCTAATTTCATAAAGTGTGAAGGGAATTTCTTTTGGGATTTTCCTTTCTTCAGGAATCTTACTGATCTGTAGATTATTGAAATGAAAACTTAGTTTACCTTGCTTGATTCGGTTCATTTATCCTCCTCATCTGATAAACGCAATTGGACTTTAGATTTATCTGGTTCTTTTTCTTTTAAGAGTTACTTCTTTTTTTGAATTGGTCTATTGTTCTTAATCCATTTCCTTTGGCTTCCTATATTTTTAAAGCTAAGGTCCCTTCCAAAGTCAAGGCTTTTGTGTGGTCTCTGGTTCTACGAAGATTGAATACTAATGATCTCTGTCAAAATCGCAGGTCTTACAAAGTTCTATCTCCGAACATTTGTTTTATGTGCAGACAGAGTAATGAGACCCGAACTCATTTATTTTTGCATTGTCTTGTTGCTTCAGGCTTGTGGAACTCTCTTTGGATTGTTAGGAGAGGAGTGGGCATGTCTTAGTTCAGTAAAAGATATGTTGCTAGTTCGTTTTTGAGGATTTGGAACAAGAGGGATGACAAAATTTTATGGAAGTGTCCTTTTTTTCCCATTTTATGGGGAAGTTAGAATGAACGTAATGTTAAATTGTTTAGAGGAAGTTGCTCTTCTTTTAAGTTGTTAAGTAACAAGATTATTTTCATTGCTTTTTCTATGGAGGCTTTTAGAGGTATCGCTGTGAGTGATTTGTGTAGAGATTGGAGGCTGCACTTTTTTATTTTAGTTTTTTAGTCCGTTGAGGGTGGAATTCTTGTTACCCTTTTATTGTATGATTTCTTTTCTATTAATAAAATTTCTTCTTTTATTAAAAAAAACACTAAAAGTTGAGTAATTAATGAGACAGATTTCTGTGTTGCATCGTATTAAAAAGTAACTCTTAGAATATAGCGTCTAATATAGAAACCAAGGGATTCTGAATTAGTTACGCTTCCAATGGACCAGGGATCAATTTACTCGAGTAAATGTTTTAAAATTTACAATAAACCTACAATTGATTATATAGTCTCATTGCATGTAAATATTTTAGCTAGAGAAATAATACAGATTATTAAAACACACCAACTTCGCTTCCAAACAATTCTTATAAGTAATGATTTTTTACATAGAAAAAAGAAATAATTTTAAAAGGAAAAAGGAACATTATGGGAGGACAAGTAGTCCTACCCAAAAGAGAGCAAGTGGAAACAAGTGGCATATAACTCTTTTAAAATAATTCTAGCCTCCAATCCCTACACAAATCCAAAACTGAATACCCTGTCTTTGTTCCTACCTTATAACTGGTAATTCAATTTTCTAGAAGATTTGCACGTTATTGGCTTTGTTTTTATTAGATTTGAACAACACACCGATGTTTTTTGTTTCCCCAAGCCAGGAACCTGCTAAGGAAAGGTATTCCGGGTGTTTCGATGCATGTGTTTTGTTATTTTCCTGCGCAGTTCAGAGAGAAATAATGCCCAAGGCAACCTTTTAATTTATTTTTTTGGATATTTTCATCTAGTGCAGATGGTCCAACTACATAAAAAATTGTTTTTCATAACTTCTGTGGTTGTACATGATCAAATTGTCTGTCATCTACTGGCTCTATTATCATATGCAACATGTATTTGGTGAAAGGCTGCTATGTTTATCTATAATGTAGTAAATGGAATTTACAGTTTTAGTACCATTAATGCGAAGAACGGGATTGTTCATATTTGTTCATTTGATCTTTTCCTCTCAGTTGACAATTTTCATATTTTTACCATTGATAAACAGTTGATATGCATCTACCGTTTCATTACTGCAAATTACTTTCTCTCGTTGGCAGCTAGTCTCAAGTTCAGTATATGTTCAGGAGAGTACCTATATATATTGTAGATTGGCTAGTCATCATTCTTGCAACTCGATGTGAATGGGTGAAATTGCCTGCTATTCTTGCTTTGAGTTGCAATGACATTTTTTGCAGTTGTTATGCCAGGTTGTTGGTGATGCTCTTCTTAATGTGAATGACAATGATATACGTAAACCAGAGCCCCCAGTTGAAGATCCGCAAACTACTGCACCCCAAATTAAAGATTCTCAAAATGATCAAGATTCAAATGGGGACATATCAGCACAGGTTAATATCATAAATTCTGGAGGAGTCCTTGATGTTAAAACTTCACCTCCTTGTGATGTAAAGTTGGATGGCATGGAGCCCCCAACCCAACATCCCGCTGATCACTTCTCTGAAAATTTCAAAGTGAAGGATGATGTTATAGGTTGTTCACAGTCTATTGAACATATGGTGGAAGATGTTAACAAAAGTACTGTAGTTGCTGATTGTCAAATAGATAAAGCTGATGGAGCATCTTATGAACCTTGTCAGTTTAAGTGGCAATTGGACTCAGAAAGTTCCTTGAAAGTAAGGGAAGGTTCTCAAGAGCATAAACAGGTTAAACCTACTGAAGAGCCTTCAGAATCAGGAGACAAAATTTTAAATCCTTCAGAACCGCATAATCAGCGTAAAATGGTAGTTTCTTTCGGCAAATCTTCCTCAACTACGTCAACCATTTTGATATCCAAATCCTCACCTTCTGATAGCCATAGAGCACCAGATCCTCAGAATCATAACTTCTATACCAAACAAAAGGGAATGTCTGAATTCAAAGTTAGCAGTAAGAAAGATAAGTCCTCTGCTGGTGTTGTCAAGGACAGGGATGGGCATGGAAAGCCAAAGAAATTAGCAAAAGAGCTTCCAAAATCCTCGAGCAAGTTTTTGCATTCTTCTGTTTCCTCGAGAACATTGTCTGAATCAAAGGAATCTATTTCATATGCCAAACCATCTTTCGTGCAAAGTACTGCGACTATTCCAAGCTCTGGTGAGTCTGCCAGTTCATTGCAAACTGAGAGTGCTTTAGATGTAGAAAATAAGTTTACAGCTTCTGGGCTGCTGCAGAGAAGTGTTAAGGCTAATAACTTAAATTGCCAGCCATCAATGAAGGTTAACCATACACCACAAATGCACCATCCTGCACCTTCGAGCTCTCCTGCAACACTTAGTGATGAAGAGGTTGGAGCTGAGCTGTCATTAAACTCATTGACTTTTCTTGTAGCTCATCTTCTTTGATGATTCCTTGTCCATCTTTTGCAGCTTGCTTTACTCTTGCATCAAGAACTCAACAGTTCACCAAGAGTTCCTCGGGTGCCACGAATGCGACATGCTGGTAGCTTACCTCAATTAGCTTCTCCAACTGCTACAAGCATGCTAACAAAACGAGCATCATCTAGTTCGGTAGGAAAAGATCACGGTTTGGTAAGCTGCATCATTTGAGCATTTATAGGATTTAGTTACACTAGTTTAATGTTTGTGATTTACTCGTTGAAGTTACTCAATAAAACAACTCAATTACATACTCCCTGTCTCTATTTAAGTAAGCTCCTTTTTATTTCAGGATATCCCTAAATAAGTGAGCTCTTTCTTTTTTGAATAAAAATAGAAGAGCCAACTTATTTTGGGACATTCAAAAATAACTGAGTGAGTTATTTCAATCCTAACCTACCATCTCTTTATTTTTTATTGCAATCCTCTATCCAATGGTTGTAGGAAAAATTAATGCACTCATTATCACTATCCTAAAATTATGTGCCAGTCAAACAAGCTCACTTTAATTGGGACGGAGGGAGTATTTTATTGAGAGCACTTATACTGTAAAGGATGCATCCAGCTATATGTTAGTAGAACTCTGTAGAAGTGAATAGAAATTTGTAATTTCTAGCTATAAAGCTCATTAATTTGCTAAACTTAGCCAGTCAACTGAACCAAAATTTAAGAAATTGAAGGAGAAAAAGAAAAGAAAAACAAGTTCCAATTAAAAAACACTGAACTACTGAAGTATGTTTGCACACCATACTTTTCATAGAAATGGGTTTGACACCCCAACCTTTAAAATGTGCCATTTAGTGCCTAAACTTTGAAAAATAAAAGCTTTAAAGTGCACCTTGACCCCAATTAGCTGGTCAAAAAATTAATTTTAATATCTAAAATGACAATAATACCCTTCCTATTATCATCTTCATCCTTCCTTCTTTCTCTGTTTTTAACCCTCCATCCCAAACCTCTGAGTCAAGTAAGATTGCAAACTTCCAAAACATCTTATCATTTCTCCCTACCTCCCTCCAAAACCTCTGAGTCAAGTAAGTAACAAATCCTCCACTGAGGCTAGAAACACCCACTCCTTCCCTAACACTGCAAGAATAGAGTTTCATAAAACCCCAAGCAACATAACTTTTTTACAGTAAATGAGAGCGTGTCTCATCGATCTGTTTACATGTAACTTAGATGTCTGGACTGTGGAAATAGAGCCTTTTGGAGCCTGTGCATCTGATAAAGATCATTCTTATTTTGCCTTTGTAGAACCAAAGATGATTTTGGACAAAATCCTTTGCCTTCTAAATGGAAAAAACCAAAGGAGAATGAAATGGATCCTAGAATGAGTCAAGAATGAGCAATCTGACAAGAAAAACTACTAGAAGAGTCTAGGGTTCAAACTTGTTTATTACAAGAGGTGGAAATCTATTCAGCAGAACTAATCATAAACACCAACACATTAGCATCCTGTGATATTCGAAATGGAAATATCACCAACAATGAAATCTGAAATGTGATGTAAAGTGAATGTGAGACAGAAAATTAAACCCCACAAAAATTGAACCTTAACTGCCCAATTGCGTTCCTAAAAATGGAATATGATTCCCTGCCACAACCTCATATCTCAAATGAGCCCAAAAAGAAAATTAATTTATAAGGACTCGAATGAGTAACACAAGTCCCACCCATTCATTTGCATACCAAACTTGATGTAGGACAGGATGGAAAAAGGAATAAAGGGATTAAAAGAAGATAATTAGCCTAAAAGCCACAAGCATAATGCTTAAAATTCAATAATATCAACTGTTTATATAGGAATAAGAAAACCCATACTACTTGATGACCAAGCAAAATATTTATTAACCTAATTAAATAAGGAAATAAAATCCTAGTAATTATCTACTACCATAAATAATTAAGACTGGAATTTTCTATCACTAATAAGAGATACTCTTATTCTCCCTCTTTTTTTACCTGTGAGCTCTTATCCTACATTGACTTTGGTGTTAGAGCCGAAGTGTAGTTCCATAGTATTTTTTTTCCAATCAATCTTTGGATGCTTGGTTTAATGGTCAAGTGCTCACTAGTTGAATATTTGGTCATGGATTCAAGTCCTGGAAATAGCCTCTATGTTAAGGATGTAGGTGAACATGTGACCCTCCCCAAACCTTGCTATTTACGAGTTTTATGCAGTAGGTATGACCTGTATAGGATCTGTGGTGTTGAGCCAAAGTTGAATTGCTGACCTTAAATCAAAGGGACATAATGAGAACATAGAATTTTTGGTTTTTGAGAGGAAATTGTTTGTGTGGTATATTGCAGGTGCAAGTGCCATAAGGTGCTTTTGTAGTACATGAAGCTCTGCTATCCTGAGACATATTACATTAATAATATATATATATATATAGGGAACTAATCCATGGCAACTGGTTGCCATGGCACTATTCCCAGCAACCATGTTTAGAGCCGTAGATCAAGTAAATTAAAGGCTGAGATAGACTTTTACTTTATCCCAGCCGCTACATGTAGCGGCTTGTAATTTAATTGTTTGGTCAAATATGCAAGTACAGTGGGCCCCCCCTTAAATAACCCACAAACCGCTCATCTGTGTAGCGGCTTATTCCAATGATCTTGTCCCATTAATCATGTCACTTTCAACAATATTAAACTTATCATAAATTATAATAATAATATTAATTGTTTGATTTAATAAATAAAATTATAAATAATATTAATTGAATTTAAGGTAATTATAATAATAATAATATATTGTTATTGTTTTTATTATTATTATTACTATTATTATTATTTTAATCCCCCAACCGCTACACATAGTAATAATAGTAATAATTTAATTTAATTTAATTATTATTATTTTAATAATAATATTAATAATAATAATAATTTAATTATAAAATACTTACTCACTTGGTTGGCATGGTGTAGCGGCTTGGCAGGAAGTTTAATTTAATTTGTTTTTTGTCCTTTTCTACCAAGTGAGTAAGTATTTTATAATTAAATTATTATTATTATTATTAATACTATTATAATAATAATAATAATAATAAAATTAAATTATTACTATTGTTACTATGTGTAGCGGTTGGGGGATTAAAATAATAATAATAATAGTAATAATAATAATAATAATAAAAACAATAACAATATATTATTATTATTATTATAATTACCTTAAATTCAATTAATATTATTTATAATTTTATTTATTAAATCAAACAATTAATATTATTATTATTATTAAATCAAACAATTAATATTATTATTATAATTTATGATTAGTTTAATATTATTGAAAGTGACATGATTAATGGAACAAGATCATTGGAATAAGCCGCTACACAGATGAGCGGTTTGTGGGTTATTCATTTAGGGGGGGGGGGCCCCACTGTACTTGCATCTTTGACCAAACAATTAAATTACAAGCCACTACATGCAGTAGCGGCTGCGATAAAGTAGAAGTCCATCTCAGCCTTTAATTTACTTGATTTACGGCTCTAAACATGGTTGTTGGGAATAGTGTCATGGCAACCGGTTGTCATGGATTAGTTCCTATATATATATATATATATATATATAGAGAGAGAGGAGAGAGAGAGAGAGAGAGAGAGAGAGAGATTTCAAATAAGGATAATATTCTATATTCGAAGTCGCTGACAAATCTTGAATTAGAAATGGGATTTTTATATGGAAACTGATAAATTCACAACATAAAATGATATTTACACATGAAAACCGTCGCTATAGAGAGTTTCACTGTTGCTATACATCTATAGCGACACTTTTCATGTGAAAATATCGAAGTGTTGTAAAAATATCAATTTCCTTTCTATATAAATTAAAACTTCTCAACTATTACATGATAAGGTTCTGGAATTTGGGGAATAATAACTTAAATACAAACTCCATTAATTTCTTATGTAGAGTTATATTGGACATGGTAAGGACATATTTTTGGGGAGTTCTCATACAATCAAATTTTCTTGATGTTTGGTTTTGAATTTACTGTAGAATCTAAGTGGGTTCAGATATGTAAAGGCATATTCCGGGAGTCTATACTATAATTAAATGGGTCCTCTTAACATGTGCCCTAAGGGCACATGCTAAGCACACAGTTTAAGAGAATATTCTCTTGAACTGTGTGCATATTCCCTTAATTTCTGCATTTGCACCAAGTTCAAGGGAATATGCACACAATTCAAAAGAATATTCTCTTAAACTGTGTGCTTAGCATGGTGTAGCGGCTTGGCAGGAAATTCCTAATTAAATAGACAATTTGGTTTATCCTCCTTTTTTTTGGTTCGACCTCCTGCTTTCGTCCTCTTTTTTTTGTTCGACCTCTAACGTTTCCTACAGTAGATCAACTTTTATTATTTATCTATCCAAATCAGAAACTAGGATTAGTAATATAGTTTTACAAGGAAACAAGAATTAGTAATATAGTTTTATAAGAAAAAATAAAAATAAAATCATCTTACCTAACACTAATTTGTTACTTTTATTAAAATACAAGTTTAAGTAAAATTATCTTACTTCTTAGATAATATAGATTGAGAAATAAAACACATTCTTACAAAGATCATCTACCTAACTTAAATTTGTTACTATCATTAAAATATAAATATATAATTATAATTTCAAGTACAAGTAAGATTTTATTATTATTTAGACAATACAATTTTAAAATGAAAATATTTTCTTACGAAAACCACCTTACTTTTATACTATTATTAAAATACATATAGGTATAATGATAATACATTGACCAATAATATGTTCAATTATTAAAATAAAAAAATTATAGGTTAAAACTAGTCACTTTATAAAAACTACAATAAAAACAATCATAAAATCATCTTACCTAATATTATTTATTATCATTAATACTACTACTTAGAAATATAGTTTGAGAAGAGTTTTTTTTCTTCATAATTGAATTTGTTTAACGTAAGTGTAATTTTATTTCAAGCATAATTATGATTTTTAGTATTACTTGAATAATAGAAGTTTAGAAACTAAAATTAAAATAGACAATTCGGTTGGTACTCGATTTGATCAAATTTATAAAGAAGAATTAGTAAAAAATCATAATATCACCTTACCTAATATATAATGTGAGTTTAAGCAAGATTTATTACTACTTGAATAACATAGTTTGAGAAGAAAATAATTATCTAATAAAGATCGTCTTACCTAACTTGAATTTGTTTTTAGTGTTAAAATATAAATATAATTAGAACTTCATGTATAAGTAGGATTTTTATTATTTCTTAGATTTATGTATTAGAAGAAAACAGTTTTCTTACGAGGATTGTCTTACCAAATATCAAATTGTTATATTCCATATAAAAATAAATAAAAATAAGACCCGTGCTTTAATGTTTAATGTTTAATTTTTAGTTTTTATTTTATTTTATTTATTGTTATAGAATGAATATATTAAATTTATAGAAAATACAACTAAATATCAACAATCCATATTTTAAAATAAGGCACGTGATTTGCACGGGGCATAATGCTAGTTCTTTTTAATAAAAAGAAACTTATTGACGATTAGGGCAGATACTACAGGTATAAATTTAATGAGGGGTGTTTTGGAAATAAAAATCTAAAATTCCTTTAACCTTTTTGTGCTTTTATATATCAGTATATGATGTGATAGGTTTTTGATTACATTGTGAGTAACTAGTCCTTGTTATAAAACTTCATAGATTTTTAAAAGAAAAGGCAAGGATTTAGCTAAAGAGGGATCTCACGAGCTCCAGGATGAATCTAAAAATGTGAACGGATCACATTTGTTACCTGTGCAGAGGAGAAATGATTTGGCACGTACAGAAGATCCTGTTGCCAAGGGGGAAAAAGACAATGGGTCAGTTAAAAGTGTACAATCTGTCAATAAGAGTATCCCTCGTGCATCCTCTTTAACTGCAGGCTGTGGTTCGCTAGCATCCACCGAGGCTAATGAACGAAATATGTCTCCCACACGCAACTCACCTCTAAATGCCTCTGATGATGATACTGAGATCATACGTCCCGCCCATCGCACTTTACCAGGTTGTTGCCTCAGATATTTTATTTCGTGTGGTTTAAGGTTCTTATAGATTATTTCTTTCAAATGTTAAATAGATAAAATAAGATTTTGGGATTTATACTCTACCTCACCTGCTCATGTACGAATGTCACAGGCTTACTTTCTGAGATTATCAAAGACAAGCGCATAACATATGAAGAACTCTGCGATGTGGTTCTACCGGTATGAGAATGCTTCCTGTTTCCCGTACTTTTTTTCTTTTGAATTGGGAGTGAAGAGTATTTGTCCTGCTATCTCTCTCTTCAATAATTTGCTTCTCCTCTGCAGCATTGGCCTAACTTGAGGAAGCATAATGGTGAGCGTTATGCATATTCAAGTCACTCACAGGCTGTTCTTGATTGCCTGAGGAACCGAACTGAATGGGCTCGGCTGGTTGATCGTGGTCCCAAGGTATGCAACTGAAATAATTTCTAATTGTTTTCTTGCTCTTGAGTGAGTATTAAAGTTTTGTTGAGATGTACTGCAGCAAAAGTCCTGAAATGCCTTTAGATTTTTCTATTGGTTTAAAAATCGAAAAATCTTAATAGAATTGAAAAATTAAATGCTATTTCTATACTTCAAACCAAGATGAAAAATCATAATTTTTTCAAGACAGGAGTTGGTAATTAGGGGAAAAGTTGGATAACAACTCGCTGCAACTCCCATTTACTACTGCTATGTCTTAGTATACTAGGTTTAAACCACCACCTTTTGCTTATTTGACGTGCTCCCCGATTTGAACATGCTCCTTCAATATTTCTTCCATTACATTGACTGTTTTTCACAATGTTTGACTAAAGTTAATGTTGAATAAATTTGTACCAGACAAATGCAGGGAGGAAAAGACGCAGGACTGATGCTGAGGCCCCAAGTTTTGATTCGGAGGAAAATGAAGCTAACAAGGACAGAACTGCGAAGGATGCAGAAAGTACAAGTTTTGACTCGCACTGTGACCATTTCCCCAAGGGTAAGAGGAAAGCACGAAAGCGCCGCAGGCGGTTGGCTCTGCAAGGAAGAGGTATCAAGGACGTTGTTAGGAGGGGCAGGAGACATAGGGAGGCTGATGATGTTGTTAGTTATGACGAGGACATTTGCTCGCCCTCTAATTCTAGTAGTGAGGAGGGTATGTTCAGCGAAGATGAGATGACACAGGGGGAAGATGGAACATGCCCAGCAGCAGGTCGGCGTGAGGCCTCTGCTAGCTCTGAGTAGTAGTAGGTTGGAACTGTGTTGTATAGCTTTTGTATTATTTTTGGGTACACTAGCATAATTGCAGATATTTTAGTAAGTGATTTCCAGTTCAAAAGGTTTTTGTTGTCATCTTCTTGCCTGAAAACAACAAGGCAACAATGTTGAACAAAAGGTTTAATAGGTACTGCTGCTGCTGATTTGAATCATTTAACATCCCTGTATTTATTGATTATTTTCATGAACTGCAAATGTTGCAGTAGACAATTGAAGAGATGCAATGATGTAAAATAGATTTTTCAAGTCCAAAATTACTCATTTGGTCACCTTAGTTATGATTTGGTTTTATTTTAGTCCCTGTATTTGTTCATGTGTTCTTTCAAAAATATTTTTGTACTATTTTTTAGAGTATAGTTTTAGTCCTCGACCCTTGCCAGCTCATTAAAAAAGTATGATATGGGGTTAAAATAAAAATAAAAGTACTTTTATGTAATTTATAATTCCTTGTGTGCGAGGGTTTCGGTTTTTTTTCTCTTCGCTAATATTGTCATCCTTGAGTGCACCTCTCTCAAAAACTCGTGAAAATATAGACCCGTTGCATCGTTTCTGCCAAACACTTCTACCACACTCGTCATTGTAGAAAAAATACATATTTTTCCATTAATTCCGACGGAGATTAAATTTACATTTGTAAATCTAGATTCCGCAATACAAATGAGAGTCTTGGTTTCCTATTCTTTCTCTACTCTCCAACACCCACCCAAATGCAATCCAAATGAACTACTCCAAATTAACACATAACTGAACATTCCTGAAGGACCCAAAATCTAGACCATGCGTTCAAAATTACGGCTCCACGGTCTGGGCTTTAGTTTCCAACGGCGCGGCTCTGCTGGTGTCTTCACTAAGGGTTCTACCGCCACTTATGGTAGAATTAGGCGTGGTAATTGAGGTGGACATAGTGTCACAATAGTTAGTAGTGGCAAGGACGTAATATACTTTAATTGTGAGGTTTATGTTCAACTAGGACATGTGGTTTGTTAGAATATTATCCTATATATATCCTTGTAATATGAAAAGGGAAATTATCAATGAAATGAACTTTGCTATCTTTTTAATTTTCATGCTCTTTTCTCATTTTTAGTATTCTTCTTTTCTTATTATTTTAACATATGTCAAGTCCAGATATATAAAGTTATCTCCCTTCAGGAGCTTACCACATGGGTGCATCAACTCTAGCCATTCACTGTGAAGATGCTATGAGCTTTTGGTTTCAAGATCGTGACAGTGTGGTATCAGAGCAATCGTTTCTCGGCAACTTTTAACCATGGGAAAGGGAATATGATTCATCGATAGTAATTTCCGCATCTAACTTTTCAATTCAACACTCGCATATCCAAAATACTAGTTCTCTGTCCACTTATTTACCATCAACTTTTGCTTCTATGACTACATCATTGATTCCAATCTCCAATCACACATGGTCTGCACCTAATTATTTTATGTTACCTGGAAATCAACCAACCACTTCACCTTACATCTTCAATTCATCTCACCAAGTTGTTCATACCTCAGTTACGGAAACATCTGAAAATCACTTAGTTTCTTCTTCTCTGTCACTTCAACAGTTAATTTCAGCATCTCAAATTGCTCAAATTTAAACAAATACTAAACCAACAATTCCTGAGTCCACCTATTTCAAAATTTCAATTAAATCCACTAATTCATCTTGTGAGGCTAAAGTGTTCAATGAAATGCCTCAAAGTGGTACTGCAACTATTAAGGCACATGATTCGCCATGGAGCACTCATTCATGTGACCAATTGAGTGGAGTACCAACAATACAGAATTATAGCGTTCCTTTCTCCGACAGTGCTCCTTATGGATATATTCAAGGTTATGAAGAATTTTTCAAAATGATCCTATGACTGAAGTAGATATGATTCAATACGTAATCCAGGATTTCGAAGGAGAAACACTAGAATGGTACTATCAGTACGTTGAAGAAAAGTTTTTAGATACATGGACTCCGGACTGTTGGGAAGACTTTGTTATCGAGCTATATAGAAAGTTTGCAGCTGAGCATCAGGTGCTTGTTGAAAGTTCTAAAACAGAAATGATGAAAGTTAGTGAATCAAAGTATGTGGGGAATGAGCCTTCTAAAGTTGTGCACAACTTGTTTGCTAGAATGCCTGAATTGTAATAACCAAAAATTCGAAGTCACATTGTAAATAAATATATTAATTAAATATTAATGATATTGAAAACTTTATGACATGTATAGATTGAATATATGATTAAATGAATATAATAATTATTTATCAATGATGATAAATATGTTATGACTTATGCGGGATATGTATGAGACTAAATAAATAAATAAATATATATATATATTTTTTAATTTTATATAGAGGAATGAAAAGAAAGCTATATAACCTAATATACACATTAGGTATGAGAATTAAATAACTTAAGAGTTATAGTAATTGAAGAATGCTAGTATTTAATTCATGTACTAGTAAATTAACATTAAAAGATTTATTTTATATATCTTAACTAATTAATTATTTTAACTTAATTAAAGAAAACCTAACTGAGTTATATAATTAAATCTATGTAAGTAATTATTTAAAATTCAAAATGAGTGGATTAGAAATCCTAATTAAATAATTAGGATAAGATAAAATTCATGTATTGGACCATGCTATGTTACATGTCCCAAATAATTAAATTAGAAAGCCCAATCAATAAATCAAATGGCCCAAACTTGGCCTAATTAGTTAGGACTTTTAGGTCATTTTAATTAGCAAATTTGGCAATTAAATTAAATCAAAAATTTGGGGCAAAAATGGGACAATGTATCCGACCAAAAGGAGGGAGGAAGGGGCATGTGATTAAAATCATTTCATAGCTCTATTAGTCCAAGTTTGGCTAAAATCAATTAAGTTTGGTCTTGGTTAGTATAGCTTCTACCCACTTAGACACGTAATCCACCGCAAGTAAAATGTACAGATTTTCAAAAGAATTTGGAAATGGGCCCATGAAATCTATTCCCCACACATCAAATAATTCAATTACTAGAATAGGTTGCATTGACATCATATTTCTCCTAGTGATCCTCCCTAATTATTGTCACCTGTTGCAATTAGCACAAAATTTGGTGCCATCATTGAATAGACTAGGCCAATAGAAACCACACTGGAGGACCTTGGCGGCCGTCTTTTTGCCTCCAAAATATCCTTCACAAGCTTGGTTATGACAAATGACAGGACACTCCTAAAATCATGGTCGGGTATTGTAACAGGACGAAATTATTGAATCGTGATTCTGAGGACAGAATCCTTTTAAGGGGGGAAAGATGTGTTGAACGAGAATTTTGTAATTTATTTTAAATATTTATTGAATTAAATAAATATTTTTATTGATTTATTTATTGAGTTAAATAAATATTTGATGGAATTGTGGTAGATTAATTTAATTAAATGTGTTACATTGATTAAATTAATATGGAATAATTTTATAATTCAAAGTGTGAATTTAATTGAGATTATTAAATTAAATGGGTTGTTATTAATTATAATGTTATTCTAATTAATTTAATAATTAATTAGAGATTTAATGATTTGTCATAATTAATAAATGAGAATTTTAATTATGTGATGATGTGATTTAATGTGTAATATTGTCTTTTATTTAATTGGAATTAAATGATATTATTTGATTAATTAAAGCGTGACGAATAAACTATATAATAAATAAGTTAATTAAATTAAATGGAAAAGGAGTTAATTTAGTACCTAACCAAACATGGCCTTAAGAACATGGGAGCAGTTAAGGCCTGATGCGCTTAACCACTTCCCATTTTCCACCGGTTATTTATTATATACGTCAAGTTATATTATATCAGACCTTACTCATATTCATATTAGTTAGAAAACTCAGAGAGAAAAAGAGAGAGAATTGAGAGTTTGTGAATTGAAAAGGATTTGAAGAATCAAAAGAAAAGGTTTCTTTCATCTAAACAAGAAAGCAATGAGTAATTTCTTAATTCCAGTTGTTAATTTTACGTTATTATATTTTCTCCATGAAAGCCAACTTGAGTTCTCCGTAAACAATCTTTTGTGACTAATGCATGAAATAATGATTTGTATGTGTTAAGTAGTATATATGAATCATTATATGATAGTTATAAACTGTTTTAGAGTAATTCAATCCATTTAATTGTGTTTAATTAGAGTTTTATAAGTTACAGAGTATGAACGTATGAATATGGCTTATATGTACAAAAATTCATGCTTCAATTGTATATTAAACTGAAAATTGATGATTGATTATGATTATACATGTAAAAATGAAGAGAACGAAATTTAAACTGACTGATTCAGTGTTATATCGAATCTGTAATGTATGATTTCACGAATATTGACGAAACTATGAAAAATATCAAGAACATGAAAATTATGTGTTCTAATTTGATTGTTTATGTGATTTAAGTGGTTAAAAGCATGCTAAGAATGCCATATAATGTTCTGTTAAATTCAAATTGTATTGAGTAACATTAAATTTGATGTTTGAGCATGATTTCAGCGTAAAATGACTTTTTCCTGTGTTCTTCGCGAACCTGTCAGGCCTCACTGCGTCGCGGCGCCGTAACGCCGGTTCTGTGAAGAAATCGGGCGCTGCAGCGCCAGGCTAGTGCTGACTGACTTGTCACGGCGACGCAGCGCCGATTCTGTGAAGGAATCTAGCGCTATAGCGCTAGGCCAAGGGCTTGCTGACGTAAACTTGGCGCCGCAGCGCCGGTCCCCAGTTCAAACTGGGCGTTGCAGCGCCGGCTAGCAGAATAACCCAGAGAATTTTATTTAAGTGTTCAAAGTTCAGAAACGTATTTTAAAACCTAATTTAATGAACATGATAACGTGTTAATCATATATTGGGATGTTAAAACAGATTATTAACTTGTCAATGATGTATTACGCGATTAATTGATAAGTTAAATACATGGTTTAAACTTGATTGTGCATGAAGTCTAATAATGTGTTTAAGAACTGATGTTTGTGATTCGATGAGTATAATCAGACTTAGAATTAATTGGCATTGTGAATGTAATGGTATGTATGATTAATTGAGGAACATGATTTATAATTGTAGCTTACGCACGAGGCAAGTTTTCTTACCCTATCTCGATTACGATTACGTAAGTTTTATATCCCTGACTTGCTATCATTATACAAGTTTATTAACTCTACTTTTAATTTAGCAAGTCTATAAGTCCTATTCGTTCATTAAACAAGTTTTCTATAGTTTTATTCAAGTTATGATGAGATATTCTAATTCTTTTCAAAGTAATACTTCAGTTATACAATACTTATTCAATTGTATACCTTTGAGATTCATTATTTGAATTAAGTATCATTTTATTGTTGAACCTTGAAAGACTAGCAAACCCTTATTGATTAGACTAGTGTCCATAGTTGATGAGCGTTCTAAATTCTAGAACTGTTATTGAGCTTATCCAAACCAAACTTCCTTTGGTGTAAACTCTGATGTCAAACTGAGATGAACAACCCTTTATAGGGGATTATTTACGCGTTAGCGTTGAGATGATGTGCACATACATGGTACTAAGGGCTGATCCCCCTAAGTACGAGAAGTAGAGTCCATATAGTCTTACGACTGTTAAAGGTTTAAAGTAGAAATACTTGATAACATGAGACATAGTTCTTGGTCTTATGACCCTCAGATATACTTTTGATTCTTGTTATTCATTCTTGATTCAAAAGCCGAGCTTTCTATTATTCAGAACTCATTGATTTCTCGCATGTTATTATTGTTACTATATTGTTATACTTGTGGGAAATCGTTGCTCACTCTTGCATAATAACATTGCAACTAAGGTTGAAATAACTAAAGAGCCTTCCACTGGTAAAGGCAAGAAAAAGATGAACAAGTGATGAAAACTTGTTATTTATTTGAGAATGTTTTGTTGAAGACTTATGATATTATGTTTAAGACTTAATCGTTTCTTTATGTTTTCGCATTGATGTTTAAGGTTAGTTAAACTGGAATTTATTCGTTCAGATGTTGTAACCCCTTAAGGGGATGATTTCTATTTATTTATGAGTTTCTTTTATTATGGGTAGATAGATGTGTTATTATTGGATAGTGAGTACCAAATTCTGTGGAATTGAGTTACCGGGATTTGGGGGTGTCACAAGTTGGTATCAGAGCTGTAGGTTATGAACCTTAGGTGTGGAAAACCTTAGGGTAGTAGCCTTTTTAAGAGATCGATAACATAGTGGTGATAAACTCTTATCGAGTTCTAAAAAAAGAATTAAGTAATTCATTGAAGATAATAAAATATTTTATGTGCTTATGTGATTACTTATGTGCTCGGAGTATCGATTAGCATCATGTAGTAACTAAAGACTTAAAATTTTAATTGTCAGGATGCCGGATGTTGGAGGATCCAGTCAGCCTAGGGAGGTTGAGCCCCGAGTGACTAGAGAGGAGGAGCCCCGAGACATTCATACCGTATGAGAGCAGTTGGTTCGGAGAGAGCCATCTCCATTGATCACTGTTGTTGGTCAGGAGCATGAGCTAGTGTTTGATTTAGAGGAGGACTCTGACGAGATAGAGGTTGAGGCTGTGACGCCCCCAAACCCGGGTCCTCTTACCTCGGATTCAGTGCTCACGATCCATCATCAACATAAATATTCTAAGACTATTGCGGAATAATCAACATACATTGTTCATTAATATAAAGTCTTCATCATAAATCCCAAGGTCTCAACCTCAACATAAAACATACCCTTAATATTACAAAAGGATTACATCAAATATTTAAACTAAATACTTTCTTAGTTCATAACAAACTACTCCTGAGCCTTGCCCTTTCCTTTGTCTCTCTTAGACGATCCTGGCTTAGCTGAAATAAATGTCATGATATAGCAAGAGTAAGCAACAAATTTGCTTAGTAAGTATAAACACAAGAAGATATATCATGATAGAAATGAATTTATCGCTCAATGTTCAACAATAGAATATGATTGTAGAAGAACATGAATTGCTTTCTTATTATTCGAACATTTGAATAATAGGTTCGGAGTGGTCCACCATGACCATGAGCTATAGATACAAATAGGTTCGGAGTGGTCCACCATGACCATGAACCATAGATATTGAGTGGTCTAACGTGACCATGAACATCTGTAAAGGGTGTCAGTATTCAAACTGGTCCTTTACGGTTTAGTAGTCAAGGGGATCAGCCTTTCGTACCCGGTGTAATATGCATAAACACTTACTTGACAGCGACAATTATTTCCTTGTTTCCAATATGATGCCTCAATAACATTCTTTTCTCAGTCAAGAGACCTTATCAAATCAATTGAATAGGCACAGCTCTTTAAAACAAATTTGATTTAACAAATTTTAAACATGCTTGATCTAGCTGACACAACTAGCATAGATCCATCTCATAAGCAATGTTAAACATACTTGATCTAGCTGACACAACTAGCATAGATCCATCTCATAAACAAATTTTAAACATGCTTGACCTAGCTAACACAACTAGCATAGATCCATCTCATAAGCAATGTTAAACATAATTGATCTAGCCGACACAACTAGTATAGATCCATATCATAAACAGTTCAACATATAGTAGAATAGGAATTCAATTTGCACCAAGTGCGATTCACAATAATTCATCAGGATGTGGATAAATCAACAATATTTAACCACCAGCATGCTTGAACAATAATAACTCGAGTTTGAGTTAGGAAACTTGCCTGTTCAGCGAGCTACAACTTTCTAGTTTTAATTAATAATCTTTGAATGACCTATCATTGATAAGGTAGATCTGTCAATTAGTATTGCGTATATTTCATCAATACGCTTACTTGTATTATTATCTCACCAATAATACATTCACAGGGTACATGCATCTAATGTACTATCATTAATCCTATAAGATATTTAATTGATCTTAGGTTAAGGATTAATAGTTAATAAGACTTCTCTTTAGTGATAAACACTCATTAGATCTTTAAACAATTTATTTTAATTGTTTAATTAAGGAGTTATTTAATTTCATTCAATTGTTAACTCCCTCTTGCTTCGATTACTATTTAATATTAGTTAAATAGTAATTAACTATTTACCTTTAGTTATTACTTACTAATAACCAATTATAACTCCTCATTATTTAATGTTAATTAAATAATAGACAATTAAATTATTATTTGTCTTTAAATAATAATTAATAACTCCCTCATCTTTGAATAAATAATATTTAATTTATTCACTTTATTCTTCTTTAATCATTCCTTATTATTAGTAAAAGGATAATTAATTGACATTCATCTTTATTTATTATTCAAATAATAAATAATTAATTCTATAAACTTTCATGTCAAAGTAAGTAAGTAATTACTTAATCTTACTTAATTATACTTTAATCATTATTTAATATTAATTAAATAATTGATTAACTCAATTTATTATTTAATCTTAATTAAATAATAAGTAGTTATCTTATTAACACTAACCCATTTTAATTATTACTTAACATCATTAAAATAATAATTAAATAATTAATTACATTTCATTTTATATATAATTAACTTACTAGCTCATTAGTGGCTTTAAAGTTATTTATTACAATAACCCATTTTCATTACACTTCATATTGACACTCAAATTTTCGCCCAGAATTTTTAGATTTGGGATTTTTTTTACGGAAACGCTTGTAGAACGGAGTCTACAACTCGGATTTTGGTTTCGTCGGAGGCGTTGGATTCGTATCTTCCCGAACTCCAATTTTCATTCATCAAACATCAGATTCTGTTTTGTTTAGGTCCCAGAAATCAGTGTCAAAGTGGACTGATTCGCAAGGACATTCATAACAGTTTAGTCATTTTCCAGATTTAAGGTCCTTTACGGAAACGCTCATATCTCGAGATCTACATCTCGGATTTGGGTCCATTTGATATCGTTGAATTCGTATTTTCCCAAAATACATTTTCCATATATCAAATACCAAATTTGATTTTTTTTGGTTACCGAAAATAGTCCACAAGTGACTGATCAGTAGCATATTCTCAACAGTTGGGTAGTTTGAGATTTAATTCATAACTTGCTCATTTTAAAATATATTTGAGTGATTCCAAAGGGGTTTAGCCCTTAACTCATGCATCTAGCATAACAAGAAATAAAAACTCAAATAACTCTTGTAGATTTCAACATGCACATGATAAAGCATACTAGTTAAACGAAAATTCCTTCAAAAATCCATCTAACATCTTTTTCCAAATCTCAATCACATGAACTCATAAAAATCCACAAGTCTCCTTTGATAAACCCATGATCTAACACTCTAATCATGATATTACCCATATTCAACATGCATCACAAGAATCTATTATAAAATCACCTAGTGCATGCATGCATGTGCCTTTCTCTACTCATTTGGTACAAATCTCCCTTTTTGATCTTACATTCAACTTCAAAAATATTTTGATCATCAAATAAAATATTTATACACCAATAGATGAAGAGTTTATCAAAGATCAAACTTAAGACTCTTGTTTCATCAAAAACCCACCAAATAAGAAATCAAACTTTAAAAATAAAGAGAATTAATACCTAGTTTTTCTTGCTATCTTCCTTATCTTGCCAAAGTAGCTTACAAACTTAGCATGCATGAAGCTCAAAACCTCCCTTCTTCTTCTTCCTTGGCCGAAATTCTCTCCCTCCTTTCTCTCTATATTTTCTTTCTTTCTCTAACTAAGGAGCTTTGAAGTGTAAGTATGCAAATGAAATGTAGTCAGTGGAAATGGGTATAATTAAAAATTATAAGCATGCTCCCACTAACTCTCTCCCCTAATCATTACTTGCTTGCTTTGTCACTACATACAAGAGTTGGACATGCTAGAAAGGTGACACTTGTCATGGGTGTTAGGCTCAAAAGATTATATCCAAGATATTGTACAAGCTTAATAAAATTTCAAAATCCTTCCCATATTGCCCCTTAGTGGCCGGCCATACCACCCATTTTACCCATTATAGATTTATTTTTATTGTGTTATATACTTACTATAATGATTAAATGTCCTTTCTTTCATGGACCAAGAGTTGGGCCTCTTTAATTAATGTTTGGGCTTACAATTAATTAGTTTGGGCTATTAGCAGTCAAGTTTAGTTATATATTACTTGGGCTACTATTATTAATTCCACATGTTGGGCTAAGTTAATTAATTTCACTAATGCCATTAAATTATATCTCCCAATAAAATTAGCGGGCTTGATTAAACATTCAATTGGGCTAGCCCACTAGTATCACTTACTACATGGACTATTATACATACCCATAAATCAAGAATACCACTTTACTTTCATAACCCAATTAGACTTGCCACCACAAGTAAATTGAATATTCAATTAGGGTTCATCATCTTAATCAACTTCCTTGATTGTTAACATTCTCAGGCTAGTCCACTACTTTAATTATTTCATAAGAGGAACTTCCTATAAATTCTCATAACACACTTGTTATTTAAATTTAATCACTCAATCCATATGCCACAAGGTTTTCAATATCATTCATAATTGATATATTTATTTACAAAGTGACTAGAAATTCTTGGTTATTACAGAGGCTGAAGCTGAGGAAGAGGATGAGGACCCTAATGAGTTTCCACCAAACTCTATCAGTGCTGAGATGTATGATGAGCTATATGACCGTAACATAGAGTTACAGGATAATGTTCGAGAACTGAAGGAGCAGACAGTTGTACAATGGACTACTATATAACAGAAGGATGGCGAGATCGAGAATCTGGATATACGTTTTGGAGACGTGGAGTGGATGTTGGTTCATGCAGAGAACCAAAATGAAGAGATGTCAGATGAGTTAGAGAAGCTGAAGAGTGACTTGCAAGAGGAGTCAGCAAAGCGTGCTAAAGCAGAGGACGCTTGGATGAAGGCTTCTCGATGTGCAGATCTTGCTGAGGACAATGATCGGGCAAAGAAGGCTACGATTGAGGAGACGGACTACACATTCCAGACAGCGATTGATAGGGCCCAGGATCGAATTGTCTACTATCTAGTGCAGTTCGAGGACTTACCTTGGTACATACTGGATCGTAGGACGATGTTCTGTATCATAAAATAAGAGAGCAGACAAGCTGTTTGACTCCTTAGTAGGCCGTGATAGGAACAATATGAATTATGTGAATATTTCATGGTAGTTAATAATGTAAATTCCAATATGATTATAAACAATGGAATATGATGATTTAAATTCTGAAGATTTTTTATATCGGGATAGTTGATGTAAATAGCAGTGATGCTATCTTTCGTATGTTTAAAGCTTTTTGAATAAATAAAATATCAGAGTTTATTTGAGATGATATGTGTTAAGTGTTATCTTAAAATGTTTAAGTTAAGTCTTAAATATTTAAGGAATTAAGTAACGATCTAATAAGCATATATCTTAAATAGAAATATGCCGCCAAGAAGACATCCAACCCGTCAACCAGTACAGGAAGGAGCAACCAATAACAATAATAACGTAGACTCCAACGCTAATCTTGTTCAGCAGTTGGTCAATCTCTTAACGGGAGCACTTGCCAATCAGTAGCAAGCTCCACAGAACACGTTGTTTAAGGACTTCAAGGCGGTAGGACCGCTAGAGTTTAAAGGATCGTGAACCCAATCGAAGCTCAGACGTGGGTAATGGATATGGAGAAGGTATTTAACGTCGCAAGGGTCAACAAAGATCAGATGACTGCCTTTGCAACGTTCATGCTGAAGGCAGAGGCTAGCTACTGGTGGTAGACGAATAAGGTCCAGGGAGGACAAGGCGTAATTACCTGGGATAGGTTTAAATAGATGTTTTTCGAAATGTACTTCCTAACAAGCTCTCAAAACCAAATGGAGGTTCAGTTTCTGGAACTGAAGCAAGGTAATATGTCTGTGCCGGACTATGCTGCAAAATTTAACGAGTTGGCTAGGTTCGCAACTTATCAGGTGAATACCGATGAGAGGAAGGCTAGGAGATTTGAATAGGGACTGAAGCCCTGGTTGTACAACAAAGTGTCAATATTCTAGTTGAACACTTTTACAGGAGTGTTAGAGAAGGCAACCATCGCAGAAGGTGGAAGCGATGCTCTGACTAGGTACAATCAAGAGCTTACGAAGAAAAAGAATGAAGGCAAAAGTAATAAGGCTAGTGGCAACAATACTGATGGTGGTAATAGTCAGAAAAAAGGTGGAATGACAGTGCGTGAACTGGGAACCAGCAAGGGAATCAGAAGAAGATAGTGGAGGCTTGTCCGACCTGCGGGAAGAATCACCTGTGGGTCTGCATGAAAGGAAAGAGGGTCTACTACAATTATGGTCAGGAAGGCCACATAGCACCAAACTGCCCTAACCCTAAGAAGGGCGCTTGCTTCATGTGTGGGACAAAGGACCATCTGGCAAGGGATTGTCCCAATAAGGTATCAGGAGGGGCAAGGAGCAGGTGGAAACAGAGAAACCAGCGGTGGCAACACTCTGACCATCACGGGATCGATGCCAACCAACCGACCTACCTGCCAAAACATTCAACATGATCGTGCAAGATGCTGTGCAGTCACGTGATGTGGGGTCAGGTATCATTTCGAGCAATCATATTAATGCTTACGTGTTATTTGATTCGGGTGCTACTTGTTCATTTATATCCGACGACTTTGCTAAGAACTTAGAATTGCCTAAGGACGGATTAGAATACCCTATGAACATAGAAATTGTGAATAGGGAAGTGATTCCTGTTAGGTTCGTACACAAGAACTGTAGGATGGGCATTAAGGGAAATGTGATGATCGTAGATCTTATTTCGATTAAACTTGGGGAGTTTGACGTTATTTTGAAAGCTGGTTTTATCAAACCCTTACGCTGACATAAGAATTGAAGCATATCGCCACTCTCAATTTTATCTTTATAGCTTAAAGGCTGCATGCAAATGGTGATTTATCGGGCTGCGAAGCATCCTCGACCACAGCAATACAAAGTGTCGGTCTCCTCATAGGTATGAAAACCATCAGAGGGACGCTGACACGACAATCCATTATTTTCACTATGTTGAGACCTTTAATCCGAATAACCATTTTAAGGTCTGTGCATATATATTTTACAAAAAAACTGGCAGGGTACATCTATAGATTGGAGTTTGTCCATCGTGGAAATCAGATTCTGATCATTTTGATCATGAATCCCACGATTCCTAGGCTCACATGTGAGTAGCCAATAAACCTGCACAGTTCAAGTTTGTACAGAAATAGATAAATATCCCAAAATTGCCAGAATCGAGGATTCATTCAATAAATCTCGTTCCGCACGGCCGAAGCGTCTCGTTCCCACTAGATAGCGATCTAAGGGACGCGAGGTTGCTTTTGAAGCTGAAACTATAAAAATATCTAGATTTAAAGAAATCTCAGCCATTATAGCTTCCAGGTTCTATCGGGACCTGCTTGAACCGTTGAAAGCTAGAATTGGCGAGATTTGGATAAATCTAGTCCGCCCGCAGATATGTCAATGCAGATTCATATAAAAAATGAATATTAAATGCAGCAGTTGAATAAATTGAGTAAAGCAATATATATAGTTAAATATATATAAAAGCTGTAAAAAGGACGATTGGTTTTCACTCGCAAGCCCGGACTGGAATTGAAATATATATATTTATAAAATAACTGCAAATAGCCACGAAATAATCTAAGCTGTGACAGAAATGAAAAAAAGATATATATATATAGAAAAATAGTAAAAAGGGTGATGGGTTTTCACGTCTGTGCCCGTACTGGAATTGAAATTGACAGAAAAATAGTCACCCAGTGACTGGGGAGAGCACCCAGTATAGGGAAGTGTGCAAAAGCAGTAAAATGGCCACGAAATAGTCTAGGCCGACTGAAAATATATAAATATATATATATATATATATATATATATATATATATTGGCAGAAATGTAGTCAACCAGGACTGATATGAGTACCAGTGATGGTGCATGTCGCTTATATATACGTAAATATATATAAAAGCGATAAACTACCTCGGATTTGACATCCGGGCTTGACAGAATTGAAATGTTAGTAAATTTGCAGTTAAATATATACAAAAATGGGCCAAACTCGGACTAAGAAGATAACCCAGTCCGACGAAGTTGCCAGAATGTGCGTGCAAGTGCAGTGGAGTTGTTAAAGCTGATGGATCGTCAATCCGAGTTGAAAAAATGCTGAAAACGGAGTTTATGTACAAAAATGTATCAAGTTTTGACAAAAACGGCCACGAAACTAAGTTTCGGGCATATTTAGAAAGTGAAATTTCGTGTGCAAGTGTAAAACAGTGCAAAGTAGTAATAGCAACTTGCTGATCGTAAAAATACTTATAATAGCCTGCAAAACGGGCTTTTTGCCACTTAGTGGGCTTCAAACGACCAAATCTACCAGTGGTTTGTTGATATGTGGTAGTATATGGGTTTGTCTATGTGTTGGAGTAAAAATATTTGGGTTTGAAAGAGGTGTTAAAAGTCAAAAAATCGAACGCTCAGAGCTTCGCTGTGTTCTGAAATTATTGAAAATGAACGGGGGTGCACCTCTATATATAGACCAGGAAGCCTCAGCTCTACCTTCTACTACTGTAGGTAGAGGTATGGCTCCCCAGGGTGGGGCCCACATGCCCGGCTTGGTCGTCTCAAAGTGCGTGCATGTAGGGCGACGCGATATCAGGTTCGAAACTTCATAACTTTTGATCGGAGCGTCCGTTTGGAGCGTGCTATAGCTTTCCAGAAAGCCCTCACTGAGAGTGTCACAATGACATTGGTTTTAACCCTTTTTAAGTCCCCAAAGGTGGGTTCATGACCGGGTCTTCGTTTCCCCGCAGTTTATCTGTCGAGCCGTCTGACGTTGTTTTCACTTGGGATCACCGTTGTGGTTCTTTCTGACCTTGGTGGCATTAATTCAACTTGAGTTTGACTGAATCAGATGAGAGTTGGTAAAATGACCATTTTTCCCCTCCCGGGGTTGCCCTTGGTGTCGGCATGGCCTCTGGTTGACTTTCGGGAGCTATTTCCAAGACTTGGATCCCATTCGAGTCTGTTTGTCTCCAGTGTTGCCTCTGTGGCTGACGTGGTCATTCAGATTTTCTTTAGAAGTGTTATGGCACTTCAGGTTTATGTCCAAAGTAGACCTGACTTCCCGAACTGATGTCGGGGCTGAGCTGTTCTTCCCGGGTTGCTGTCGGGGCTGATTTGTACATCCCGAGTTACTGTCGGGGCTAATTTGTACATCCCAGGTTGCTACCGGGGCTGCGTCAACATCCCAATATGATTGATCGGTGATGTGGTTGTACCGATATTAGTGATCGGGTTTGAGCTGATATCCCGATATTGAGATCGGGGATGATCTAACGGTCTGATTGACCATCAGAGTTGGATTGACGGTCCGATTGACTATCGGAGCTGGATCAACTGTCCGATTGATGATCGGAGTGGGCTGGAGTACCGATATTGGTGATCAAATTTGACTGGAGTTGACCGACATTGGGGATCGAATTTTGGTTTACCGACATTGGTGATCGAATTTAGGCTGAAGGACCGGCATTGGTGGCCGAATTTTAGACTGGATATTTGGTGTCGGGACCGGGGTTAGCTTGATTGACGATTTTTCCCTCCTACAGTGTTAATATTGGGGCAAGGAAAATTTCGAGTATCTACAGATGCCCCTCTTTATCATGTTTATGCAATGTAGTGGAATGGACAGGATAAAGATTGCTGGACATTTGAAATATGATAAGATATTGATGATGCAAATCGCAATGCAATGAATGTTAACATATTTTCGCAAATCGCATATCGCATCGCAAATCGCATCGCATCGCATTACCTTTACCGGTGCATGTGTTGGTGCCGATATCCATGGTTGGCATTCATCAATGCTGCTGATGTCTATGCTGGTGTTGACTCCAACAGTCCAACGGTCTGATTTCTATTGGTGTTGCTGATACTTGTTTGATGAAGATAAACAAAAATGTTTCCCATATTTTGGCTGGGGATGATGTCGTCTGTGATGGCCCTTGGTGCTACCTTGGTTTAAGCCCAATAGTTTCTCACATCTATTGATACTCTTTGTGGGGCATACTTTTTGATGCCGTTTGAACCTTTTTGAAGACTCCTCTGCTGAGGATATATTTCATTCGCTGAGTTACCTCAGTGGGTGCTCCCGATGCTTATCCTGATGATAACTTACACCGGTAGTTTGCAAAAGTGCCTACCCTGATGGTAGGGGCAATGGTTGATCATTGGACTATCCCGATGCCTACTCAAATGGTAGCAGACTTTTTCATCGAGTTTGTGTGTTTAATGTGTGTGCATTTTTGATTCTATTGGGTAAGCATTCCTAATATTTTGATAGAGATGTGTGCTGATGTAGCACTTGTTGCACATGTGCAGACTAGACATGATAAGATGATCTTAATTTGTCCTAGGTTGATGCAGATGCTTAATTAAATTGATGCCGAACCATACCTCACCCTTTTTTGAGGTGATTTGGATTTTCTTTTCAGGCATGGATTTTGATAGGCTCAGCAGCTCTAACTCTTGTATGGCTCCTTTTGGCATTAGCAGGTTTAGATGTTCCCCTTTTATATGTCGTCTCTGGTGGGGATGGATCAGAGTTGGTCTGACAGCCCGATTAGAGATCGGGGTTGATTTGATGGTTTACTGATATCGGGGACCGGATTTGGGTTAAAGGACCGATATTAGGGATCGAATTTATCTTGACGGACCGGCATTGGTGGTCGAATTTGAGCTGGAGGATCGGCATTGGTAGCCGAATTTGAACTAGAGGACCGACATTGGTGGCCGAATTTGAACTTTGGTGTAGAAGCCTCGACTGATGAGGACTTGACGCAGGTTGACATGTTTGATTATGCAGATTTCATTTGCTAGATCTTTTTGTCATCAGGCATCTGTTCATCCCGAGTTAAGGACTCTGTTGAGGATTTTTCCCTTTTTGTGGAGGGACAACTAATGTCGCCTTGATTTCTTTCAGAAACTCTTCCTTTTCTTTTGATGAGGAACTTGGTCCTGCCGTAGATCCTTTCCATTTCTTGGAACGAAGAAATGCCCCAGCCTTTTCGCAGGTTGTTACTGGGGTTTATATAAAAACTCGCTTTGTTGACCATGTCCATGGTGAGCAATATCCTGCACATTCAGACAAATAACAATATGTGCCGACAGCTTGATGGCTCGGGCCTTCGGGATTCATATGATCTCGTGAATTAGGCATTTGAAATTTAGAGTTTATAAAATTGAATGCTTGTATTCAATGCGCTCCTATCTTATCGCTAAGGATCTTGAATTTGAGCATGAAAATGAAATTTTCCTAAGGAAATTGAAATTTCGCTTGATGAGCTATGAAATCACAAGAAAACTTTTAAGCGTCCATGGTCATTTTTCATGGGTAGGATTAGATTCACAAGACTTATCTCCCTTCATCAGAGACACTTCATCTTTGCTCTAGACATTGTTCTTCACAAGATTAAGATCATATGACATGTGCACTACGTGTGACGCAACCCTTAGCAGCTAGATGATCTCATTTTTTCTTACATATTTTTCTTTTTTCGCTTAACTTTGTCTCGTAATCTTAGGCTTTTCAGAGTTACCCATGTAACGAATTTTGGACAGATGACTCCCAAACCTAACGGCTTTAGGGCACTAGGTGTTGAGACACCCCTTAGGGTTTACTGGCTCGAGTAACAAAGGCCACACTTCGAGATAAGTTAGGTGGTCTACTCTTTTGATCTTCGCCTGAGCCTGTTCAAGATTTGTTTTCTTAGGCTCTAAATTACCCGTGTAGAGAGTGTTGGGCCAGTGACTCCCAAACCAGACGATTTTAGGGCACCAGGTGTAGAGACACCTATCGGGATTAATTACTCGAGTAACCTAGGCCACGATTCAGATCTGCTCAGGTTTTTCCTTCTTCTTCTTGTAATGCTCGTTTTTTAAGGCACTGAGTTACCTATGTAACGAGCGTTGGGCTGGTGGCTCCCAAACCAAATGGCTTTAGGGCACCAGGTGTAAAGACACCCTTCAGGCTTAATAACTCGAGTAACCCAGGCCACGATTCGAGACATTAGGCTGGCTACTAATTGTCATCCTTATCGTCATAGTTTCATACCCTACAACTAAGAGTCAGGTCAATTGCAAAGTGCATACATGAATATGAGGTCAAGTTTGCTCTAAAAAGCGCTTTGAATTAGGACGTTGTGCTTAATCAAAAGGTTGAATAGTCTTAATTCACTAATCGCTTTCATGATTCTTGCTCCACGGACGCTTATCAGAATTAATCCAATTTATAACAAGTTAAGCAAAAATCTCTTTTCTCTTTTTTTGAGACCCTAATGCAGGACTTATGTGTATTATCGCTAATGCATGGAAATTGAAAACATATAAAGAGATGAAAGAGTCACACCTTATCAGCGGATCGTAGTATTCTAAGAAAATTATGATTGACAAAGATCGATTGGTCATACCGGATCTCCAATAATGGAAGCTTGGATGACGATGGACCATGCTGATGGTGCCGACTAGTGCATGTTGATTGGATGGTCGATAAATGCCCTAGTGTTGAATTGTCGCCATTCCCAGAATTGGTCGAGTCTTGTTGTAAACATCGAGTTGTTGTTGACTTTGAACTTGCCCCAGTCTTGCTTGTCATCTGGGAGGATTGCTTGGTTATATGTTTGATTGATGGGCTGATAAGATGCCGAGATCGCAAGAGTCTTTAATCGCATGACCCCCATGGTGAACAGGTAGTGGATTTTGGCTTTA